>SWDC01000153.1:2765050-3365050 GCA_004919715.1 Linderniella brevidens | reverse complement strand
AGCACTATAAATTTGAGTTATGCTTTGAGACCAAAACCAGCCAATATCATAGAGATAGACTCCAAGGTAAGAAAAAAAAAAAACTTTAACATACTTCAATTATAGGGTAAAAACGCGATAGCTGCCACGTCAGTTCTTCACCAGGGCGGTCCTTCCGAGCTGCATGCTTTTTCTGGAAACAAAGATAGAATAGAATAAGATCATATTAGGACAGGAATTATAACGATAAAAAATATTTCGAGAATTTCTTAATTACGTTACCTTGTGAACATCGAATTTGAGTGAAAATGTTGAGCTTTTTTTGGTTTCTGATGAAGCCTCAAGTAACCTCATGTTATAGACAGCATTCATATCATCCGGGGGCAGTCTAGCCAACTATAATGCATGCATCAAGGATTTATGTTACCAAGTGATCTAACATTATTCGATTATGATATACTAAAAAACCCAAAAATAAGGTTTGGAATTTGAAATAACATTTTGCGTCATTGATGTAAGTTAAAGAAATATCTACAGGAGCCAAAAAGTGCAAAAAATGCATAGAGAAGTATTCGTAGCCAGAAAATAGTCAATGGACCTGGTACTCATTAATGTGCCTTTGTAATTAGAGAATAAACCAAAGAAATTTAATGTAGTGAAGACTCTGTATAAATTTTTCTTAACTGCGTTAAACCAAATACCAGGTGCAATAAAGAGTTTCAGCAAAAATACGAAAAATATATTGATTTTATCAATTATATAAGAGCATCCAGCATGTTATCTTAAAATGCACAGGAAAAAAGAAGACAACAAATAACAGCATATGCTGATAATGCAAGGTATCCTACAAATTTAGTGGCTCAAACACAACTCCGGACAAACTAACATACACATTTGTAAAACTAGTTTAACATGTAAGTACATTTCATTGATCACCCGAGAGGACACACAAAAGGAGAAGAATATTTGAAGTAATAACATTATAAAAACGTGTGAGATTCAGAAAATAAACTAACCTCCATAAGTTTAGAAATTTTGTCATCATCAAATTTCTCAGGATATACAGCTGCATAGATCATCAGTAACCGCAACTTGTATTCACGAGGTATATCCTGCCAATAAAGATCATTTAGAGCATAACAAGAGGGAGTGAATATACATTGAGCAAATCTGAATAACCTCTTTGACTCTAAGAAAATTAATAAGGTCTTTCGTTCCTGCATCTCCAAAAACAATATCCTGCTCCAACTGCCCAACTTCTTTGAGCCCCGATTCCCTTATTATTTTGTTTATTTTTCCTGCTATCTGAAGGAGAAAACTATACAATCAGAAAACTGTAAGAAAACTACTCTAAACACCAATCACAAATCGATTCTGGGGCTTGCTAGTTCTTAACCGAGCCTCAAAAAAACAAGTCATATTTCTTTTTGAGAGCAGCACTGGCAATACACACAATATAACAAAGAATTGACAAGTCTATTTCGAGTGATATTTTACAATAGAGAAATGCATCCTCCATACTTCAGAAACCGAACTTTCCTAAATCAAACTATCACAAAATACTCATTTACTTTCAACTGCCATGTTAGACCCTTAAAACTGATGTATGTTTTTCCACAAAATCAGTAGTCATATCTTGACGCCAACTTCGAATTTGATAACTATGCAGTTCAACAAGTTCAATGCAGGAACATATAATTCACCAGGACAGAGGAAATATGTAGACGGGATGGCAGTTCTAAAAGGAAAATTCTTCTATGGCATAGGACTGCTGAACGTGGAGGTATAACTCAACAAAGAATGTTTTCCTGTAGGTGCCTAAGTGAGTCATTTAATGTTTCAAAAGAAAATGACATGAACGTAACCACATTCGGGAACACAAGACTTACATCAACATGAAGAGAGAGTTTTTCGATTTGTTCACTATACTGCGGCAGAGCTTGAACCATCCTTTGTAAATCCCGAGTAGACAATTCACCGCCATCTCTACACAATGCAATCATATAACAGCCAGATGGCCAAAGGAAGAATAAGCAGTTGCATAACATAGGGAAAAAGAACCAGAGTATTACACAGCAAACACGGGGTTTAGCCTAAGAGTAGCGGTTCTAACTATGGAAAGCTTCGGGAAAATAAGCAAAACAAAAGAATAGATAACATTTACCATTCGACGCAGGATGCCATATATTTTAAGACATGAAATTTTGATAGGAGGGTAATCCAACATTCAAAACTGTGCCTAATTACATATTGAGAAGCCCATTTCTTTTTCCTAATATGGAAAATTACTTTTTTTCTGGCCTTTACATTGGTTTTGGTAGGAACTGCTTTTAAATAGACAGACCAAAAATATACGACGAAGCCAACTATCAACCAACCTTGAACCGTGAAGTTGTGCAGCTCTATTCTTCGATACAAAGTTTGTCATCTTCTCATGCAACCGTTCACTAGCCTGCCATGGTTATTCCAACTGATTGATAGTATAACTACGATAAAAACTATGTGACATATAAATTTCAACTAGATGATAAAGACATACATCGGCTATGTGTGCATGACGAAGTTCTAACCAGATAGGATCATGATCCTCCAAAAGAACCTCCTTTTTCTCAGGAAGACCACCGTTCTTACTTGGAACCTGAACAATATAACTAAATAACGATTAAGAATTTATACATAAGCAAACAGAATTAAAGATCGAATTTGAGGCCTCACCTCATGAACGTATTTATTTCCATCCATATTTAATAGATCGTGGCACATGGCATCATATGTCCATTCATGGATGATGGGAGCAATCTGATACCAATACACGAATGAGTCACACATCACGAATATACATGAACATGATAACGAAGAACAAGAATTATCAGATTATTCAACTAATCAATGATAGTTTAACAGTAACCTGGTCTATTGATCTATCAACGATAAGCAGGTCACAAGTCTCTGATTGTGGGAAGTTAGCAATGGTGGTTTTGTATTTTGTTAAACAATTCCAAACAGCAGCAGCAAGTTTGGTAGGAACAAGATCACTATAGGTGGTCATTGTAGTAGGATCCAGGGATTTGGCAGCACGGTAACGCACATATGGAAACTCCTGTCACATTGCAAAGTTATGTAAATAACACTGTGGCTATCCATTATCTCATAGGTGATCAATCAGAAATATATTGCATACCCTTAAAGAAGCCAATACTGTAGCTATGCGGGTAGCCATTAAATTCAAACACGCGTCACCTTTGCGAGAACTTTCTTCTTCACCAAAAAGATCCTCCAGAGCTCTCTCATTATCAGTGACAAAACCCTGTGATTAAAAACCATTACATCAACTAAAAGAAAACACTGCAAGAAATCGGTGAGAGAGAAAACAAAGTGAAACGAACAATTGAACAAAAAATCAAAATAAATTTTCTGATGTAAAATCCTTTCCTAAGCATAGGCTCCTAACATTTTAGGAGTAAATGGTCGGCGAGTACTACCAAAGAACCAACTAAAGTTAACATGGCTCCACTATGCAAAAGAAATAGCTAATGTTTAGATGTGTTTACATCCACACGTTTGCCACTAGTAGCAAAGCATGATTCTCTTTCATTTTACATTTATATATTCGTTTCATAAAGTCGTAATCTGAGATTCCATTTTATTCATCCCTAAAATCCAGATGGAAGATAAAATAAAATGATTTGAGGAACAAGTACCTGGCTATCAATGGAAAAATACTCCAGGTTCATCTGCAAATGGACGCAAAGAGTAGTGGAATAAAATATAACTACAATGTATAAGGCGGATACCAAAGAGTTTAGCATGAACTCTAACCTCTCTCAAAGCACCGATTCGAGATAAAACACTTCCATCTTTCTTTATGTGGCTAACCAACTCTCGTGAAACAGGCGAGCTAAAGAAAACAAATGCCCTAAAAGGACAAAAGATGCCGAAAAAATTAGGAATTTAAACGAGTAATACTTTCAAAAGACATCCTTCAGTTAACCCAGAAAAAGGGGCTAGCTACTCCAAATATTGAAAGATATACATATATAATATATATATATATATACATATTATATGTATATGATGGATGGATGGATGGATGCATGTCGGTACATGAGCGAGAAAGTATATGTTCCGCATTTTCCGAAAGATATATGTATTTAAAACAAATATATCACATACTTCCTATATAATGACGATCTTCCACCCATATCTGAAAGGAATATGACAACACTGCAGATCAAGGAAAACGAATCCATCAGCAAAAAAGAAGAAAATATTGAAAAGATGCTAGAAAACTTGCGAATATACATGAAGGATCTGTACTAGTGGGAAAGGTGATGAAGTTGCACGAGTTGTTTCAAATCCGCGCAATAACGACTATTGCATTGGCACACTAATGGGCAACTGACAAACATGATAACAGACAAATCCAATTCCTTTTCCACTAGCAGGCCCCAACTAGTTACAAAGTATTCATGTGACAACAAACATGCAGATATCACAGATTAAATATATTACTTTTCTTTAGTAGGTTGTATAAAGTATATGGCATCCATGCTTGGAAGTGGTTGTCTTCTCTTGTGTATGTCTTCCACCACTGCAGGATACAGAATGCATTTAGTTACTTCTCAAGATCAAAAGTGTATTGCACATAAAGTTTTAACAAAAATGCACTACAGAAAAAGAAAAATGAGAGAAATGCATAAAATGATACAAATTTTCTCCAGAGACTGGCCTGCTATGTCTTACATGAAACTCCTTCTTCCGTGATATCAGCCATTTTGCAGGCGTAAGACATCACTTTTACTGTCACCTTGTCCATGATGAGTACCTAGAGCTCAAGCATTCCAAGAAATAAACTCAATCAGGGAATTGAAAAAATAAAAGTAATTTGAAAGCCAAGACTATATAATAAATACAAGAAACGCTAAATAATTTTGTATTCTTTTACATCGACCTGGTCGTTGCATATAAGAAAGTACGGACAGTTCAAAGTTAGTTTAACTATAAATTGACTCCACCACCTGCACCTCCCACTTCATCCAAGTACGAGTTTTTGATGAATGCCATCAATATCCTACCATTTACCTTCAGCAAGGCTATTAAACTTTATCTTATTATGGGTATAAACAGATAGTTAAGATATTTGCTCCAACAAGATCTCTGAGAGTAGTATGGTAACCCACAAATTTATTTGATCAAGATACTAATTTGGTAAAACGCCAAACATTAGTCTAAATAGTTACAAATAGACTGTCTAGACTAATGTTTGGCATTTTACCATCGGGTGGCACTAATGACTGCCTTGAGTATGTTAAAGCAAAATGTCACCTCACTGAATGGAAATTTGAGTGTGATTTAAACATTTTGGACTAAAAAGAAGATGTAACAAATCAACTGATCAAGCCTCAAAAAATGTAAGTTTTGGGCAGCAATTCGCAATATGCAGGGCCATGTAAAATGTTCATACCTTCCAACTCGACTTTGAATCCCCTGTTTTGGTAGAACGGAGCATTTCATATAACAATCCTGTAAAGTACAGAATTTAAATTACAGAAATTGAGAGTGTTGTATCCAGGAAGAGTTTGATATTAAAAAAGAGATCGAATGTATAAAGCACAAAGACACAAGTTTCGGAAAAATGTCAACTCAACAAGTCCCTTGATGCCATCAGGTTGACAGTTGAAAAAAATAAATAAAAAGATAAGTATCGCATGACACAATTCAGAATAGAAGAACCATTTACGATATATAGCATTTGAAAGTGAGTTTTCAAGTGTTCCATCAGAATTCAAATGACTTATTCAAAATTCCGTCAAAAATGATGTTAAGAAACAAACGTACAGCAGCAGGTAAAGATTTGCAAAACATAAGTCAGCCACATATTCCACCATCACCCAGATTCTTCTATACATCAAAAATCTTAAATTTGCAGTTGCATACCAAAAGCTTATTACAAGCTGGAATTTGGAGTTAAGCAAACAAGAAGCATATGAAAAGAATTCAATATCAACAAATTCTATGGGGTATGGGCCGAAGTTTATCATTCTACAATCAATACTTGTGATACAAAATCATGGTGATTGGAATATCATTGACTCGTGTAGGTTCATCCATCCCATCACGAATTACTTCGATCACCTTCAGGATTTTAAATATTGAAAATTGGATAGTTGATATTGTCATCAAAGAAGCATCACTAATTATATACTGAGTCTTCCACCAACTAAATCATAACTGTACAAATACACGAAGATCATGCTCCGGAGCAGTAAAACTGCTGATTCCCAAAACACATCAACGTTTAGAAAAAGCGATAATCAACTCAATCAAATCAGATACACGCACAACAGAGAGAGCAAAAACAATATAGTGGTTAAAATGACTTACTATCACGGCTAATTTGGCGGAAATTCTTGTAATCGCCGCCCTGCGACGATGAATCTGAATCAGACATCGACATCCCAGTACGAATTCCAAGAATAACCTCGCCGATTTTCCTTCGATTTCGTCTCAAAAACACCGTTTACACTCAGAATTAACAAGAACACAGCGCTAATCGAGAAGACTTGGGTTCTTTCTAATTGCTTGCACGAAGAAGGAAAACAATCGAAAATTCTCTTACTTTTTTTTTTCTTCTGTGGTTTTAGTAAAATATTTATCGTGGTTTAACGATTGAATTTCTTTGTATAAAAGTAAACGGGTTTGGGTGTGGTTGACTCTTCTACCCCGAATGACCCGCAGTCTATTCGGGTCGCTTCAAAAAAAAATTCTACTTATTGGCCGAAGAAAATTTTAAAATATTTATTTAACGCGGTGTTTCCAACGGACCGGGTCGAGTCGAGTTGCCTTCAAATTTTACTTGACCGTTACAGCATTCTTGTTAAAACGTGTAAGCGTAAAAAAGCAATTGTAAAAATATTCTTATAAGAAACAAAGCTCGATTAGGTAGACAAAGCTTGATCACTCGATTTGGTAACCCATGCAGAAGTAAGAACCGTAATTGTTAAGAAAAGTTCACGCTAAGCATTTAGAAACTTAGTTGTAATAATTCCGATTATAGTTCCACTTGAGCTCCTTAATTATTGCAAGCTATATGAGGTGTTTTGCTTTATGGGATTCAAGAATTAGACTGTGTTTGGAATGTAGAAAAAAAATTGGAGAAAAAATAATTTTTATAAGTTTTTTTTTTTTCATTTTTCACACAATTTGAAAAGAAATGAAGTTTCATTAGTTTTTAATAATAAATTTAACTAGATTAAGTTTTCTTTTCTATTCCTTTCTATTTCCTCAACAACCATCAACCAAACATAAAAATTTGTTTTTCTTTTCCATTTTATTTTTCTTTTTCTTCTAATTTTCACAAACCAAATACAGCCTTAAAATTTTAAACTATTGTTTAGCTACGGGATTTTGTTTATCTGTGTATTGAATTATTGATATAGAGTCTACGAGTAGTTGTTTTATCCATTTGTCGTTGGAGCAATGAATTGTGTGTAAATATGTGAAACTTAATGGGTCAAACTGGTTTCTTTACCTACATATAAGTTGTTTTCTTTGGAAGATCACAAAAAATAAACACTCCTAAAAGTTAATTAATTTCATTAATAGTTAATTTTTGGGAAACTTACAATCAAATGCCTCTTTGTATAAAAAATAGTAATTCAGTGCATTCTCATAATATTTTTATATGTAGGTACCTAATAGAATAAAGCTTTTACACGTAGGTATCGTTTGACTAAATGTATATCATACAAGAAATTTAGATATCAAACAATGAAAAAAGGTATATCATATAAGAAATTTAGGTAACATAAATAAACGTATTTAGGTATCATACAAACGTGTAATATGGTACGTAATATATATATATGTATATGTATAAGAAGTATATATATAAGGGATTGTACTGGGTAAAATGATAATCGTAGCTAAATGAGTTAATACGGGTAAAAACGTTTTTCTACTAATTACTGGTATATAAATTTATATGATAGAGTACTAAATTGACATTTTTTTATACGAGTGTTCTTTTTCGAATTTATGCCCATTTATTCGCTCTTGCGTGATTTTTTGCACGAAATTGTGTGATGGCGGCATTGAGAATCACTACCACCAGTGTTGTCAAAACGGCTTTAGCTGGTGGGTCAATCTTCTGCTCGACGACTCTCCGTGCCCAAGCCCATGTCAATTTCATTAGGTTTACCTGGCGACCGCCGATTGGCCGCTTCGTCGTGCGCTGTGCCGCCACGAAGTCTGGCGGAGGCGGCGAAGACAAGAAGTCGCCGGCTCGGATGGCTGAGGTTCAGAGGCTCCTCCACCAGGCCGAGGAGCGGTACAAGGCCGCTGGTGGTGGCGTCGAGCCCATACCTAAAATCACTCTAGGTATTGTTCTCTATAATATTAATAATCCTGAATCGTATGTCCCGTCGTGTAATTGCGGAAGCCACAGTCCGATGAGATTTTTCTATGTTCTGCAGACAGTTTTAAGCTTGAACGAGTTCTTACGATATCCCCGTTAAGTTAACTGGATTCTTATTCGCTTTTTTGAGAGCTGAAAATGAGTTCATGTGTGACTAAATAGTGAGTGAAGCTACCGTGTAATTTGGTTGTGCCCTCTCCAAATATGCTATGTACTTGGTTATCTTGAGGAGGTCCACTCTGTTGAATTTTTTCTCCATTTTCCTTTCAAATTTCTTGTTTTGCCGAATTGCTTTTCATTTCCACTTTGAGGGTCACCTTTTTTCTGTCTTTTTGTCCAAATCCGTCGAAGACTTTTCCTTTTTTTTCCCATTTTGATGTATAACATACACTACACCGATCATTGTTGATGTGGTTGTGCAAGAATGAGTCGTTCGCGGCGATTATCAACTATTGGTTCTTGTAACCGCGTGATGTTTCCTCTTTGTTTTTCCAGAAATTATATTTCTGTTGTCCTTATTTCATTGTGATCGATCAATTTTCTTTTATTTGTTCTTTCATATACGGTTGATGAGAATATTCGATTCATCCCACGCATTGCAGATCATGTTACGGTAAGCTATGCGAGGAGTGGTGGGCCCGGGGGCCAAAACGTAAACAAAGGTGCTCCTCGATGATATTGTTTCCCGTAAGGTCCTTTGTCTTCCTCAGTTTTCTCATTCACATTGGGATTCTAAATCTGATTCTGCAGTAAACACAAAGGTTGATATGCGATTCAATGTGAAAAACGCAACTTGGCTGAGCGACAGAGTGCGAGAAAAGATCATGCAAACGGTAAGTAGGCATCGTTTGTACTTGCCTCTTGATTGTTCTCTCTCTATCCCTTTCTCTCTCTCTCTCTCAACTTGTTATTGTGGTTTGCAGGAGAAGAATCGGATTAATAAAGATGGAGAGATTGTAATTTCTTCAACGAAGACCAGAACTCAAAAGTTGGCCCTTTTTCCTCTCTCTCTCTCTCTCTCTCTCTCTCTCTATTCTGTTGTTATGATCATAGAGATTGACATTATGCTCTATTTTTCCATTCTAGGGGCAACGTGGAAGACGCTTTGGCCAAACTACAGGTATTCACTTACTAGTAAAAAGAAACTACAAGTACTTGTTGGGGGGTTAAAAGCATTATTATCTCTTGGTTTCTTCATGGAATGGCCACAAATTATGTATCTTTCTATCCTTTTTACACTCAGTTTGGTTTAAGAAAATTAGTATTGACAGGAAAATGAAAAGGAAAAGAAACTCTTAACTTACTTTTCATACTTAAAATAATGAAAAGTAATGTCTTCATCAAATGGTGAGGTGAGCGAAAGAAAAACTTATTAAAATCACTTTCTCTCCGATTTTGTTTTTCACGCTACTTTGTTCGAACCAAACACGGTCTTTATCTCATAAGAGATCTCCACATGTCCGCATTTGATCTTTTTGTTTGAATAATTCCGGAAACAACAGGAGATCATCGATGCTGCTTCATATGTCCCGCCACCTCCTTCGGAAGAAACGGTTAAAAAGATTGCCAAGCTGTAAGAACCATTCTCAATTAAGGCAGCAATTTCGCCGCATAATCTCCATTCAGAGAACTCATTGATACCCTCAAAATAATCTATCTATGGAGATTATTATTATCATTTTGCATGTGATTCGTTATTTATTGTATATGATTCGTATATTTTGTTCTTTATCTTCCCGCAGGTCGGCTATCGGGGAGCAGAAACGGCTGGAGAAGAAGAAACTCCAATCACAAAAGAAATCATTCCGAAGAAGCAAGGACGGCTGGGATTAACATCTTTCCATGCTTTCTTTTTTCTTATGAACATTCACTTATTCGGTTGAGCAGTGAATATTAGGTTTTACAATCTTCTAAAATTACCGGTTTGAATGTTCTTCAGCGATGGAGATTTAGTTCATATTATATTTGTGTAAGCTCAATGTTATGGTTCGAAATGGCAGTCCACGTTTTGGTAAAGGTTGTGTTTGAAACGGGCAGCTCAAGGTCGCTGTTATTGATTCGAACCGCGGTTCAAATCCATTTATTTTTTTAATAATAAAATAAAGAAAAAATAATATAATTTTTAATGGTCGACTAGAATCGGGTGATAGTAATAGATAACAGCAATACAAATTTTAATGAGAGTAAGTTAATGGATCAGTGATTTGTCTGATTAATTTTCTCCCAGTTTGTTTCTCGAACCTTATTCTCCCCTTTCTCCCTAACAAAAAAACCTAGAGAAATCATCTCTGTCCTCCGTCTTTTTAAGGTTGGGCAGGAAACATTCTTGTTTTTTTTTCTCATTATGCTTTACCGTATTTACTCCTCTCGTAGGATAGGAGTGTTTTCTCCCTCTATGAGTGTCGTTTCTGAAAATGACTGAGTTTTTTTATATGAAGACAATACTATAGACTCGAGTTTAATAGTCATTGATATTGAATTTTAGACTCGATGTGTATTAGTTTCTCTAATTTTTCCTAACTCGAAAAACTTGCATTCTTTGGGCTTCTCTTTTGTTGTTTTTTGCGTGTTTGTTGTTGTGTCTCTAAGTGATCGAAAGATTCTTTTCTACTGAATGATCGATTGTTTCGAAAGGGATGTTGTTGACTATTTGGTTAATTGTAAATCATTTTCTGTTATGATTTTGGATAAAACGTGATTCTAGTCGTCAAAGAGGAGAGCTTAAGGATTTGTGGGTTACGTGTTGGGATCGAATCTGTTGATATTATTTGTTCCACATTGAGAAATTAACTTGACCCGATTCAATATATAAATAAAAAAGGCATCTCTCCTAAAACCAATTGGTTTTAGGAAGAAACCCACAGTTTAACATAATCTCACCTCCCACAATTACTTGAGTAGTCTCACGGGGTTATATTCCATGACTATCGTTGTCAGGTGGATTTGAGACGTATTCATCTGACACTTCGATTAGTCTCACGACTGGAGTGTGTGGCGCAATTAAGCCTTCGTCAGGTCTTTGTAGCGTTGGGCACACGCCGGTATTTAAGAGATAGTACATAGTTAGATCCGATGGGATGGCTCGTGACAAAAAAAAATAAAAATGATTAAAGTTGTAACCATATCAAAATTTGATTAAAGTTGTATCACGGATCGTTTACATTGCTCCATGTGTCACCGACCAGGGCGCCTCGTGTCACCCCTTCGATTCTCCACTATGTGCTGCTAGAAACTCGACACCCCCACACGAACGTTTCCAAGATAAATCTCAACAGGACAAAAAGAGAAAAAAAAGAAAAGAAAAGAAAAGAAAAGAAAAATAAAAAAAAAATGCAGAGGCTCGTAGCATCTTCGATCAAGCTCGTCAAGCAAAGCCGCGGTAATTCCCCCAACCGCTTCTCCACGCTTTCCCAAACTTCCGTATCCGCCCAGCTCAAGACCCGATCCGTGATCCGAATCGCGGGACCCGACACGATCAAGTTCCTGCAGGGCCTGCTCACCAACGACGTCCGCGTCCTGGACGAGCCCGGAACGGCGCCCCAAAACGCCACCACGCCCAACATGCCGGCGGAGGTTTCCCCCACCGTCTACGCCGCGCTCCTCACCCCTCAGGGAAGGTTTCTCTACGATTTCTTCCTGTACCGACCGCCTAGGCCGGACGAGAAGCTGGACCGAACCGGGTCTGGCCCGGGCCCGGACAGTGGCTGCTCGGAGGTGTTCGCCGACGTTGATGGGTCGGTCTTGGATGAGCTTTTGGCGACTTTAAAGAAGTAAGACCGTTTCTCTTTTTTTTTTTTTTTTCTTTTTTGAGAGAAACCCCAAAATGGTCGCAAATGTTTTTCCGTCCACCAAAATAGTCTAAACCTAAACCAATTTAGTCCCCGATATTGTTGATTTTGGGCCGATTTGATCATTTCGTCACGATTAATGTTAATTTTAACGGAAAATGTCAAGCCGTGAGCAAAGGAATATCAAATCCGGTAAAATAGAGGGTTTGTCGGATTTGGGGTTTTTATCGTGCTCTTCTACTGTTAATGGAGCTCGACGAAACAGACGACCTAGAGTTATGTTCGAATTTTGAAGCAAAAATTTCCAATCTCGTGTCATCAACCAACCACGGGTAGGGCACGTACTCGAGATTCCCACGGAAGGACCAAATTGGTCCAAAATGCACACCATCGGGACTAAATTGATTCAGGCGAAACATCGGGGGTTAAATTGGTCAACACTAAGAATCATTTTGGGTTCTTTTTTTTTTTTGCAGGTATAGAGTGAGGTCCAACGTTGATATCGAGAACGTCTCGAGCGATTTCTTATGCTGGCAACGTTTCGGTGGCGGCTTCGAAACCGTCGGATGGGGCGGAACGATCGACGACTCTGCCGTTTCGGCCGCGCAAGGGAACACCGCGGGATGGCATTGGAGTAAGGACCCGAGGCTGGCTTGCCTCGGATACAGAGGCATCTTTCCATCCGATGTGACTCGTTAGTTTTTTTTTTTTTTTTTTTTCGAATATTAAAATCTCTTGCATAATGAGCTTTTTATCGCCCATCTCGGTTTTAAAAATGATTCCCGTTTCGACGCAGCGCCTCTTGTCGAGTCGGATACGGAGGCCGACGAAGGAAATTATCTTTTGTGGAGGTTGGAGAAAGGCGTAGCGGAGGGCTCCGTTGAGATCCCCAAAGGTCCCCCCACTTTCTTCTCTGTCTTCTCTTCAAATTTGCCACTCTGTTGTGTTCAGTAATGGTTATTGAAAATCCCGTTTGGCTCAAATAAAAACACTAGAAAAAAGGCAGATTCCATCCTAAAATCAACTGGCAATAGATGCAGTAGCCCGCTAAGCTTTTATACGGATGTCATACACCTTTTTTATTTAACCGATGTGGAATTGGGTCTATGGATGTAAACGGGTTCTAATGGGGTCCTTAGTGGGCCTAGATTTAGCCTTAGATCCAATGGGTCTGAATGAGCCTAGGGCTTAAATTATGCCCATTAAGGACCCGATTAGAACCCGTTTACATCACTAATTGGGTCTGATACCCCGACACGTTTACACAGGCGAGGCGATACCGTTGGAGTATAATCTCGCGGGTCTAAACGCGATAAGCTTCGACAAGGGATGCTACGTCGGGCAAGAGCTCATCGCCCGCACCCACCACCGTGGCGTCATCCGCAAACGTCTGATCCCTCTGAGGTTCCTCGACGACAACGGGCAAGGTAAATGTTATTTATTATAACATCTTTCTTCTTCTTCTTCTTCGAACATTATTGCTTCGCCTCGTAATATTTGCAACGGCGATTTATTGCAACAATCAGAGATGAGCGAAAGGGTGTCTCCCGGTTCCGAGGTAATAACCCGAAGAAATTCGTCGTCCGAAGGGAAAGTTGTGGGAACGGTCACGACCGCGTGCGGGTCCCGCGGCCTCGGGCTGATTCGCCTCGACGAAGCGTTCAAAGGTACGGATTCGCTGACGGTGAGGAACGGCGGCGAAGGCGGCGTTAGAGTGGAGACTGTTAGGCCTGAGTGGTGGCCTGCTGAGTGGGTTAGTGATCACAGTCAGCAGCGGAGCGAAGAAGCTGCTTGAGTTGTACGTTGTGATTTCGATTGCCGGAGACTTTAGAGATGGTGGAAAGGAATAATGAATGTATTTTACTTGGGATAAATTTAACATAAATTGTTGTATTTAATGGAAGTTTTCATATGCTTGGGGTTGATATTAGCTGCTTTTAGGATTGGTAATGAATCAAAAAAAAAAATCGGTTCGATATTAGATTCGAATATCGTATTCGAATAAAGATAATTTCCTAATGGAATAATGCAGGTTAATATTTTATGCACATTCAGCACAAATATATATATATATATATATAATAACAATGTGAATAGTAAGATTATTTTAATTTTCAGTGCTTACTATATGAAATTATAATTTATTTTCAATTGTTTACTTCAAAAATAAATAAATTACGAGAATAAAATTAGAATACGTAATAAAATGAAGGATAAAATTATAAACATACCAATTGATTAATTGGAGGTAATTATTATGATGTGTTGAGACTTTATATATAGTATATATATGAAAATATTCCATTTGGATATTCAATTCGAATAATCCAATATATTTTTATAGAACTAAATATATTATAGATATAGAAACAATTCATTTTATGCAATCGACAAAACTCATAATATTTTTTAATTAAATAGATTTGTGGAGAAAAACAAAAAATTTCAAATGTACATTCGAATTAAAATTCAATTATTATCGAATTGAATTGGAACCACTTTTAGTATTCAAATATACATATACAATATACTACATATACGAATATTCAAAGACAATCAATGATTGTAACTGTTTTCATCTCCTCTGTCTGTACTATCAAGAATTGGCCAATCAATACAAGTATACATATTTAACACACGGACTTCATATTTATGTGTATAAATCAACACATACAGTACAACAAAGTTTTTTTATCAATTATGTTTTCTCAATAAATGGAAGGATGAATACCAGTGAGTGATTCCCAATTTCTGATGGAAATACTACAATCCATTAATTTCGATTCTGGGCAAACTTGGAGAGGCCTTTTCTGAAAGCCTCTAAATCGACGCCGTCATCGTCCACCAGTATGCTCGTAACCCCCATTTTAGACACCTAACATGAACGGTTAAGGAAAGATTCAATCACCGTGTGCAATAGATATCGAATTTAAGGTGGTCTTTAATCTTACTGCTTCTATGTTTCGATTCTCGTCATCGAAAAACAGCATCTCATTGTAGGGAATTTCCGTCATCTGCTTGATTTTCTGAAAATGATCCGTCTTGTGGGTCCAACTTGAAAATATTTCCTGAAATATTCAAAGTATTACATTATATCACATCCCAGCACAACTTTTCATTCAGAAGAGCATCAAGATATGGATAACATATGAAAGAAGAAAATGAGAAAATAAAAGGCATTTGAAATAATGTACCCGTTCGAAGAATAATGCGGAGCGTATAAAGAAAAGAAAGTTAAATCATCACCTGGGCAACGAACAATCCTTTGATCCCCAATTTTTCGAGAAAGTTATCGGCTATATCAGGAGCCGGCGATCTCGAGGCAACAGCAATATCGACCCCTTTGTCCTTAAGAGCAAGCAAGATTCCATTCGCTTGAGGGTATAAATAGGGCCTGGACCTCTTCGAAAGGCATTCACTGATCGAATTGAGAGACAGATAAGATTCATTCATCAGCGGTCTGATGATTTTTTACATTGCTTATTTAATTGTAATTTTTCCCCTAAAATTAGGCACACTGTGATCTTAACAGGTCGTATCAATCCATTCGATTTCTTCGAAACACACAATTCAATGCCAACAAATGTATAAGTGTAAGTTTCTGGGATGCAAATAGAAGATCAAAGACGAACATTTCAGCACAATACAGCAAAAATGGCAAAAAACGGAAATAAAAAACCGATATCAGCTGAGCAAGGTGCACATACACCTCAAACCATCCGCAGTTCAATCATCAACGAGCAACTGACGTAGAACCTCCAACTTTTTCAACGGAATTTCCGAACGATCACTTCTCATCTCGATTGGCGAAACATTAAATAAAAAAAAAAAGTAAATCGGGAGAAATTTACCAATAAAAAGGCCAAACAGTGTAGTCGAGATCGAAGACGACGAGACGAGGTAGGCTATGGAACTGATCGATGATCTTCGTTGCCTCGCTCTTCACACGATCGTCTCCCATCTCTCTCTCTTTCTCTCCAAGTTTTCTCTCTCTCTCTATCCTCTCCTCTCTTGGTACTTTGTTTTAGTTTTTAGTCTTAAATCTTAATTGGGCCGAGAGTTTATATACTTTGGATCCAGTATATTCAGTTCGACCCGACCCGACGCAACATGTTCCGCTTCAACAGTAAACTTTCTTTTATTATTAACCGCAATCAAAGATGGCACATAGTATAACCGAGAAAACGTTAATTTAGCTTTACATTGATAATAATATTATTTGGGTAATAATCGACCATAAATTAATTATTTGCCATCATTTGCTTAAAATATATGATTTTTACTACATCCACAAAGACAAATTCCCCTCACACAATTCTTGCTTATGCAAGTTAGGCCACACAGTTTCTCACAATCCTTATCATCCGTGCAAACTCCATTTTTTACAACTTCATTAACGTTCTCAATCCTCAAGCTTCCTAGAACCGTGATAACTTCCCAACCTGTGCAGTATATAATCAAACTATTAAATTTAATCTGAAATAGAGAATAAATCCAAAAAAATCGATAGATGCAAATCGAAAAATTATTACCGGATACAATGAAAAAGATGGCGAAAATGAACACAACTTTGTTGCCAAGAGTGTTCATTTTGTGAAACTCTTTATATGAGATTTGTGATTGCTAGTGATAATATTTGTGATATTTATAAGAGGGTGTGCAACTATATATTTGTTATGCAAAAAAAATTTCTAAGATTGCGAGTCAAGGATTTTGGTACCAATTAATTGCTATTCTAGATTTTCTTAATGAAATATGATTAAGGTGGGTGACTTCTTAAGTGGGCTTTGACTTGGGCTTCAAAATGGGTTAGGTCTATGCAAAGGCCTTAAGAGTTCATTAAGCAATTGTTTCGTACTCTTTTCAACAACACAACATAACAAACTTCCACCGTATTCTCTCATTCATTCAACGAAAACGATTCAATTTGTAAATGAGAGTTTAATGATAGAAGCTTATTCATCAGGACGAGATTGAATAACTCTCATAATGAAAAATGACATATTCTTACGTATTTTTTTTTTCTTTTCAAACGATACCTTGTCATAGTACTGATAATTCTGTCATACTTTAAAAAGCTGATACTGCCACAAAGGAAGAGGAGGAGATGGTTTCTTTTATTATAGGATGGGGAGAAGGGGCATTTAGTCTTAATGTTTTTTTGCTAGAAATGTGAAGAAAATTTTAAGAGAGAAAAAGTAACCATATTTACAAAGTGATTTCAGCATACTCCTACCTTTTCATAAGAGTAAAATATATCTAATATTAGTTTTGTTGCAATAAGGGAGAATGCCATTTTTTTATCCCGATGTTTGCGATATGGACATTTTTTTGTTCCCGGTGTTTTGATTTGCCACATTTAGTCCTCGATATTGCCAATTTGAACCAACTTAGTCCTACTGTTAATTATTCGCCGATTTGGACGGAATTACGGGCCATGCCACCGTAAACTCGGGCTGACCCGACCTGTAATTATGTCCAAATTGGTGGATAATTAACGGTAGGACTGAGCAAAAGATATCCAAAAATCGAATTTCGATCCGGTATCCATACCACTTAACATAATTTTCAAATTAATTTCGCAATAACATCTTCAATCTTCTAAAAACAAAAATATCCTAATATTTGTATCACATGCTTCCATTGGCATAAGACGTCAAACTTCCCGAAAGCGATAGATAAAAACATACGTCGTTAAAATTTCTCCCTTTTTTAAGTAAATAATTATTGATTTTTATTAATTAAATTATTTCTTAACTTCAAAGCATATTTCATATTAGAATAGTGGTAGGTATACTGATATTGATATAACTTATATGTATCTTCAGCGGGATGCAATTACGTGTTATCATTTTCGTCGACCTTCTAATGTAATTAATTTAAATGCAAGCTATAGGCGTAACGTGCTATCTGAAATGTTTGTTGCAACTATTTGATAATTACAAATCATGAAATAATGCTTCTTCACATGCTATGCTCTCAATGTTACACAACTAATATATACATATATATAGTATATATATCAAGCACTGATGGTGTTAGATAGGTATTTGCCAGTTTTTACGGTTATCTTATAATTTATCAACGCAATTAGAAACAGCTTGATTAGTCCATGCAGTATTTATAGCTTAGTGTTGGATTATTATGGTATTAGTAGGAAGTTAATGTAATAATTGTGTGTTGGTCAACTCACATTTCTTTAAAATGAAGACAATAATTTCTCACAAATGGTATTTTTTTCTATATTTACTAGGTTAACTGCTGAATAATCTAAGATCTAATGTATTATTTAATTTCAATTTGTTAAAAATCGTGATGCGGAGACAGATCATACATTTTCGATAACTCTTCCTTAACGACTTGTACGATCGAACAGAGGCTGATGTTGTCATCATTTGATTAATCTATTTGAAATTCAAATAGGTTAAAACATGAGTAAATTAAAAAATTAAAGAGAAGGGAACCAAAAATTGTAATAATTGTGTTAGCAACCCAAAAAAAGTTGTATTAAAAAGAGAAAGTGATTTAACAAAAAGAAATAAAAAGTAAAAAAGTACACACAAAAAAAAAAGCGTGAAAGAAGAAAGTAAGAAAATCAGTGCGGCACAAAAAGCAAAATTTAATGTCATTATTGTTACTACTGCTAACACATTAAAATTGTAATTTACAATTTGTAGATAATAAGAAAACACGGCAACAGCGCGCGTGAGTCAAACACCAGAAGTTCCCCACCTTCCGCACCCATCGACTCGTATCCGACCCGACCCTCGACAAAAGAGTCGAGCTTCAACCTCTTACAAACCCGACCCGCGATGACCCGACAAACCAACATGGCTCGCCTCCCTTTTCCACCGCCTGCTTTTTCGTGGGCCACGCCGCTCCCCGAGTACGTGCACACCCCCGTCGCTCCCTTGCTGAACGCCCACGCGCCGCCACCGGTCTCGTAAGCGCCGCCGCTTCCCGCGTCGTCCGTGGGCCCGAGGCAGTAGAACCTCATCACCTCGTTCCCGTCCGCCACGCACCGCGCGTGGTCTTCGAAATCTTCGGCGGAGGCGGTGGCTTCTTTTTCGCTCGCGCGGCACTTCACCGACTCTCTGTACTCCTCGAACCGCGCCACAGTTCGGGTCAGATTCTGAATCTTGAAGACCATTTCGACCCGACCCGTGAAACTCTTCCGCTCGTCCCAGCTCGTGTGGAAGATTATCTCCACAACGTTGCGAGAAGGGTGGCCCTCGGGGAGCTCGGCGAGGGAAGGGAAGAACGACTCGGCGCTGCTGGACCGGGTTCTAATCTGCCGGTTCGGCTCCGGTTCGGTTCTGAACGACGCCGGTTCTTCTGGTTTTGTGGGCTTTTTTCCGGCGGGTTTGGGATTTCTTGTCGTCCCCACCACGTCCTTGAGGCTCCGGACGCTGCTTTTGCAGCTCGAGGAGTTCAAATGGTGGCGGTGGCCTTTAGGTTTTGTGCGGCGGTGATTGTGGACGACGTCGTCGACTGCGCTCGACTTGCATTGCAGAGATTTGATCCACCCGGCCGTCATTTTCCGACGATGACGGCGACGACCCTTCAAATTCCGTCTCTTGATTTCTTCGTGTATCTATCTATCTATGTATCTATATACGGTGTAGTTGCATAACGTGTAATAAAACCTTGAGTGTGTGTGTGTTAGAAAAGAGAGGTTTTTGTTGCTCTGTCGATTAAGAATGTAACGTAATTGTTTGGACATGGCGCGATATTAAATGAGAGAGTTAGATGAAGATGAATAGATACACGTGTGCCTATGCCTCCTATGGGTAAGTTGAAAGGACTAAATTGCCCTTGTGATGTATGAGGAGCAGTAGAAACAAATCGCCATTAAATTCTGTCGTGGGAAGAATACAAGATTATGATCGTTAATGATTACGAGTGGAAAGATGGAGACGAAGAACAATTATGGTTTAAATCTTTGAGGCAAATCTGCTGGGCCCCACCTAATTAAATATGGTGTGTGGGGGTGGGATTTGTAGATTTCAAAGGTTTTGTGGCGATTATTGCAAAGCCAAGACCTCATTTGGTGAAAATTGATATTATTGTTTTTTGCTATTTATTATCGTCCAAGCGGAACAATAAAGACCATTATTATGCGGCATTTCTTTCGGCTATAATGTTGAATGGCGGAGCTGTCCGAGCTTTGACTTCTCTTTTATTTTTTTGGCAATAATTATAGGCATCTTTGCTACAAAATGTAATGATTGATACTATTATATATTCATAATTCATATGTTAAATGTTCTTAATATCTCTAACGTTACTTGTATTTTATTTATTTCGTTCATGCTATTATTGTATACGTACTATAATAATTGGTTTTACAATTTGGTTTAGGCGATTAATGTCTATGGTAGCACGCTCCGAATAAAATTACAAATTCGCTTAAATATAAACTTCTTTCTATTTCCATTCCCCAGATATTTATATTATTTTTTATAGAAGATATATGTTGTTATATTAATTAACATAGTTTAAATGCCTTCATAAGATATTATGGATTTGTTGGTTGTGTGTGTGCATTTAGCTTAGCCTCAGCCTCAGAGACTTTGATGCGATATGACTTGGCATTTATTTCATTGCACCGAGTGCACCTATATATGTCTAGTGAATCATCTAAAATGCTCTTTTCATTTGTTTTGATTTAACTGCTACTGATAGCACCTATGTTTTCGCTCAAGCAATAATAATTAATGCATTAAAGTAAATAAAAAACTTTTCCTGGTGAAACTACAGTTTCAAAAAAGTGAGTGGGTTAGCCAAATTGTCTTGATCAACAGTTGTTTTCAATTTTTGTAGAGAAAGAATTAAGGGTTGATTTCCTTGTTTTCTCAAAAAAAATAATACTTAAGTATATTTATAGAGAAAGAATTAAGGGTTGATTTTCATTTGCTAAGATAAAGATTACTTTTTTATTTTGAAACATATTATTATAAAAGGGCTAAATTTATGTCGAGTTTAGAATTAAATAAGAATATATGTCGCACAAATAAAATCTACGTATGGCGCATGTTTTCAAAATTTGAAACAGCTTCTCTGGTTTCTTCGTAATTATATAATATAAATATGATAAAATTATAATATTGAGTCACTAACTATACGTGTTTTTTTTGGGTCACTATGTTTCATAATTGCAAAAATAAGTCAGAAACTTTGGTTATTTTTAACAAAATTGAGCCACTGGTCAGTAGTCACGTCGGATTTCCGACGATTTTTACCGGAAAATTCGTCGGTGACCCAATTTTGTTAAGATATACAAAGTTAACAAACTATTTTTGCATTTATCAAACATAAAGACTTAAAAACAAAAACTGATATAATTATTGGATCCAGTTTTATAATATTCCAATATAAATAAATGTTTTGTTTTTGTGTTGACGTGGTCGTAAAAAAGTCCACGAGTTTTGAAACAATTTATTGGAATATAGAGAAGGAGAAGCCTCACTTAAAAATTCCTAGACAAAACGAATTATTACACGACCCCTCAATAACTTTTCAGTCACTTTCAATTTTATTCCATTAATTTCACAAATATATATTATGATACCATATATTCTTTCTTGCCTTGACTTTAACATTTCGAGTCCCGATATGTGTTATCTCATGCATGCCCTGTAATGTATATACTATATAATTATATAAATCTTGAAAAAAGTTCGTGCCATGAATCTTTTATAGAAGTTCGCGAAAAAACAGGTGGGATATTATAAGAATAGAAAGGGAATAGATACTGGCAAATTATGAGAATTTTGCATCAAAAGCATTGCAATTTAAATGTAAAAATAGCATCTTTAATCTTTTTCAAGTGGTCTCACTTGCTAGTAAGTTCCCGAACAAAGTTAATTTTGAAGCCGACAACATCGATAGGCGTAACAACCTATTGTGCTCTAATTTTCGCGAATGTACGTTTGGTAGGGTTTCAATGGTCAAAGGCTGGTTTTTCTCTTCAAGCATGCATTTATCATACATTACACTTTACATAAGAATGCAACGTTCAAAAATTGAATTGTTATTTGTAATTTGATAAATGACAAATCTTAATTATTGTGAACATTATTGATTGTCGCCAAAACTAGGGTTTCGTTGCTATCAATTTTATCACCAAACATCATATTCCATTTAGTTCATTTTCCTTTCTTTCCGCTCAAACTATTGATGATGAATTTGTATCCGCTTTGTAATAATCTAATTAAATTAATGTGCATTGGGTAAAGATTAGTTTGGTGATGTGATATATAACCTTTGCCAGCCTTTGATTTCACGCTTTGATAATCTTTTGGAAGTATTACATTAATCTACGAGAATGGGTGTGATTTTGGGCGTGCTTCTTGTTCTTCTCCACTCTTATATATATATATATATATGTGTGTGTGTGTGTGTGTGTATTAAGATTTCAATCATCATTATAAATAGAGGTACATATAAAGTATGTTGGTGTTTTAAATATGGTTTTTGAGGTCCCAGAAATGTGCTTTACTAGATTGTATTATCCATGAAATGGGCAATCAAAAATTATATGCTCCGTATCTGATCTTTTCGTCAGAAGATTATAACTATTTTCAATAATCAATATGATGATGCGATAAAACTTAAACAAAATGTATCAAAATAATACGAAAATTTTCATTTGAAATGTTATAAGCATTTATTATGAATGATTTCCTCCTCTGGTTCATACGAGTAAAACAAATCTGAATACATGAAAAACTGCAACCAAGTGTGTTGATTGAAGCAATGCGACGAAAGTATTTAAACCATGAACTGTCCCTATTTCATTTGTCCCGAAAAAAAAATGACCATGCAATAAACTCTTGTCAGAAATATAACAACAATGGTATTTAAGTTTCAGCACAGACGCACATGATTCAATTTTGTTTGCACGTAAACAGTGATTGTTATTTGTGATCTTGCAATTCAACCATCCATGAGAATCATCGAAGGATCATTAATATATGTAAATACATATATATATATAATATATTGTTACCTTAGAATTTTTATACAGTAAAATATTTGACAAAGGCGACTCAAATACCTGACATAAGTCACCAAAAAAATTCACCGAAGCTTTCTGAATGACCGGAGACCCGGGGCCAACCGGACCAAAGCCGAGGAGAAAATGATAAAAAATTATGGAATAAGTTCGTAATTTTTCTTTTTCTTGTAATAGTTAAGCCTCTAGGGGTCAATTCCTTTAGTTTTGACAGTCAAAAATCAAGAAGCTGTGTAAAGGTATGACATTTGCTTTGTACGACTCTCGACGAGAAAATGATAAATAATTATGGGATAAATTAGTGATTTTTCTTTTTTTTTTAATAGTTAAGCCTTTAACGGTCAATTTCATTAGTTTTGAGTTTGACGGTCAAAAGATCAAGAAGCTGTATAAAGGTATGGCATTTGCTTTGTACGAATGTATGTATGTATGTATTTACGGATTTTTATTGGGGTATGCATTTTTGTATATCAGAGGAAAACTACCAATATGAAAGAAAAGGGAAGGTCACTTGTGATGTGAAACTTGCAACTCCATGCAATGCTCTAAGAATCAGATATACTGACGATTGTGTTAAGATAATATAATAATCAACGATCAATATGCACATTATAATGTGAACATATTGAAAAATAAATATTACATGTCATACGCAAGATTGTTGTTTTATATAGTCCGTGACACTTATTCCGGAAAACCTTGGGAGCTTGGCTGCTGCCAGCTATGGAAGACAACATTTGGATAAGGATAAACTAATGGCATGGATTTCTAGTTAAATAATTGATTTAATTATAAAATTTTCATTTTGTTTCCTTTTAATCAAGTGGACTTCGCAAGAATTTTACAACCTATTCAAAATGGAACCTTTTATATTATATGGCTTGAAAGGTTTTTGATTCAGAATTAGTGGCTTACAAGCTTTGCTTGATACATTTCTTTGTCTTACATTGATTTAAATAATTATGGTATATTATCTAAATAAATCATGATATTCTCTTACCACCCGATTTCCATTTTGGATGGTCTTAACTACGAATTATGTACCTAGCTGATTTTGTTACGATGGCTGCAACTTTAATTTTATTATGTTTTACGATATAATTAAATTCTTTTAATTAAGATGGTCGTTTGTCGAAGTGACAAAATTAGGGTTGTCCTTTCCCCAACTGATGACCTATACGAAGTTGTATATGCTCGCCGTCGTCGTCTTGTTATCGAACTTTTTAGGGTTTTGTCGATTCCATGATTGATCTATTACTTGTTTGCTAATTGCAAAGCCATGTAGTTTTTTGGATCTTTGTAATTCAAAATTGTGTCCCGTCTATCACCTATAATACACGGTTTCGAAAATAAAACTAGGTTTTAGGATAGTTTTTCTTAGTCGAAACCTATGATGCGTCTCAAAATGTGAGGACTTTATATCATAATTCAAGAACTGATCTCAAATGCTTACCATCTTTCAAATATAGAATCTCGTAGTCATATGATTCTCGGATCATTTGGTAGGATTCGGAGTTTTGTGAAGCCAATGCAATAATAAATTATTTAAACGCATCCAAATTCCAAATTCCAAATATTTCGTAGCATTTATAATTCTCTTGCGAGCTTAATACCATGGGACACCTAATTAATTATCTATTCTCCCAAAACAAAATTTTTTAAACTTGATGTCCTAATCAAATCATCACGACCACGAATCATGCACGCTATAAAACCCCCCTATTTTTACGCCCCTTATATCAAATCAAGAAAACCAATATCCTTAAATCATCATTAGACTTACTAATCAAAATCACCTAAAAATGGCCAGCAAATCAGCAGTTGCTCTATTCATCTTGGTCAACCTCGTATGCTTTTCTCTAGCAAGTGCTTGGACTCCACCAAAGCCTAAGCCACCTAAGCCAAGCAAATCATGCCCGAAAGACACCTTGAAGCTCGGTGTCTGTGCAAATCTGCTTAGTGGGCTCTTAAACGTAACCGTGGGCACACCACCGAAGACCCCATGTTGCTCTTTGATTCAAGGCTTAGCCGATCTTGAAGCAGCGGTTTGTCTTTGCACTGCTATTAAAGCCAATGTCTTGGGGATTAACCTTAATATCCCGGTCTCCCTCAGCTTGCTACTCAACGTTTGCTCCAAGAAAGTTCCCAAGGGCTTTGTTTGTGCTTGATTAAATAACTAAGCTTGTTGTGTGATTGTTATTACACACGCCGGTTATGTTTATTTGCACGTGCGTTCTGATTTTTATGTTATTAGCTTAGATTTGTTTGATGGCTGTGTGCTTCGTGTTGATGTATGTGGTTTGCATGTTTTTCTTTGTTCTAAGGTTTTTATATATGTAAGTGTTCTCTGAATAAGACATGCATGTCTTCTTGTACTTTCTATCCTATAATGAAAGATATATAATTTGTAAATGTGCATGAATTTATTACTAACATCGTAACTAATGTTTAACCTTTGTTTTTTATTTTTTGAATAATGTTTAACCTCATTATTAAGCAACAATTCTTCTAATTAGAATAATCAACTTTAAATATATTTTCCTTCGATCATGAATAATATCAATCCCTGTCGTTTTTTTTTTCTGAAAAAGAATAAATGCTTTTACTTTTTCTATTAATATTTTGTCATTTTATTTATTCATTTATTTTAATTTGAGAGATTTACCAATTTACCCTTAATTTTTTTTATTACAATGATATCTCAAAAATCAAATTTTTATTATTCTATACTTAGAAATAATGCATCAGTAAAAGTTTAAATTAAAGCACACCCATTTCCCCAATTTACTAATAATAACAATTAATGTTTTTTTTATCCAATTAGTAACATTCATCTGAAATTTTCAACTTGTCCACTTGAAAAATTCGGCTCTCAGGCCCGTGTAAGTCCAACTTGTGTCAGGCCCCATAGTTTTTTTTTTTTTTTTTTGAAATACCCATATTTTTTTTAATACCACGAAGAAATACATTTCAATATTTTCCCAAAGCAAAAGCAGTGAACTTGCTGTGGTGAGTGGACTTGTTCTTTATGCTGTCTCTTGTTCTTAAACCACTGCTCTTCAAATTTCTACAGCGCTCAATCGCCAAATCGAGAAGCCTGAGCTCAGCCAACGACATGATTTTTCACCTGAAACACGACCCAATCACTGGGAAATCCGAGTGGGTCGTCATCGATGAAGACGAAGAACATCAACAGGTGCGAGGCGGCGATCCTTCACCTCAACAAGCAACGAAACCTACTGAAGCCCTGCTCGCTACGACGTCGTATCTGGACATGCTCAACGATTCTCCTCGCAACCGAGCTTATCGCCTTGCCATTGACAAGACTGTCACCGAACCCTGCCACGTTCTCGATATTGGGTATAGCTTAGCTATTCCTTGTCTTTTTTTTGGGGTGCGTGTAAGTAAGATGCGAGTGTGATTAATTTTGATTGGAATCTCAGCTTCGATAATCGTCAAGTTTAGGGTTTATCATCCCAATTCCTAAACGCAAAAATCCCGATTTCGATGAGTAAACTCCGTGATAGATTATCGATTTTTCAAGCATTGGATATATAATATCGAGCAGTGCGGGAACAGGATTGCTTTCGATGATGGCATCACGAGCCATGGAACATTCGAATTCAAATGGCAAAGGAATGGTCACAGCTTGCGAATCGTATCTTCCAATGGTAAATTTAATGAGGAGAGTTCTTCGTGGGAATGGCATGGAAGGAAAAGTAAGAGTCATCAACAAGAGATCGGATGAGTTGGTACACGGAGTGGACATTGCCTCGCGTGCTGAAGTCCTCGTGAGTGAATTTGTTCTGTAAGAAAATTTACTATATTTACGATTAAAGAAACTTGCAAAGAAGGTTTTATAAAAATATCGTTGTGTAGTGTGCGTGAGTAAGTGCATTGCATGTAAGAGACCCGTTGATGGGCTCGTTTTCTACTTAGTAGCTCTTGAAACAAGATCCTTTAACCGAATGTTGTTAACAGAGAACCTGTTCACGTAATAACCTACATGGACAAGTGCTTGTGGTACTTAATTTTATTAGAGGTGCATCATAGGTAATTGCTGTGTTATTGAATGAGATTGGTGCTTGTCAAATTCTGTCAATTTTCTGATAATGACCCTTAATATTCACTTTCGGAATCATGCTATATGATGAGGTACAAAATCTATTTTATGTTATATTGAGTCTAATATGATGTGACGATACAGTCTAGTGAGATCCTAGACTCTGAATTGTTGGGTGAAGGGCTGATTCCAACTCTACAACATGCACACGACAATCTCTTAGTGGAAAATCCAAAAACAGTTCCTTACAGGGCCACAATCTACGGTCAGGTAATCGCACGAACTAATAATTTTCTTCCAGCAATGTGTAGCGTAGTAACTGATCCCCGAGGTAATTTTTCCATTTCAGTGAAGAATTTGGGTCCTGAAATCCTGGTTTTGTGTTTAGTTTATTTTCACATGCATAGGATGACTATAATCTATCTACAGTCAAGTCTCATATTGCTATCCACGGGAAATATATTCACTCTTTTTTCGTGTTATTTTCATTTCATTTGTACAACGCAGTTAGTCGAGTGCTCATACTTTTCAGAGCTGCACGATTTAGTTGATAGGGAAACAAAAGCATCAGATGGAATCAGGATTATCCCAAGTGGGATGACTCATCTTTTAGGCATCAAACAGAAGCAATATGCGATGCACTGTGATGCTATGGAAAAAGAAATAAAACTGGTGAAGTTTATATTAAAAATCTTATGTATAATGTTGCATTCATTTTCATATTTAAATATATTTTTATAAATATGTTGGGTCATCCAGCTATCAGAGCCCTTCAGAGTCTTTGAATTTGAATTTTCGAAGAGGCCAAGTAGTTTTCGTGGAGTCGATCTGCAAATAAAGGCCACTAAAGATGGTACAATACATGCCATCATCTCATGGTAAACAATTGGCTGCATTGATTTTGAGAAGATTTTCTTCCAGATTTTATATTTGGTCATGAAGGGTCTTTCTTTCCTCCTTTAGGTGGTTGCTTCAACTTGATAGCGAAGGAACAATCTTCTATTCGACGTGCCCAAATTGGATCAAATGTCCCGAAGATATTGAGAAGTTAAAACCGTCCTTCTTCGGCGGTAAGTTAGAGCTCTATGCCCATTCCACTTTTTTTTTTTTAATTAAATCACTTTAAGTTCTGGTTTTGTATTTTATTCCTGCAACGAAATATTAACGTTAAAAATATATAAATTACCATATATAGTTTGCATTTTTAACTATTTTAACGAAATATCTTTACTCGTGTAGTGTAATTTCCACGTTTTTAATAAATAGTTTTTTTGATGTTTTTTGAACGTGCAAATCATAATTTTATTATTAATTTTATAAGATATTTTCTCAGTTTAAAATAATATCGTGGTCTAATTAGTAAAACTGTAAAATATGTTAGTATTGAAAAGTTGGTATACAGAGAATGTTCCTTTGAGTTTGAGAATAAGATTGTTGGAGAAGAATTACTGTTTGACTTGACAATAACTGCATTTCAAGTCTGAAATAGATTTTTTTCGGTCGAAGATGCTCTTAAAATATATCAAAGTGGGCTTTAAATAACGTAAACTTTCTATAACATAGTAATATGAAGTTTGCTTTATTCGAAAACCACACGCTGTTGTAGGCTCAGGTAATTGGTGCGACCATTGGAAGCAAACTGTTTGGTTCACTCCAAACACGGGCCTGCGTGTATTTGAAGACGAAGAGATTCAGCTACGCGCTGCACACGCTGATACAACTTTCTCGTACGAGTTAAAAACTTCAGAGCGCGAAAAAGGGATTGGAAATCGTGATTTGCATAGTAATCTAAAGATTATTCTTTCCCCGGAGAGGAACGCATTGTATGGGAACAGCCACTGGAGACGTTTAATGCTCAATGCCATTCGTAAAGCTGTAAGATTCTCTCATCCAATTCAAATATATTAATTTATGACAGCATTCCCTTATTTATTCTGCCATAGTTCTTCCATTCATTTCTTAAGCCTCGTTCTTCTTTCTTGTCATTATATAGAGTCCCTGTAAGTTTATTCCTCGATTGGTGGTAGGAATCCTCTCTGTGGTATCTAGTACTAATATTACTCGTTTTTGCTCCTTTCTTTCTCAAACCCCGAAGCATACAAGATGTTCGAATTTTCTTCCATGTTACATGTGAATATTGTATTTGTCTAACCTCACTTTTTTTTTTCTTTTACCAAATTTTTCAGCTGCTTCAAAGAGAGTCTCCACTGTGTTTAGTTGCCGACGATAGCATTTTCTCGGCCCTTTCTATTGCTCATCTTTGCGAGAGTTCACATGTGATTCCATTATTTCCGGGATTGGGAAACAAAGGCATAAACTATTTAAAGACGGTTGCTGAAGCAAACAATTACACTGTAGATCGCATAGAAATTGCAGATAAAGATTCACTATTATCGACCCTGCAAGGTTCTCGGAGAAAGGTATGCAACTATCTTCTTCTTTCTTCACCTGCATAAACTGTATCTTTTTTCATCCATGTTCATTAAAATGATAATGAAAGACACTTACACACTTAGTTCGTTCATTACCATTACATTCCCGAGCAGATAGGATTATTTATTGCAGAGCCATTCTATTATGGATACGATGGTCTCCTTCCCTGGCAAAATTTACGATTTTGGTACGTCTGTTTTACTTTTGGTAAACCTTTTGCAATGTGGATATATATCTTATATTCATTTCTTGGCTTTTCTCGAATTAGAATCATCGCGAATAAAATAAAATAACCCACGTCTCTGTTTTTTTTTTTTTGCTCTTTTCCAGGAAAGACCGAACGATGTTCGACAGCATTCTATCAGAAGATGCAAAGATAATGCCTTGTAAAGGATTGCTGAAAGTTTCTGCCATGTGCCTTCCTGTGAGAATCAGCAGCTCAATAAACTTGCATTTAAAAAATATTACGTGAACAAATATTTCAAAAGGCATCATCAATTCTACATCATTTCTCCAGGATCTCTGGCGAAGCCGTTGTGCCCTAAAAGATATCGAAGGGTTCGATCATTCAATGGTCAACACCACATTAGGAGCATGCGGAGGCCTACATAATTCAGAAAATAATCCATTTCTTCCATTTTTCATCTGGCAGTGCGGAGAAAACAAGGTTAGAGAATTTCACATTAATTTAATAATTCCTCTGTTTCTTCTAATCTCAATCAATATATATGATTGTCATCAGATGCTTAGTGAAGTAGCCACACTCGTGGAATTTGATTTCACAAAACCAATGAGCTTATGTTCTGGAAAATCCAAGGTTATTTTTTTTTACTTACTATATATCATTCGTCTCTCTTTGCAACGCATAGCGATCATTAATCGAGGCTCTTGTCTGAAACTTAATATATGGACCCTTTTTGCAGATTCAAGTTACAGATTCTGGGCTTTGCCATGGGCTCGTTGTTTGGATTGATTGGCTGTTGGATGAAGAAGACGATGACATGGTTGTATCAACGGGACCAGGTTATGATTAAATTTCCGGGTTTTTTTTTTCAAATTAGCCTTTGACCAAAAAAGATTCTTAAAATATACCCTCGTTTTTTTTAGTCAATGCCCTTAACTTTAAGAGTATTTTTGTCATTGTTTGAGAACTCACATTCTCACACAGTGAGTTCTCAGATGTATGACTGGTAACCCATTATACAGTTGAGAACCCACTATGTCAGCTTCACCCGCATCTTATTACTTGGATTACTGACTACACCACATTCACTATTCTACACCTTCACCCACTTACCCTTAAGCATTTCACGTTTAACATAACAACACTGTGTAATAGTCTTTACTCAGTTGGAGGCTTTTTTTTTTTTTTTCAAAACTCATTTGGACCGAGGCCATTTCACTAAAAATTCCTTAGATTTCGTGTGTAGGACGTTATTAAAATGTAAAAAAAAAAGTTCTATAATACGTTTGCCCTTTATTTTCGTCCTTGATTGCTGCAGATAAACGATATTGGAAGCAAGCAGTGAAGCTACTAAACGAGCCCGTCGAAGTTTCTAGAAGCTGCCGTAACGACTCAATTGAGATCGAGGCCTCATTTGATCCATTCAGCGGCGAACTCAACGTGCAACATGCTTTCTCTTAAAGACGTAAGCTCTTCTTTTTTTTTTCGACAGTAGATTGTGGGAGAATACCTTTTAGTTCAAAAATAAAATAAAATTGAGTTATGATGAAAGCTTAGTGGGCCGTGTTGTGATTTCAGCTCAATGTATCGATCCCGGGCTCGAACTTCTGTATGGCCCAATTAAATCCCATCTTTCATAAAGCCCAATAACGACACTTCACATCTGTTCGGCCCAATAGATATAATGATATTGCAGCGCACGACATACTAGTATTTTAGCTAATATTTACTTTTTTTATTATCTTAATTATGTATAATTATTGGGCTTTTTTAACTAAATAAATCAAAAAAAATATTTAATTTTTAAAATAGGGCTTTTTTTGAACATATTAATAAAATAGGGCTATTTGCGGGTATTACCCGCGACGTCGCGGGCAATGGATGCGACGCACCCTCGTGGTGTGCCAGTGGTACGGGGCTCCCGTACTGGGCCTTTTTTTTGGCCCAATACGGGCGTCGCGGGTAATAGGCGCGACGTCGCGCCTAATGGGCGCGACGTCGGGGATATATAGATCTGAGATCTATTCTCCCTCCCTCACTCTCTCCCTCAATCTCTCTCTCTCTAAAACCCTAACCCTCTCCCTCCGCCGCCGCGTCGCCGCCGCCGCTCACCGCGCAGCTCGATCTCTCTCTCTCTCTCTCGGTTCTCTTCCCCACCACCCCTACCGCGACCCCGCCGCCTCCGCCGCCTCCGTCCGGCGCTCACCCCGCGCAGCTCGCCCGGCCGCTCTCTTTCTCTCTCTCTCTCTCTCCACCGCGTCCACCACCCCGCCGCGACCCCCGGCTCCGCCACCACCGCCGCTCACCCCGCGTTGCTCGCCCGGCCTCTCTCTCTCTCTCTCTCTATCTCTCTCTCTCTCTCTCTACCACCCCGCCGCGACCCCGCAGCGAACCCGCCGCCGTGACCGCTGCTACCTCCGTCGCCGCCGCCGCCGCCGAACCGGACCTCCACCGCCTCCGCGCCTCCGTACGCTCTCCGTCGTATATTTATTAGGTATTTTGTTTGCTACAGTTAAATTTAGTTGTTCGTTTGTTATTCGTTGTTTGGTTATAACATAAGACAGATTCGTATAGTCATCGGATCTATATTGTTTGATTGGTTATAACATTGTTTTGTTCGATTTAGGATGGACACGAACGATTTCTACGGTCCGACCAACCGTTCGTTGTTGATTTTCCAGGATAGTCATCGTTGTAACGATGTGCTATCCAACACGGATGGTGCTATTGACACCCCGTTGACGGTGAGGGGGTTAGACAACGTAGTGTGGGGTAAGATATCACGACCGGTGCATTTACACGGTCGTGTTTTAGAGAAGTTAGATACTATGTCGCTGTACGGCGTCTATAGTTGTGGATCTCAGAAATTAGATCCACACTTGATTACCGCACTGGTAGAACGGTGGAGAAAGGAGACACACGTTTCACCTACCGGTGGGGGAGGCGAATGTGACATTAGAGGACGTAGGGTTGCTGTGGGCACTCCCCGTGGAAGGTATTTCCGTAAGCGGTGTGATCCCACGTAAGACGCAGGAGCAGTGGCTCGAATACTGCGAGGAGATGACTGGGTACAGACCTCCCGAATGAGCGTACCACGGGACCAAGTTGTCTCTTCGGAAGTTTGCGGCCTGGTTAGAAGAAAATCCAGTCGACGACATGACCGACGAGCTAATCGTCGATCAACATGCGCGTGCCTACGCATTGCTGCTGTTCGGGTCGGTGATGTTTCCCGACTCAAGTGGAAGTCACACGTCGATGACCTACCTGACGCTGCTCGAGGACATCGACGAAGTCCATCATTACAGCTGGGGCAGCGCCGTGTTAGCATTCCTCTACAGAGAGCTCTGCACATCATGTCAGTCGAGGAAGATGAACATAGGTGGAGCTTTGCGGTTGCTGCAGGTACGAAAGATAGCTTAATGAAACAAATCGAAAATCGTAAACGATACTTATGTATATAAATAATTAAAATATAGGTTTGGGCATGGATGCGTATAGTACAAGTCCAGCCCATTATCGTCCACCCTCGAGTGGTAATGCAGCCTTCTGTAGTCGATGGCATTCAGTTACCCATTCCACCGCATGCGGCGAGGTAGTTGTCTCCTAATTATTCGAACTTTCAATTAAAAAATTTTCAGCCAAATTAATATTTATTCATTTAGATGGAATGCATTGTTTGACCATACGACATCCGCAAATTCAAATTTGCGTGCGATACGGGAGTCCATTGATAGTATGTCGATGGAGCAATTTGTTTGGACCCCGTACAACTATCACGCACCGGAGATATTGGCGCTACGCCCGGAATGTCGTCCTCAGTCCTCTCGGTCGTCGTGCCCGCTGATATGTTACAACATCGTCGAGTGGCACTATCCAGATCGCGTGATGCGACAGTTCGGATTGATTCAGTCGGTGCCACAACCACCGGCGTATCTTACTGTAGATCTCCACCGTTTTAGCACTCGGAATGTCCCCGGAAAAGATTGGAGATCGCAGCACGAACTGCACGAGGCGTATTGGAGCCAAAGGCACTCGAGGATTGTTAATGGAATGGAGATAGGTTCCGGACCGCAGTGCACCAGTGACTATTTCGACTGGTACCGGTCCGTGACCCGTCGATATATATCTCCTTCGTCTATTCACATGTCGCGAGGCTTTCAGATGGGAGATGGAGCATTCATCGACGTGATGATTAGTTTATATACTAATTTTATTTATTATATTTAATTTTGATTTATTAGCGGCAAAATAATATTTGAATATGCTAAATAAAAGGCACAGCATCTCGATGACCTGGAGTCAAGACTACGTCGTCGTGAAGTGGACGGAGGATTAGACGTTGTACATCGTATGCAGCGTCTAATCATCGATAGGCGTCAGCGACGTGATACCCAGTTCACCGACATTCCTCCGACGCAAGATCGTGGGGCATCATCCTCGCATCATGTCACTCAAGGTGCTGGGCCGTCGTCATCGCGTATTCCGACGGGTTTCTACGGCGATGGTGGATATGGGACGTCGATGCCATCGGGGTACACTACGCCGATGCAGTACACTTACGAGGACGAGGACGAGGACGACGACGACGACGCGCCACCTTACCGCTCATCTTCCCATCGTCGTCCATTCGAGCGTGAGGCCCCAGTTGACCGTCGTCATCTGCGTAGAGAGCAGCGTCCTCGTAGATGCGGTACCGGAGGGCATTATATGCCGTAGTTTTTTTTGTACTTATTCAGACTACGTTTTTTTGTTATATGTTATTATGAGTTACGTTTTTATTTTACCGATGTTATTTATTCAGACGATGTTTTTATTTTAGCATTATATGTTATTATCTTATTATGAGTTAAGTTTTTTTGTTATATGTTATTACCTCGATTATATTATTTTAGCGATGTTATTATCTTATGGTGGATATTTATAAAATTGGATGTTATATAATTATTAGAGCCGTAAAAAAAGGCTCGAAGCCCGCGGGCCGCCCCGCCCGTCGGGGAGTGGGCCTAAGCGGGGCCTCGGGAAATATAATATATTTTGATTAATAAATTTAATATATATGTATTAAATTAAATTATGTAAATGTACTAAAAGGTTAAATTTAATAGTACTTAAAAATTAAAAAAATTCAAAGTTAATATATTTTTAAAAAATAAATATAATATATTTTGATTAATAAATTTAATATATATTTATTAAATTAAATTATGTAAATGTACTAAAAGGTTAAATTTAATAGTACTTAAAAATTAAAATAAATCAAAGTTAATATATTTTACAAAATAAATATGGGTTATATTTTGATTAATAAATTTAATATATATGTATTAAATTATGTAAATGTACTTATTAATCAATAAGTAAAAAATCGTGCAGCTTTAATCAACGCTGCCTGCAACTTTTATCATGCGCGTGCAGCTTTACTCAACGCTACCCGCAAATTCAGCAACTTTTATCATGCGCGTGCAGCTTTAATCAACGCTACCTGCAACTTCTGCAACTTTTATCATGCGCGTGCAGCTTTAATCAACGTTATCTGTAATCTACCTTTAATCTAACTGTACAGAACAATAGTGACATTCAAGAAATACGATACAGAACATCTATAAAATCCCACAAATTAAGAAAATAACATACAATATTTGAGGTACGATGCACCCATTTGGTAGAGACCCGCGTCTTAATCGCTTCAATGGAAAAAATATTTGTCATGCGTGTTTGCAACTAATATGAGGTAAATTCGGACGTAACTGAAAACTTGTAATAATTTACTACAAGATATTAGTACAACATATGAATACTAAAAGTACTTAAAAATTAAAAAAAATCAACGTTGACCACTGCCTCCGCCTCTTCGACCTTGTCTCCGCCTTGAACCACCGCGATCCATTTCGTTCTGTATACGAGTTGTACGGATTCTCCCCGGACCTCTTCGGGTACGCAAATCGTCGTTATGTATAAGAGAGAATTCAGCAGGCTCCCAATAACATTCGTCATGTAGAGGATGAAAAAACCTCTCGTATGTTTTACGGTACGCTTGTTTGTTATAGAAAGGAGCAATATGATGCATGCTATGAACTCCCCACATACGGCAGGCTGCTTGGGCATGAGAACATGGGATGAAATACGTGTCCCATTTTCCGCACGTGCACGTCTTCCCTAAGATGTTTACCACGTGCTTCCTCTGATTCACGGCCGAAGTATAAACTTCAGTTGTTTGCAAACGTGGGTCAAAATTAAAGGCAACGTGACTCCAAGAACGACTTGTCCAGTCGTTGAACTTATTCCACGCATACGGAGACCAATCGCTTTCGGTGTTAGCCATCGCTGCAGAGCACTCCGTAAATCGATTGCGAAAGTATTCAACGCATCGTGAAAGCTAAAGTCCACTATTGCTTTCGGAGGCAAACACCTCGCCCCTTTGAAAACTCCGTTAAGGGCCTCGGAGATATTAGTGGTCATCACCCCGCATCGGAATCCACCATCGTAAGCAAACGTCCACTGCTCTTTGTCAATCTTATCTAACCACTTCCAGGCCGGTTCGTTGAGAACTTTAATGTGTTTCATAATGCGATTGAACTTCTCCAACGTGTGGGCCGTTCCAGCTCTATGGCATAACTGTTTGAGGTCATTGTTCTTGAATTCAGTGTTGAAGTTTGATACGACATGGCGTAGACAAAATCGGTGTACACCATTCGGCGGCCTAAACGCTGCTAATTCGCTTACCGCGGCCAATATTCCTATAACAAATTACGATCAATCGATTAAAAGGGTGTCAAATAAATACATGAATGTATGTAAGAAAATACAAGTACCTCGATGACGATCAGAAATGAGGCATATACCTTGTTGATCCAACACGTGGATGTTAAGTAAGTTCAGGAACCAACGCCAAGAATGTCTGCTTTCCGTTGAAACAATGGCAAAAGCAAGGGGGAGAATATTTTGATTTGCATCGAGCCCAGATGCAATTAACATTTTATGCTCATATTTGGAGTATAAGTGTGTACCGTCAACGCAAACAACTCTACGACAATGCCTAAACTCATCAATACAAGGTTTGAAAGCCCAGAAAACATACCCCAATTTCTTCACACCGGGGGCTTCAGTTGGAAGATTCAACCACTTGACGACCGTGTCGGGGTTGTAACGTTTCAAAGCTTTCATGAAGATAGGAAGTTGTTGGACTGAAGTTTCCCAGGTGCCGTAGACATTTTCTTTCGCCCTTTTGAGGCCATGCCATGCTTGAATGTATGAGATGTCGTACCCGGTATTGTCCTTCACCACCTGCTTTACATTCTTTGGTAGAAATTGAGGGTCTGTCTTCACTATTCCAATCAACATTCTCGCAATTGTGTTTCGCGAAATGTTACGGTGTGTTCTCGACAACTCGTTCATGTAGCATATGTGTGGCCCCCCATACATCGTAACCTTCCAATAACATTTCTTCGGTTTGAAACATGCTCGTAACCTCCAGTGACACTCATGGCTATGGTTGCATTTCACCCCCCACACGGTTTTGTTACTTTCTGAGACGTGAAACTCACGTCTAGCCACCATGTAAGAATAATCGCCCACGGCTTCTTGTAAGTGAGCTTTGGTACTAAATGTCATATCGACTCTGAACCTGGGATTGTCCCTATTGTAAAAATCACCGCCGACCTCGTTGGCTTCTGGAGGCGCCATTTGATATGTTGAATAAAAAGGCACGGGTTGGTAAGGCACACGACCATCTTCCGCCGGCAATGGAATGTCGTTCTCCGGACCATCATTGTTTCCATCATCGTCGTTATCATCAGCGGGATCCGGAAAATCCTCCAGTGCACCACCAACGTCGTCAGCTTCAGAGTCGCTAGCGTCACTATTTTGCAAGTCTTCGGGCACAGGCTCAGGTTGTGACACATTCGACATATTAGGAACATCACGGCTGCTCGAAGGAATGTCTATATGAGGAGGGTGGAGTGAAAAGTCACTCATTCCTTGAGTAACTGCCGTGATATCAGGGAACGAGTGGCTGGAGGTGATGTTGGTGAACACGTCGGGTGCGTCTTCATTACGGTTGGGATGAACGTTCTCGCTGGCCTCGACAAACACTTCAATTAAATTTAGTTCCGCATCAGCATCCAAGAAGTACGATAGTTCCGCGTCGTTTGAAATTTGAAAGAGCCTCTGATAGAGTCGAGAATGCTGATAGTATTCATTCTTGACATGAACGATTAAGGAGGAAAAATTGTTGTCGAGGCGAATAACCTCATGTAGCATGCCCAGAAATTGAGCAAAACTAGTGTCGCGACGAATTCGTCTAAGTGAAATGGGTGGGATGCTGTAACGAATGGAGTTTGATTCGGTAATGATTTCGCCACCGTAGTAGATAGAGACTTGAATTTTACGGGATGTCATAATTTGAGGAGGAATTTAAATACTTCAAGTTGTTTTTTTACATATCAACGTATATGGAATTATAGTACTTTATATAGGAAAAATCGTCGCATTTAATGGACGCGACGTCGCATCTAATGGACGCGACGTCGCATCTAATGGACGCGACGTCGCATCTATTGGGCGCAACGATTCTTCTGCAACACTCGTGAACGTTACGTCCACATCAATTCTCCAATAATTTTAATTTTTAACAGACAACGCGTGAACATGTCCCATCATCGCGCTCAATGGACGCGTCGTCGGGCCCAATACGATATTGGCCCGTTTAAGGGCCCGCTTAAGCGATTAAACGGGCCAACATCATCGTCGCGTCCATTGCCCGCGACGTCGCGGCCATTAGGCGCGACGTCGCGGGTAATACCCGCAATTAACTCTATTTTATTAATATGTTCAAAAAAAGCCCTATTTTAAAAATTAAATGTTTTTTTTGATTTATTTAGTTAAAAAAGCCATAATTATTGTGAGTTAATAAGATAATTTAATTATAAGAAAAATAGGCAGGATACGGATTCTGGAGCAAAAATGATGAAACTATAAATATCGTGTGGGTGGGTGAATGTGTGGTTGTGATAAATTGATCAATTAGTATATATTTTGAAATATAACTCAAGTTAATCTTGTTTTTTTTTTTTCAAATTCAAAATTTGAACTTTTGTCGTATTTTTAAGCAATCTGCATTTTTATTTTTTCTATATATAAGATACATATAAATTACTTTATAATTTTAGCAATTTGTAATTCAAACGATTAATAGATAAACTTTTAGTTGTAAACTATTTCAAGTATATTTTAAAATGAATTGATTTTGATGATATAAGTTTACTAAATAGTGATTGCTGATGTACTATAATAACTTAAAATGGAGTTGGTAATACTAATGTACTATTTACCGTCGCAGTGCTCAAAATTCTATTTCTGACGTACTAATATACTTATAGCTTGTAGGGATTTTAATGATATTTATTACCTCTGACTTACCAAAGCAACGCGCTTTACTAAAAGTGACCTTTCGTTTCTAAATAAGATGAAACGAACCTCTCGCCGTGCTTATCCAGAACTGTCACACAAATATCTATAAAATTATACTTTTATAAAATCATATGTTTTGGTTGCTAGGGATTTAAGTGTTGGCCCTTTATATAAAGATTAGGTTTTTTTAATAGAATTTGGACTTACGTTTTCATCTTATTCATTGTGATTAGGCATGACGTGATCCACATAAAATATTGGTAAGTTGAACTGATCCTATGATAAAAAATTTATTATATGTTGTCCATATTCGGTTGCGAGCTGTCTTGTTTAAATAAACCTAATTAATTATTATTCTCAAACGGATAAATAAATATTTATGCTCACCGACCATCTCTCCTTTCTCTCAATGGCTTTCCTTTTCACTTCATTAAAGAGATTTAGATGAAGTAGTTCTCCAAGAATGTTACGGGTTATGTGTGTTGTGTGTATATATAAAAGATGGATTTAAATATTTCAATAAAAGTTAGATCCCACATGACATTTGTACGATTTATCATCTACATTTTACTTATGATGATCGTAGAGCAATTGGCCAAGTCAATCGATGTGAATGATTCCTTTAATTCGTAAAACAATACATAAATAAAGGAATAAATAAATAAAAGAAGAATGGAGCCGCGGTATATGCTTTTTACGGGCTACGAGATTCCACAAAACATTAACATGCAATTCGAGATGAGAGTCACAGCTCACAATATTATTTTATTTTATTTTATTTTATTTTATTATATAGCCTGCATTACTTTATAACAATGTTACTTGCATAATTAGACTACTTACAAAAAAAAATGGGCGGACTTGTTCTGAGTTAGTGCTTCGCCTTTTTAGTTGGGTCGTTGTTTTAGGAAACTACGAAGAACATACGCGCATCTTTATCATAATGGAAGTGGCTATCTTTGGATTATTAGTGGGCATTTTTGCAGGAAAAAAGTAATTTGCACCTAAATTATATTAGAGATATAATATTAATATTAGATAGGAAGGAATTATATGGTTGTAAAATGGGCCTTTTAAAAAAATTGCCCTTGATTGGGTCAATTTTAAAAAAATGGTCTCGTTGACGATTTTTTTTTTGTCAATAGCCCTCACTTTGTTTAAACGTTAACCATATTAACTAATTCTCATACTTAACTCATTAAAATAAAAAAATAAAAAGAAAAACGAAAAAATGGCCGCAATAACTGACTGAACAGAACATGAGTCCATCTCCCTCTTTAACCATAACCATACAATCGATATGAATGCATTATCTTCTCCATTTTAAAGAACAAAGGGTAACAACACATACCTCTCTCACAAACCTAAAGCGACGCGAGCTGTTCTCTTCGTTTAGTGCCGGAAAACAACTTTTCAAACCAAGAAAACAGCAAGCATTTCAGCATATTTACCAGTAAGCATTCATTACATGAAAACTGCAATTTTAACGTCGAAAATGGTGAATTTCCAGTCCATTACCCCATAAAATGTATGGGTTATTTATTAGATAACGTGTACTAGCCAGAGTAGCGATGTTTCAGTGGTTATTACGAGAAATCGGACCTGAAAATACATATTCTGAGGTCTACTGTTCGTGCATGGGACCCCTGCGTGCGAGTACCATGCGATATAGGTGCGTGTACCGTGAGATATAGGTGCGGGTACCATGCGCCCAGTGTGCGGGTACCATACGCTTGTGTGAGGGTACCCTGCGCCAGTGTGCGGTACCCTGCGCCAGTGTGCGGGTACCATGCGCCCAGTGTGCGGGTACCATGCGCCCAGTGTGCGGGTACCATGCGCTTGTGTGAGGGTACCCTGCGCCAGTGTGCGGGTACCCTGCGCCAGTGTGCGGGTACCATGCGCCCAGTGTGCGGGTACCATGCGCTTGTGTGAGGGTACCCTGCGCCAGTGTGCGGGTACCCTGCGCCAGTGTGCGGGTAGCATGCGCCAGTGCGCGGGTCCCCTGCGTTGTGTGCGGGTATCGTGATCCCATGTTCGGGATCCATGCGCTGAAGATCATATATAAGCACGATATATGACGAGAATCGTTTTCTAAACAGTAACATTGCATAATATTGCAGGTGTTCAAAATGACAATTACCAACATTGTATTTCAATTCGACGGTCGGTGGTTAATCGGCGAGGACAATATCTCGACTTGGTCTCCTGCGTCAAATTGTAGCTGGCATTCAATTTTGGTGGATGAGGACGCATGCACGTTAGAAGACGTAAAGGAGCAAATTGTATCCGTGTTAGCGTTTCGCAACGACAATGCGAGGCTAACACTAAGCTATATGCCAAATGTACCCTATAGTTATCCGAGGCCCATATACATCGATAACGACTATGCTCTACGTGCGTACTTGGGTTTTGGTGGCCCTCAATCGAGACCCGTGATTCATGTCGAGGTGGTGGAATGTGCGCTTGTGGATCCGTCGGACGCATTTGCTGGTTCTTCTAGTAATAATACCGGGCTCATAGCCGATTGCGATGAAAATGCGCAAATCGAACCGTTTGAGGGTCTTGAAGATATCGCTGGACCGTCTGGGGGTAGGGATTACTCGGGTTGGCATTCGAATGAAAATGAAGATGAGGCAATTGAAAACACTGACAAGTCGGAAGAGGAATTCGTAGCCCGTGATCACAATGACGATATAGATCGAAACCCGGTAGAAGAGGCTGCCGATGGTACTTTTGCATTTCCGGACGGTTCAAGCCTACACGTTGGGCAGCAGTTTCGTGATAAGGCGGAAGTTATCGAGGAAATATCTAAAATCGCGTTGGCTGCGTCGTTCGAGTGCAAATTAGTAAAGTCGAACAAGACTTTGTATGTAGTAAGATGTGCGATGGAGCAATGTTCGTGGCGCTTTCGAGCTGCAAAAGATAGAGATTCCCCTTTTTTCTCGGTACGGACATATTGCGGCACACACACATGCGGCGTGTCTCATCGACGTCGAAGTCATCGTCAAGGAACGTCATCGGTTGTGTCTAGGATGCTTCTTGACAATTTTAGCGGGCCTAAAGACATTCCCGCGCCAAAGGCTATCATGTCTATGATGCAAAATAGAGGGGTGAATGTTTCTTATTACAAGGCTTGGAAGGGGAAGAATATCGCTACGGAGGAGTTGGTCGGTAACGGGGACGATTGTTACGCATTGATCCCGGCGTATTTGGAGGCCGTGAAGCAAATGAACGCCGGAAGTGTCACGGATTGGGAGATGGACGAGGAAAACAGATTTAAATATCTGTTTTTGGCATACGGTGCATGCATAGCGGGATTTGCTTTCATGCGTAAGGTAATTTCTATCGACGCCACCTTTTTAAAGGGAAAATATAAAGGGGTGATGCTTGTTGCTACGGCGCAAGACGGCGATTACCACCAATATCCTATCGCATGGGGTATTGCGAGCACCGAATCTACCGAATCTTGGTCATGGTTCTTAACGAGATTGAAACGGATCGTGGCCGATTCAAATGACCTCGTCATAATTTCTGACAGACATGGCGGGATAAAGACAGCCGTACCGGCAGTTTTCCCAAATGCGTTTCACGGGTTCTGTGCGTGGCATATTCAACAAAATATAAAGACCCGTATGAAGGAGAAAGGTGCGTGTGCGTTATTCCTTAATATTGCGTACGCCTACAAGACGAGCGATTGCGATCGATTGTTGGAAACGCTAAAGGAACGGTACGAAAATGTGCATAAGTATCTTCAGGATGGTACGAAGGCAAAATGGACGAGATCGTATTGCCCGAGAACGAGGTACAACATCATGACCACAAAGGGCTCGGAATCGATAAATGCCGCTCTACGCGCGGATAGAGAGCTTCCCCTCATAGGATTGTTGGATTCGATACAACGTTTGACAACTAGTTGGTTTAGTAAGCATCGACGAACTTGCGAAGCTTCGATGACAGCCAATGTTACGTCATTTACGCCGAAGGTCGAGTCAATCATACGGTCTCACTACATAAATTCTCAAAATCTACACGTCTCGGAAATTGGCATTCAACGTTATAATGTATACGGGCATGGAGTCAACGAGGTGGTCGATATCGAGACGAAGTCATGTAGTTGTAAGATGTTTGATATCGATCGTATCCCGTGTGCGCACGCCATTGCGGCTTGTGGACACGCTAATGTAGGGGTATATTCGCTAGTCCATGCGTATTACAGCTTGGAGACATGGAAATCAGCGTACGAGGGTACCATATGGCCTGTGACCGAGCGCGTTGAAGGAATTGTTAATATGTTACCACCACTCATTGACCCAAAACGTGGAAGAGCACAAAAAAATAGAATGCCATCCGTCGGAGAATTTGGTAGGAGGGGTTAAATCCTATGAGTTTGATTTGTACAGGTGTAATTTATATGGAAATTCGATATGTTGTAATGTTTGGTACGCATTGCGTGCGGGTACCGTGCCTAAGTGTGCGGGTACCATGCGCAGTCTGTGCGGGTACCGTGCCTGAGTGTGCGGGTACCGCGCCTTGTGTGCCTTGTGCAAACTGTCAAATGATTTTAATTAATTCAATCATGTCAGTACTTTACGTTACATCAATCAAGTCAGTAATTGTCTGTACGTTAACTCGTAAAAATAATTGTATCAGTCACATCAAATGATCGGGATAATCATTAACCAATTATTCTGAAAATGAAATAAAATAATTATTTATCTATATAAAATAACTGTATACTACTGTGCGGGTACCATGCCTAAGTGTGCGGGTACCCTGCGATTGTGTGCGGGTACCAGGCCTTTTATGTGCGGGTACCGAGCCTTATTAGAGTTGGTAGCACAAATTTCTTTATTTTGGTATCACAAAATAGAGTTGGCCTATTTCGGTCCGTGAGTGCGTTACGGTAGTTAGACATACTAAGTTGATCATTACGTGAGTTCAAATAAGGCTTATTCGGATTCGAATACGCCTTATTCGAGTTCGAATAGGTCCTATTCGAGTTCGAATAACCCTATTCGAGTTCGAATAAGTCCTATTCGAGTTCAAATAACCTTATTCGAGTTCAAATAACCCTTATTAGAACTCGAATAAGTCCATTTGAACTCGAATAATTCCATTTGAACTCGGATAAGCGTTATTAGAACCCAAAAGACCATGATTCGAATTCAAATAAGAGTATAATTAATACTTGTAATTTTATGATAATAATATCAAGTCATTAATATCAAATAATAGTCAATGAAATACTATAATTAGTTATGACAATGTTTAATGAAGATGTCTAATTAGTTGGGTAAATGTAATGAAAATTTAAATGAGTTTTGTGTGAGTTGCTATAATGTTACAACTTGTATTTAAGTGAATTACTATAATATGATATCTAAACATGTGCTCTACATGATGACAACTAAAATGAGTTTGTGCGCGGGTCCCCTGCGCTTGTGCGCGGGTACCATGCGCTTACGCGCGGTACCCTGGGCTTGTGCGCGGGTACCCTGTGCTTGTGCGGGGGTACCGAGCCCTTGTGTGCGGGTACCGTGCTCTTGTGTGCGGGTACCGTGCATCATGTGTGCGGGTACCGTGCACCATGTGTGCGGGTACCCTGCGCCAGTGCGCGGGTACCCTGCGCCAGTGCGCGGGTACCCTGCGCCAGTGCGCGGGTACCGTGCTCTTGTGTGCGGGTACCGTGCATCATGTGTGCGGGTACCGTGCACCATGTGTGCGGGTACCCTGCTCTTGTGCGCGGGTACCCTGCGCCAGTGCGCGGGTACCGTGCTCTTGTGTGCGGGTACCGTGCATCATGTGTGCGGGTACCGTGCACCATGTGTGCGGGTACCGTGCACCATGTGTGCGGGTACCCTGCTCTTGTGCGCGGGTACCCTGCGCCAGTGCGTTTATCTTCAGCGAGCGTATCACCTCTTTGAACGCTACGCTGCCCCAAGGATAGTTGGCGAAGGCGACTTCGTCTTCGACCAACGAAAGCAGCCACGACCGAAGAATGGTGTCCTTCTTCGACGGTCGAGGAAGCACCACAGATGCGGCAAAGAGAATGTCCGCCAACTTCAACTTATCAAAGTTGACGGTTCCGTCGTCGTTGGCTCCCAACTCTCGCAGCCGATCCTCGACGTAGGACAAACGGATGGTGGATCTTCCCGGGAAGTTTCTCTCAGCGAAATCGCCATTGGGGTCTACTTCCGGGATATCATCGGAGAACCTTAGCCCGGTAATCACGCAATACTCCGCTTTAGAAAATCGGAGAGGTCGGTTGTTTATGACCATCCACAGCTCCTCGCGGTCGTGAAGAGTAGTCTGCCTCCTCGTCAAAAATGTAATGAGCTGGGCGGATAAATTGAAATCGGCGGCAGCCTCGACGAGTCTACCAAATGGACTCCCCGCCCTATAACTCTCCCACTCATTTCCATTTAGATTGTTCCTGATCTTCGCGCTTGCCTCCGTGTACATCCCGGTCATTGTCAATCGGAACTCGAAGTCGTCGTCTCGGGATGACAATTGCTTCTTCAGCACAACCTGGGAATCATAAGAGTAAATAACCAGTTAGTACGTGCATGGTACCCGCACATGAAAGCATGATACCCGCACAGGAAAGCATGGTACCCGCGCTGGCAAGCATGGTACCCGCACAGGAAAGCATGGTATCCGCGCTTGCGAGCATGGTACCCGCGCATGCGCATATGGTACCCGCGCTTGCGAGCATGGTACCCGCGCTTGCGAGCATGGTACCCGCGCTTGCGAGCATGGTACCCGCGCATGCGCGCAAGGTACCCGCACACAAGAGCATGGTACCCGCGCTCACTATCGCATGGTACCCGCGCGCAATCGCATGGTACCCGCACGCAATCGCATGGTACCCGCGCGCAATCGCATGGTACCCGCACGCAATCGCATGGTACCCGCACACAATCGCAAGGTACCTGCCCGTATGGGTACCGTGCGTATGGGTACCATGCGACTGTGCTCGGGTCCCAAGCCTGCTATCACGGGTACCCTGATTTGCGCGACTGTTTGGGTCTCAATTGGTTCGACGCACGGTTCCCTTGCGAACAAGGTCCCAAATTGCAGAATTGGGAAACCATGCGACGGACCCAATCAATTCGACGCACGAGACCTGCTCCTGAGGAAGACGAAGTCACAGTGAAATTTACCGGCACTCTTTCGGGACGCGCGCTCATTGCCATTGTAGTCGGTTTGGAGATTTTTCTGCTTCGGTTAGAGGTTGTTTCGTGGATCTGGAAATTTACTGCTTCGTTTCCGTTATGTGTTTTTCTTCACTTTTAACTGTCAATTATTGTACTGTACTCGGTTATGAAGAAGAAGACGACCCGTGACGCTACAGTGGGGGAATCGATTAAACCTAATTAATTTTACTTTGGGTAGTTGAATGGGTTAAATAAGGGTAAAGACGTCTTTTTCCCTGAGTTAGTAAGGGTAGAATAGACTTCAAACATTATGGAGGTCATTTTTTTAAAATTGACCCAGTCAAATGTCATTTACTTAAATAATCCGTTGTAAAATTGTTTGGATATCATATCGGAGTCGACAAACACGCGTAGTTATGAATGACTCAAACCATTATATGATAAATTGTGGGTAAAGTACTAGTGTTGGAAATAGTCTCCCTCTTTTTTTTTTAAAAAAAAAACCGAAAAAAAAAAGAAAGTTTCCCTCCACGCTGCTTTATTAGTATTATTTTCTATATATAATAATTTCAAATTATTTTACATAGACCCCATCCACTAATCAGATTAAGAAATATTCTATAGGATAGGAAGCTCACAAACTTTAGAGCCACTCAACGATCTCGAGCTTCTCTTTATTAATTTTTATCTATATTATATATATATTAAAGATATAGTTAACCTAAATTTGAAAAAAATTCAACATCAGGTAAATGAACTCAACCCTGAGTCTGATTCTTTTTTTTTTAATCATGGAGCTCTAACGCTAACTCTAAAATAAGTAGCTTGACTCGCCAGTTTTTTTTTTTTATTTCGTATTGAAATTCTAATTCAAATTATGGTGAAAATAATTTTAACCAATTGTTTTATAATAACAATGTAACAATAATTCTAACAAATTTAAGATGATGCCAACGGTCGACTCGCTCCAATCTCGAAAAAAAAAATAAAAAAAAATCAAAGCATGCCTCTAACTTAATATTGGCTATAAGTTAAATATAGCAGTGCATGTTTTTTTCCAACCCGAGATGCGCACTGCAATTTTCTTCTTACCAAGTATAATTAATTCATCATAAAGTCTACGAATTAATTAATTATTCTGAGTGTCCTTGGCATTATGACCAATAGAGAAAATATCTCAAGGGGAGGAGTTGTAACTATTTTTCCCGTTTGGTCAACACGCCTACCATCTCAGTTATTACGAAATACTCCAGTAGTAAATAAATTAGGGAAATAGTAATTATCTCAATTAATTCGGCTACCAAAAATAAAAAAAAATGCTCGGAATTTCTGTATAGATAATATATATGCAATGCAAGTTGCCAACCATGTAATGAAATGAAACGACTGGTCAACTTCGAATCAATCCAATATATTCATACGCTCTTTGACCGTTCCATTACACTTTTTGTTTGCCTCTCACAACCCTCTATTTGATGTTACGCGCTTGCCCACATGTATATATATATATATATATATATAACATCGCTTCTCCTTTTATAATTATATTCAATCCCCTTTTGCTGCTACCATTTCTCCTCTCCTACCTAGCTACAAATATTCTTTAATTTATTTATTTATTTTAATTCAAGATTTTATAGGCTCAGCGCTGAGGGGCATTCTTCTCTTCGTTTGTCTTCATTCTTTTACTGGGCTTAAATCGTGAAAGAAAAATGGGGGGAAAACTTTTGACCTTGTGGGGGGCTTTGGTGGTGGTGGTTGTGGTGGTTGCTCGTGGAGGCGAAGGCGCTTCTCCGCCGGTTCACAGAAACGCTTACGCTACGATGATGTACATGGGGACGCCGAGGGACTACGAGTTCTACGTGGCGACACGTGTCATGCTCAGATCCCTCGGAAAGCTTAAGGTTGACGCTGACCTCGTCGTCATTGCCTCCATGGATGTTCCCCTTCACTGGGTCACAGCTCTGTGAGTTCCCTTTTCTCTCCCATTTCTTTTTTCTGTTTCTTTTTAGATGGGTTTTATTTGTGAATTTGTAGGCATTTTTATTCATTTTATTTAGTTCGTTCTTATTATTAGGGGCCTAAAAAAAATGAATTTTAGTAGATGTCGCCTGGTTCTTGAATCTTGAGCCAGCAGTGATGAAACGAAGGGTCGGTTCAAATTTTCAAAGTTCATAATCACATTAACCTCGTATTTAATTAGGCATTTAAGTTCGGTAAACGGCTTAATTACACCCTGTCATTATAATATTATTTAAATTATGTGGAAAGATAATTAATATATATACGGAAATGACGTGTAATTAGCATATAAAAATTAGATATTTGTCTCGGTTGAAATGAAACTGGATATGCGTAGCAAATTATGTTCGTTGTGGCCTAATGGGGTCGTTAGACGACGTTTGTAATAATATTAAGATTGGTCCAGACAATTAGAAAAATGAAGAAAATAATAACAACAATAATACTGTAATAATAATAATGAAGTTACGCGTTCTATTATATTATGCAATAAATATAATTACGAAGAAGTTTCGTCTATGACTACATAAAGGCAAAGCTGACCACTTTGTCCGATTATTATCTGGAGTAAAAGGAGGGACTATACTATTTACTAGAGTGGCCAGAATATATATATATATTATATATATATATATACTATATATATATGTGTGTGTATTTCTTTGAGTTACTTAGAGTGGAACAATTGCATGTGCAATCATAAAAGATCTATTTGACTCAACAGAGCCAACTTGATTTGAATTATTCCAAGTGTTAGGCTTATGTAGAAGAAGACGATATAATCTTTAATGACAACCCTTCATGTCATGTGCAGTTGGGTACTAAGAAAGAGTATATCGTGCGCTCGAGTTAGGACATTACGATCATTTTTCAATCATAGTTTAAATTAGGACATTATTATGGTACATAACGTTCGGATATCATTCAAAAAAAGTTCTAAAATTAGATTTTATTTTTATTAATTATTTTTTTGCTATAACAATTGAGAAAGAAAGAAACACATGAACTACATAGGTTGTCAACTCGAGTTCTAATGATCAATGCACCTTTTCTGCATCTTCTTAAATAGTTTTATTCCAAATTCTGTTTTTTTTTTTTTTTTTTGGGGTAGACTATGCAAAACCTCCATGTGGTTATAGTGAAATGCACAAAACTATGTTTTTTTTTATTGCGCGAAACTCTCTTGTGCTATCTAAAACTTAGCATCGTATCCCTGGTGTTGTTTAAAACTTAGCACAATAACCCCATGTGTTGTCGAAAACCTAGCACAGTAACCCCTGTGTTTTCTAAAACATAGCATTGTACCCCCCAATTGTTAGGTGAAAATGACAAGGTAGGGATTTTACGCTATTTCCGAACCATAGGGGCTTTGATACTTATTTTTCAAACCACAGGTGGGTTATATGCTATTTACCCTTTTTTTTTTCGGGGGGGAATTTTTTGTAGGGAAGAAGAGGACGGGGCGAAGGTGGTGCGGGTGGAAAACATACGAAACCCGTACGTGGCGGACGAGAACTCCCCGTGGAGGTTCAAGCTGACCCTAAACAAGCTCTACGCGTGGAAGCTCGTGAGCTACGAACGCGTCGTAATGCTCGACGCCGACAACATATTCCTCCGCAACACCGACGAGCTCTTCCAGTGCGGTCACTTCTGCGCGGTCTTCATCAACCCTTGCATCTTCCACACCGGCCTCTTCGTCCTCGAGGTATATATTTAATAATATTACTCTATTCTTTTTTTCTTTTTTAAAAATAAAATAATTAAATACGTAGTTTATAACTTCAGCCATCGATGGATGTCTTCAACGATATGATGCGAGAATTGCACAACGGGAGGTCGAATCCCGACGGCGCGGATCAGGGCTTCATCGGCGGCTACTTCCCGGATTTGCTCGATCGGCCCATGTTTCACACTCCACCGAACGGGACGAGGCTCAACGGGCTCTATAGGCTTCCTCTTGGCTACCAAATGGATGCTTCTTACTACTGTAAGAAGATAAACAAACTATTTATAAGCCCCATATTAAGGGGCACTAAATAAAATTTATTTATAACCCATCCAATTATATAGATATATATATATCTTACCCATTTTAGTCAGATTACTTATAGTCAAGCCCGTAATTCAATCGACATAGGGCTAGAACAAAAAAAGGAACCAAACAGAAGTAAATGGGTTATTATTTATCTTATCAAACAGGCTCACGGTGTAAAAGCTCATCGTATACAAAATCTTTCTTTTTCCCGTCACAGATCTAAAGCTTCGATGGAGCGTCCCCTGCAGCGTGAACAGCGTCATAACCTTCCCGAGCGCCCCGTGGCTGAAGCCGTGGTACTGGTGGTCTTGGCCCGTCCTCCCCTTGGGCCTTCAATGGCACGTGCAACGCCTCGAGAGCCTCGGGTAACTTTCCTCTCTCCCAAGTGCTCGTAATAAGATCACAGTACTCTAAACATGGCCCGATTATTACACAGATATGGAGCTGAGATGCCCATCGTGCTGATGGAAGTTGCCTTCTACCTCGTAATGATGGCCATGGCCCGCCTGGCCCGGCCGAACCTAACCAAGCTTTGCTACCGCCGCGAAGAAAAGAGCCTATTCTTGGTTCAGACGGGTTTCAAGCTCGTAGCCACGTGGTCAATTCTTGCAGCCTACGTTGTCCCCTTCTTCGTGATACCTCACACGGTCCATCCCCTAATAGGGTGGTCCCTCTATTTGTTCGGTTCTCTGTCTCTTTCGTTCATAGCTGTGAACGCGTTTTTATTACCGGTTCTGCCCGTGTTGGTCCCTTGGTTGGGGATATTCGGGTCCCTCGTGGTGATGGCTTATCCTTGGTACTCGGACGGAGTCACGAGGGCACTTTGGGTATTTGGCTATGCTTTCTGCTGTGCTCCTTTCGTGTGGGGAGCATTCGTTAGGGTTCTGTCATCGCTGCAGGTCTCGCTCGAACGGGAGGCATTCTTGCCGAGGTTGGTCGGAGAGAGCACGTCGCCCTCGGGTTTTAACAAGATTTACTGATTAGGGTTTTTGAAAATGTTGTGTGAGATTTGGATTGGATTTAGATTTAGGGGAAGTAAGTGTCTTTGTATACATACAATACAGTTGTGAAAAGGGGATTTTTTTTTACTCATCATAATGTGTGTTGGTTTGGTTAGTCAACAAAAGAAAAAGGGAAGAAGAACATTTGAACTAATAAAAACGGGAGAGAGCCAAAATGATACCTACTCTGCGGACCAATTTATTCCTCGATGTTTGGGGACTAAAAACATCATGGGGCACGTGTGTGCGACATTCCCGTTTAAATCGACGTTATATCGTGACGGAAGGACCAGGTTGATAAAAAGATCAACAACATCGAGGAGGTCTAATTGGTTCCGGCGAAACATCATGGACTAAATTGGTCAAAAGGGTAAAGGTTGGGGACCATTTTTGGTTAATAAAAACTATCAGGAAATGCATAAATTAAACACCGAAACCATATAATTTCACGGGAAGTCCGTTCGATTTTAGGAAACTCGATAAGAAAAGCAAGACTAGCACATGAGAATAGTACGGCGTACGTGTTCCTTCCCCTTACATGATACAACAATTCTGTTGGGAATCCGACATCTCCGGAGACGACCTGCAAGAACGAGATAGAGAAACCAACCGTATATCAAAACGAGTTCGTATTGAAAAAAAAAAAAAAAAAAGAAAAAGAAAGAAAAAACTGTAATGAAAACTAACAGTTGCCCGAGGCTAGACAGGTCGAACTCGGGTCCTAATTCCTGCACGATGTCGTTAGGAGGCTGACCGCATTCTTGGATCTTCTGCATGATCTCAACGATCTTGTTGAAGTTCTCCGGTTCAGATTCGTAGACTCGGTTAAGTTCCTCTATGAGCTCGCTCTGATGCAAACGAAGAGCATACTCTTCGCTCGTCAGCTTCGGTTTGTTCTCTTCGAGCCATTTAGGGTATCGGTCCCCTATTTCCTTCATGGGCTCGTGGAGGACTTCTTTGGACAGAAGCTGCTGCATCATGGTTTCCACCATTGATTGCATATCCTGAAAAAGGGTGAATAAATCCCACAAATCATACGCAGATGAGATGAAATTTACAGCTTCTTCGATCGTTGAAGAGAGAGAGAGAAAAAATTTACGAACCTGAGAACCCGCGAGCTCCTCGAATTGCTTTACCCAATCCTCAATCATTGGGTCTCCTCCGCCGAAAATATCCTCTTCGTTACCGGTCTTTGCGTGTTCTCTGCCCGTTGCAGCCTCCAAGCCTTTAACCGCTTCCTTGGTTTGCTCTCTGAGCTTATCGAGGGCATCGGTGATGTGCGAATCTTGCTTATTGAGCACTAGTGGCTCTGGCTGATGTGCTAGCTTTTGCTTGCCCTTTTTCTTGCTGTTCAAATCGGGCAAGCCTAACCCTAATCCTCTGACATTTGGGGATTGTGAAACGGAGCTCTCTCGCTTGTTCTTAGCAATATCATCATCATCATCGACAGCTCTGCAGTAACCAAGCGGCAAAACAAATATCACGAACCGAAATAAAAGGAAAACATAGGACGCGCAAAATTCAGCAGAACTGACAAGATCAAGGGAAGATTTTCTTCTACCTCTGAGCGGAAGAGGTGAGGTTAAGGCTCTGGAGATCATCCAAAGCGCCTGCAAAGGTTGTTGGCGTGTTATAAGTGAACAAGCAGGGAAAAAGAAATTAGGCAAAATTAATCCAATTGAAAATTGTGATGAGCAGAGAAGGGCCTTGTCGAATTACTGTCGAGAAGCTGGTCTAAATCCTCGGAGTGATGATCGGCCATGAAATGAAAGTATCTATCTATCTATCTTCTCGAGCTCTTATCTTTATCTGCTTCTTCAATTCAAGGGGACTCCGCACTACTTCAGTTCTCCGCCGTTGTATGAATCTTCCAGCACAAAAAATTAGGAAAAATATCCTAATTTGACTCATTTTAATTTTATCTTGAGGGAGAAGACAAGGAACAAAAAAAAAAAAACTCGAACATTTAAAACTCAAATTAGAGTTTTTTTTTTTTCTTTTCTTTTCTATTCTATCTTCGCCTAGTTATTATAAGGTAAAATGGTGCTAGTGTTGTTCTGTTCCTTCGTCGCATGCATCGATCCTTCAAGTCCTACAGATTTGCTAAATAGATCGATGAAGAAGCGATAAGGCTTCATCAATAGAAAACAAAGGTTTAAACAATTCATAAATGGTCTCACAAAAGCATTATTACAACTATTATCCAACATTAGAAAAAGGTTGGCTACTTGTTCAACCATCATATTCAATCCCCTTCAAATAATTATCTCTATATATGTACGTACAACCTGCACACTATTACATGTTTCATTTCGCTGCACGATCAACACCGGTGCAAAAGCTACCTTAAAAAAGGCCGTAAAGAAAATATTCCGATCCCACGCAGACGAAAAGTTAACACCGACATAGTGAGGCACACCAGCTTCTGAAGAAGAAGAAGAAGAAGAAGAAGAAAGATCAATTTATGTACATAGTATTACAGCTCAACTTCATGAAGATCGTCCCCCGAAACAGCTCCGCCGCTGTTCACCGACGATGAGTAAGCCTCTTCTTGCGTGAACCCTAATACCTCTCCTAAGGGCTTCGCTCCCACGCCCTTCTGGGGCGGGCTAAACGGCCCGTTCAAGCTCCCGCTCCACGATGCGGTCCGTCGGGACTGAGCCGTGAAGGAGGAACCGTTCTGATCCTTGACGTTGCTCATGCTCGCGAATCTCTGCATGGGCACGGGGATAATATTGTGAGGTGCGTAGAACGAACGTGGCGGCGGATTTTCCAGTGGAGATGTTGTTGATGGGCTATTATTATTATTATTATTATCCGTAGTGCTTTGTGCAGAGGCATCTACGGGGCGGGAATCGAGGGGCTGATGATGCTCCACGGTGGATGATGATGGGACGAAGAATTTAGGGTTTGATCCCGTTGATGTGACGGGCTTGTTGGAAGCAGCAGCAGCGGCAACGGGAGGTGGTGATTGGAATAAACTCGCCGTCTTTCCGCCCCCTTGATTAAATGTGTCCACGTATCTGCAACGAAAATGTGGCGTTAGATTTTCGAATCGAATAATTAAAAAGATAAGGTATGCTTCATAAATTGGATCTAAGCATTATGATATCCAAAGAATGTTACGGGAACTAGCTATAGCTTCATTTCCCATCCCATCAAATCCTTGAACTATTTTACGGAACTTTGAAGAAGGGTCGTTGATAGCCACGATATTGGTGGGTTTAATGATTTAAAATATTGGTTTATGGCATATTGATGTGCTTGGTTGGTTTATATAAAACATGGGTTTATACATAACAACTCTAAACCCATGTATACGGGTTTAGATAAACACACCCCTCAGGTGGGTTAATATAATCCCACTAACCAAATATGGTACCGATCAATTAGTTTTATTTATATAAACCTTAATAATTTAAACCCCTCCTAAATGTAAACCAACGTACCAAACAATCACTTAGGGGTTTACCTAGAGCGGACACCAATCCTCCCGCGTGCTGAGTAGTGGTTGCCAGTGGTTGTTGGAGGAAGTGGGGGAATTCCTCCTGAAGTGTTATTATTATCGAGGGTGATCGGGGTTTTAACATCTGGGATTCCGTTGCTCAACGAAGGCTCGCTTTGCAATCTACTCGACGACGACGTGTAATCGGGCGTTCCGTTCTGAAAAGCTGAGGTCATCGGCGGCGGCGGTGGAAGCGACGTTTCCTCAGCCGCAGGCTCAGCGCCCTCCTCGACCCATCTCTTGAGTTTCTCGTCGTAGTAGAACTTGTTCGAGTCCCCCAATTTTGCCTGGGGATCAACCACGCAATGTAACAATAACGTTTTTTTACAGAATTTGAAGTCTTCTTTTGCAACAGAGCTGACTCGATTTATTTATTACCTGGCGTCCCTGACGAGGTTTGAGCACTAAACCAACGGTTTTCTGCAGCAGAGAAGAACCGAATCCAAAACGTCCAAACCGAGACGTGCCCGTTGCTGCTGACGTTTTATCTTGCACGCCGGTGGAATTAGGATTTGCCTGGTGTAGTGTAGGTATTGGAAATACATCATTTGTCCACTTTTGCACGCGTGTTAACAATTTAGGGATATGACAAAAATGCCAATTAAAGACCCATTAAAAATTCAATGGGTCCTTAATAGGCATTTTAGTTATCCGTAGTCAACATCAAACAGTAAGAAGCATCTTCCATAGTATAGAAGGAGACGAACCTGCCTTGGACTTCTTCCAAAGTCGGGCTCAGAAACGCTTCTCGTGTGCATGGACATTTTGCTTCCGTCCGCTGCCCATTCGTTTATGGGCTCCATCGATTGAGAAGGCACTAACGATGACATGGCCAACGTCGATTGGCTGGCTGATACTCTGGGTCCCATCGATTGCTGATGGTTGTCGACACCGTGCGAAACGGGGCCTTGGGTTGGTATAGGAGGAGGCAAACCACCTACGACGCGGTGTGCGGTGCTATCGAAAAGGTTGAGTAGTTTACCGATGAATTCTTTGGGAGCTTTCGTAGAAAATCCACCCTATATATATACAGCAACGAATTGTGATTAGGAAAGGAATAAAACAAGGAAAGACATGATTGGATACCTGTTGATGAGCTTTGATCCTTTCCTCGAGAGAGGAAACTAAATGTCTCAGGTTCGCGGTCTCTAGGTTTCGGCCAGTTTTAAGTGACTTCAATACTGAGTTACAATACCTTGAGATTTGGACAGCCATGATTAGAATAATATGGCAAAGAGATCTCAAGAGTAAAACGAAGTTGAATTTGTGTCGCTTACTTAAGTGCCTCGGATATCCTTCCAACTTCTGCCAACATGTGTGCATAAATAAGCTTGTACGGTTGAAATGGAATCAAGACGAACTGAGAGTTCCCAAGCATCTTTGAGTGTTCGTATATCTCTGTTCTCTATCAAAGTGAGTGAGAAAAATATTCCCACTTAGTTCACGCATAAAATTCAAGAGTTTCAAATGCATCAAAATTACAAAGGATACAAGTGCAAGAGAGAGGAGAATGCAATGTAATGCAAGGTACTTCTCAACGCGCGAAGACAAGTTAAAATTCATTGAAAGCAGAATAAACAGCATCACATTTGTAACACGGTGTTTAAAATTGCATGAAATTGCCCCTGGGTGGTTATTCTTTCTCTTAGCACACAATTACAAGGTTAAGCATACGATAACAATGGTTCAAGACTTAAAACAACGACGATACCCAACCTGGATTGCTTCTGGGCTCGCATAAGTCCGTGGGTGCTTCAAGTGATCAGCACCAATAAGGCACAATCTTGCACTGTCTGAAAACTGCTCAAAACTTGCCTCCGCAACCAAATAGCAAATGTGAGCAGCGATTATCTGATTGAAGAGAGGAATCAATAAAATAACAATTACCTATGAGAACAAAAACATTCAAGAATAAGAAAGGATATGCAACAAGAGACCCAAAAACAAAAAAACAAGAACATACATCACTTCTGTCTTTCCATAAACAATCCCCAAGATGGATAAGCACAAGTTCATCATCTTTTGTTCTATTTGCAGTTATCAAAGCCAGATTCTCTTCCCAGTCATCCAGCATGCTATTGGCACCAACCTGTACACGATTAAAAAAACCGAACAGCCCGTCTATAAATAATTTTTTAACGGTGATTAATCCAAATTATATAACCATCACGAACAGAAATCCACTTACCTGAGCTGGTTGATGAGGAGGCATGTTTATGGGACCAACATTGTTACTCTGAACTGGGCCATCATTTGAAAAGACATCAGCTGGTTGGCCAGCAATCAGAAGACATAATGTTCGCAGTGGGGATCCTGGGGTCAACTGACGAAGTGCCATTTGCTTCACGGTTTCATAGTAGAACTGCAGTGCATGATGATAAAGAGCTGGTTTCACGATTATGATCAAATTGTAGGAAAATAAAAAGGCAATTTTTATGATATATATCTTATAGTGACTAACTAACCTGATCACCAAGTTGGGCAGCAAGAACAAGGGCGGGTCCCCACAATTGACCCTCCTGTGCACAATGAAGAGCCTCTTTCTTCCTGCCAGAAACAAGAAGATCTTGAACCTCAGAAGCAGTGGCCTGCAACGTAGGTAAATACACACAAAATGAATACAATCCCAAAACAAAAATAATTTAAAGGTGAAGTAATCTATTTACTCGTAATTGCCCTTCAGAAGGCATTTGCTGCAAGCATTGGGAAACTGCACCATATTGATGGAACTGCTGACGACTTCCCTTTGCAGATGCAAATAGTTTTGCGACAGCTGATTCTGGCGTATCAGACTCCTAATGTAATACCAAATGGTGAAAAAATAAGGAGATAATAATCCTAATGTTTGTAACAAGGAGAAAGAAAAACATCTAGTTCTGAAAAAATGCGTAATCGAGTTTGTTGGAACGCTTAGATATGCATTATCAGATCATGTAAGGGACAGCATGACTTTCTCCAAATAGCTATATCACTAACAAAAAGGCAAATCATATACGTTAATAGATTCAGAAAAGCATAGGAGACCCCTTGACAAGTTCAAAAGATGCACTTTTAGGTGCCATTGCGGAAGTTAGTATAAGACTGTAAATGCCAATGCTTCCGATTGCCAGCATCGGGAAACTCCACCATAGTGGCTATTTGAGGGAAAATAAATTAAAAATCAAATTGTTTAAGTACACAGTAATGGATGTAGCATGAACACCAAGCTATAACTGATTCCAGGTAAACAACCAACGAGTGATCAAAGGTTGATAAACCAGTTACTTGCAATTAATTAACTATAAGCATCGGAAGAGAGATGGTAACACATCCAGAGAGGAAATGTAATACTATGCGGGACGTCGATTCGAAGAATCAAAATCTAAATCAACTATGTAAGAAATATTTACCTTCAAAGCGGCATCTGTACCATAAGGATGTCTAAGTTTTCCATAATACTGGCAGGCGATTTTAAGCAGTGAAAGAAGCAACTTCAACACTTCAGCATTCCTGTTGTCCATGTAAGGAGACCCAAGATTTGAGATTCTCTCATCGATCCATTTATTTAACTCCTTAATGCCCACATTTCCACCAGTAAGAGGACCTGGCGCAGGATGCTGGCACAAAGCCTGGAAATAGTTGCAAGAACCAATTCCATCTGCTGAATCATTGACATTGTTACTAGCCACTTCTGCCAAGTTAAGGACCGACATGGAGCTTCCTCCAGCAGGATTCTTCATGGAAAATTCAATTGAAAAAAGGCAGAGAAAAAAAAATTAATACTCAAGATTCAAGAATGATCCATAAACCAAAGAAAAACGTTTCAGTTACACACCTGAGCTCCAAAGCTAGTCGAATATGTATCTTTCATCATTATAAGCTTTCCTCCAAATCCAAAAGTAACTAAAGCATGTGCAGGGCGACCCGCTGATGATCTGCCAGTGGCAGGGGAGTACGAGGTCTGACCCTGAGCACTCGAAACATGTTGTTGAGAAAAGTTGATTTGGCTATTAATGTTGTAGTAATCATTTCCGAAATGATTTTGGTCGTTTCGATTGATTCCTGGATCATTAAAATTGTGACTCAAACTCTGTGATCGAGTTGCTGCTGATAAGTCATTTGGACTCTGGCTCGTAGTAGCATAGTAAGAACCTCTTACCCCTTGCTGAACCGAATTCTGTTGGTTACCTTGGGCGTATTGCCCAAATTGACTATCTATAACTTGGTTCCTACTGTAAAAAGAATCAGCCACATCATTCGCCACAGCTCCTTGTTGCCACATGCTTGAGCTCATTTCACTTTGGACACCCCCAGCCCAGTTCTGATCCTGTACTTGGCTGCCTAAGCCTTGAGAACTGTAACTATCACCTGAACCATGAGAGGCATATGTTTGATTAGCTTGACCCTGAGCTTGAGAAGTAGACTGAATTGATGCGGCCTTTGACTCCAAAGCACGCCATTCATTGGTCACAGTATCATAATACCAGCCAGGGTATTGAGGATCAAACACCATATGGGACGGGTATACATTATTATCCTGAGAAACCTGATTCGAATCGGATACCTCATCGCCTTGACTACTTACATGTGAAACTTGATTCGCATTACCCGTGTCTGAAAAATCACTAACTAGAGAGCCTTGGTTCCAACTACTAAGATTAACTGTTCTACCAGTGTCGGCTACTGAAGCCGACGCTGACTCAGCACTATGTTGCAAGTATGATAACTCACTCTGTGCATCAGCTGCTGCTCCCCAAGCAGAGGTATGATCACTGGCATCATAACCATCTATCTGATACCACTGTCCAGTGTTTGCATCATACTTCCAACCAGGAAACTGATTTTCCCAATACTCGCTATTATTATTCTGATCTTGTGTATCGCCGCTAAAATCTTTTACAATAGCATTGTTATAAGCATCACTTTGCTGAACTTTATGTTTATTGTCTGAGTTATCATCAACAAATGTGGACTTGCTGAAATTGTATCCAGCACTCAGCTGAGGCCCATTGTCAATGAAATTGCTAGTCTTGCTGTCATCGAAGGCATTGACTGCGTTGGCATCTTCGACTTCACTGAAAAAGTCTGAGTAAGACCCGAATCCACTAATATCATTCTCAGCTGGATCGGCATGAAACGCACTCCATTCGACCTCCTTAACTCCTCGAGTTCCCGAAAAAGGGTCGTTCTTCGCCGCAATATTATAATCGGAGAAAGAATCGATGGAGCTCTTGCTCACTACCGTTGCATCTGATGAGCATTGGCTCTCCCCGTTGTCGGCTTCTGCCGATTCCACCAAATTATCAAATGAAAATGAGTCTGAAGCAACTAAACGATTCCCGGTCTCCTCCTCCACATATTCGACTTCACCACCAAGTTCAACCCTTTCCGTCTCTGCAGATAAATTTTCAGCTGGTGCAAGATTATTACCACTAATCTGGCCAGAATCGATTTCACCATTGCTATCTAGCTCATTGATATTCAAATTAGAAAATGCCTGTGCAGCCTCATCAGATTCGTTCCCATCTGCGAAAACTGGAGCTCCAGATTCTGAAGACGCAGTGATCTTGAAGTCAACATCGTCATCGTCATTCACCAGCTTATCAAAAAACTCTTCATCAGAGTTATCCTCCACCTGAAATAGAGGAGGATTCGAAGCCATCTACGCAAAAACCCTAACCTCACAGAATCGAACGCCCAACTGCTAACGGCGGTGCGAAATTTCAAAAACCTAACTGATTCAAGCTGAAAGGAGTCAGATCCACCAATGAAAAAGCCCGGTCAATTCAATAACTGATCGCCGCGAATCTAAACAAGATGCTCCTTTTGTTTCTCAGGGGGCAAACACAGGCGACGGTACAACGATCGCGCGAGATCTAGGGTTTTACGAGTTCATCACCAAATCATTACCAACCACGAGATGAACGTTAAATTACTAAGAATCCGGCGTCATCATCTTGCTGCAATCGAACGCGCGGCTCCGACGGGAAAAATCGGTTGCTACAGGCAAGAACAGATCGAATGGATTCGAAAATTTCCAATCGGTTGCTATATGAAGGAGCTCGTGTACAGAAATAATCTATATATATGTGTGTATGTGCAGAGAGAGAGAGAGAGACAGAGGGAGAGAGAGAGAGGAATCTGTCGTTGAGTGCTTGAGAACGGAGTTGGGAAAAGGATTGAAAGACCAAACCTCGATTTCGCCTTCGATCAACAATTTCCTTGGTAAATTAATTAGGCCGTTAGTAATAATCTAATAGCATCTATATACTATTTAGTATTATATTGATATTTAATAACTATAATTTCTATGTCACCTACTAATTTTTGTTTTAATATTTTCTAATAAATTTTATTAATGTCTTAGGTCAAGTGACATAATTAGAGGTCGATGGTTCGATTTCATATCTATTACTAAAATATCATAGTTTGTATATGCTTTGGACATTTACACATATTATACTACTATGAAAGTGGAGGTTATTCCATTGTCGAATATGTTGGCGCGTTGTCTGCAGATTTCTTCATTAAAAATTAGAATTTATTAACTGATCTTTTATTTCTCGTGGAACTTATTCTATACAAAATAAATAAATAATAAACACCGATCATGTGGTGACCGACGAAAAATATGAGAGAGAGTCTGTCAATTTAAGGCCTCTCTGTCTCTCATGCATCACTTATGCATAAAACAATCAATTTAAATATGAATATATCAAAAAGCGAAATAAAAACACAGAAATGTAAATTTTTACAGTAGATAAAGTGATCGATTTATCATTTTCAATCCAATCAATTACGTATATTTATATGTCACATTTCCTTGCTACTACGAGAGCGCTAAACTTCAACATCATTCAAATTATGAGAGTGAGATAGTCTGTCAAACATTTAATATTGATGACGGAAATGCAGGGATGAAAATCATCTAGATATTGACCTAGAAATAAAAAAATCGACGACAACAGAGCAATTCAAGAAAGGCTGCATTTTCCGGTAATGAAAAATATCTAATATTTTGATTTTTGTCAAGCAGTTGGATGTTGAATGCGGCGAGCATCCATATTTACGACACAGAAAAACACAAGACTTTCAAAGCATTGCATGCAAGAAAAGGACATGATTTATTTAATGCGTATTTGGAAATATATCTCGCCTAAGTAACAAGCCATGCAATAGTCCGTCACAGACAGATATGCAAATACCCAAAAAAAAACCATAATTTTGAAAAAAAATCTTACTCCTGAAATTAGCCTAAACCGTAAAAAAAAAAAAAAAAACCAGCCTAAACGTGAAGGGACCAAACATGAGACGACATGAAAACCCTCAGTAGAGTTTTACAGCACCCCTCATTATCAAGCACAAAGCCAAATCTACTTCATCCTCTTTCGTTTCACCTAACGATAGTTTCTTTATTTCAATTGGTGATCTTTTGCTAGCACAAATGGCCCTCTTCTTCTTCTTATTTGAACCAAAATAGAGGCCAAAGGCTCGTGATCGTCGAAAGACGGGATTTTTTCTTGTTTGGGCAGGAGTGGTAGAATAGCATATTGGGATTTCATGTTGGCGCCTAAAGCTTTGGCATTTGACAACTTCTTCTTGGAACATATTTTGCACTCCATGGCACATTCAATGAAGTGAAGGGGTCTATAATGAGAAATCAAACATTTGGTTGGGTTTTCTTTGATTCTTTGTTCTTTAGACTCACACACACACATATATATATATATTGGTTATATATACTGGTTATATATATATGTGTGTAATAATACACAGTTCTTTTTAGTACGTGGCATTCTTGTTTGGGCGTGGATCGGTCGGACGAGGGCCGCTGTCGATAGTTTGGTTCCTCAGTGTTCATTTGTTGTTCCAATCTGTTGTTCCACGTACCAGATTGTGACACGTGAAAAAAATCAACTGAGTTCAACACTTGTGATAATATGATGTAAGGAACGCTGGAATACCAAATTAGAATAGACGACCTCATACCCGCTATCGAGGCATGCAATGCGTGATCCGATATGTCATTTTTCTTGTGATAAGAAATAAAATAGACGTCCAACCTAGTACAGCAATATATTATTTTTATTCGGTAGATAAATATCAATTCAATAGGATGTAAAATCAAATTAGAAAAGAGAATCTGCTAAATTAATTATTTAAAAAAAAAAAAGAAAAACTCTTGTTCCGATAAAAAAATTTTGAAAAGAAAAGAAAAGAAAACTAATAGGTAGCGAGACGTTTCCTCCGAGACATGGGATAAATTAAAGCCTCCTATCTTCTCTCTCTAAAAAAAATGACGGAAAAGTAAAAATAAAAAAAAATCGCCAAATATTTCATGCTGCCTCGCATCAGATTGCTTCAAGTCCAATTCAATTCTACCAAACATTTTTTCAGCTTTTATGAGCAACGAACTCTGATTGGTTTTAGGACCGACGAAAAGAAAATGCAACGAGAGAGATAGATAACAAGAAATAATAATAACAACACATTATCTATCAACCCTGTAATAACTGAAGAGAAAAGCAAAAAAAAAGGATACGAAGAAAAGAACAAAAAGGAGAAAGAGGAAGTCATGCTCCGTTACACAGGGAAAGAATTAAGACAAGAAAAAGGAAAGAACAAAACGATGGAGCGTGTTCCCAGCATTAGTAGGAACAGCAACAGAAAGATCGAAGATATCGGCTTGATAATTGGGCTCGTCGTCGTGCAGTTTCTATACGCCGCAAACTCCGTTTTGCTTAGCTACGTGTTGGAATTAGGCTTTAGGCCTTCGACCCTCATCGTATTCTCGACCTTGGCTACCTTCGTTGCCTTGGCTCCAATCTCCTTCATTTTCGAAAGGTCGGATATATAATAATATTAATTATAATAATAATTAATAATAATAATAATAATAATAATAATAATAATAATAATAATCTCCTCCTTGCTTTTTTTCTTGTTTTAATTAATTTTGCAGGAGCCAATGGCCGAGAAGACTGGGTTTCAAGCTTGTTATCCAGTTGCTTTTGCTTGCTTTCGGAGGGTAATGTAATAACTAATGTAACGTAATAACTTGGGAGAAAACAACATTTGGTCCCCTGATGTTCACCAGATAGGCAATTTTGGTCCCATGTGTTTTCACTTGCTACGTTTAATCTCCGTAGTTGTCCGATGTGAGCCCAGATTTTGGTCCGTCGGTTAGATTAAATATCAATTTGTACAGAATCTGTCGTGCGAATCGATCGTGTCTCCCAAAATACTGATTATACGTAGTCCGTCTTAAGATTCTCTTAATTATTCTCCTTCATCGCACAATCGAACCCTAAAAATCAAAACTATACAAATCTAGATTGATGAGGGAATTTTAAGATGCATGAGTGTATAAACTATATTTTGGCGGCTTATAAAATATTACGTGCAGACCATATGAAAAAATTTCGTCCAAATTGACGCTTAATCTAAACCGCTGGATCATAATTATTTGAAATTAGACAACTATAAACTATAAGGACTAAATACGTCTTGTTTAAACATTGGGGGACCTAATTACCATAAAGTAAACATCGGGTGACCAAAAGTGGTTTTGTCACTAATATTTAAAGCCCGCATACATTCTCGTCGTTTCTCTATTTTTTAATTCTTACAGAAAAAAACGACGACGTTTCTTTCTTGAAGGGTCACGGTGTTTCAATCCCTGTTCATGAAGGGTCTCCACCTCACCTCGCCGGCGATCGCGACGGCGATGCCCAACATTGCGCCGGGCCTCATATTCTTCATAGCATGGGCTTGCAGGTTGGAGAAGATAGAGCTGGGCTGCAAATACAGCAGGGTCAAGATCGCCGGGACGCTGCTGTGCATCTCCGGCGCCGTCGTGATGAGCCTCATGCAAAGCCACAAGGAAGCGCAGAAGGGCCACGAGGAGGAGACGATAGTAGAAAACGTCGTCGTTCTTCAGTCCCAAGAATCCGACAGCGATATTATTACAATCTTTGACAGACAAACTGTCGTGGGCTGCGTGTATCTCGTCGTAGCCGTCCTAGTTCTCTCCAGCCAAATCGTGCTACAGGTGATATATTTTATATTATAATATATACGTTATGTAATTATAATATTTCATGGGCAAAATTGTAAGATTGAGTAAATGAGTATATCAGTTTTCGTTTTTATGTCATTGATAATTACCAAACTTTGTATGTTTTCAAAAAAATTGGATCACCGATCAAATTTCCGGCAAATATTGCCGAAAATTCTACCTGACCGATGACATGTCAGCAGTCATGTGGCGGCCACATTGGATTTCGGCGATTTTGACCGAAAATTTGACCGATAACCAAATTTTATTATGACATACCAAGTTAATGACTTTTTTTTCCACTTACCAAACATATTGATCCAAAAAATGTATATTTAATCCAATATTATAACTTTCCATATTTCCTTATATTTTTTATATTATTATTATTCTTGCACGTAATAATAAAGGCTATAACTCTGAGAGATTTTCCGGCGCCGATAAGTTTGAGCGCGCTGACTTCGATCATCGGAGTGGTGACCACCGCCGTCGTTGAGTTCATCGGAGATCACGAGAGTGCTTCGGCGTCCGCTGCGTGGCCCATACCATCTGTTAAAGAAATCGTTGCCTATACCATTTTGGTAATAAATTCCATCTTTATTTATAATTTACACAAGAGAATAATAATAATATTGGATTTCTGATAAAAGAAAATATTTAATTAATTTAATAGGCTGGGTGTATTAGTGGAATGGGCACGGGATTCAATGCATGGGCGATGAAGAAGAGAGGGCCAGTGATGGTATCCATATTCAATCCTTTAGGAACCGTCATTTCCGTGATACTATCTGTAGTAACCTTGGGAGAATCAATTGGCATAGGATGGTAAGAAAAATATATATATATATATATATATATATATATATATATATGTAAACCCATTATGTTATGAGGAAAAAATAAAAATTAGTTTTTTTTTTTTTTTTTTTTAATTTCGGAGAAATTGAAACAGTCTTGCAGGGATGTGCTTGATGTTCACTGGTCTTTACTTCGTGCTGTGGGCTAAAGGGAAGGAGGGTTTCTCTATAGGAGAAGATGAAGACGACGATGACGAAGATAGTAATCTTGCTGATGGTAGTAATGAGGACTCTGTGGGAAGTTCGTACGATGTGGAGAAACCATTATTGTTGTCTTGATGAATTAGGGGAAAATTACTCTTCAATTAACTCCTGTCCTGGTTGGAATTTAATAGTCAGAAAATCAAATGTTTTCAAGTCTGTTATAGGAGTTATCAAACATGTTCCCTATAAATTAGTTTTTTTCAAATCATTCTGACTTTCTTCTTCGTCTTTTTTTTTTTTTTTTGTCTTTACAGATTGGAGTATTGATAAATTTAATCATTAAATTAGTCTTACTGTTAATTTTTTTTTTAAAAAAAGTTCACTAAAAATTTTAAAAATATTTCTTTATAAATTTTTTTTAGGAACTTTAATTAGTCTTTTTTGATAAGTTTATTAATTATAAAACGAGTAATAATTTAGGTAATTTAATTATTTTAATTACTTTTTATAAAATACATATTAAAATAGTTTAATATAAATAATATATAAGGGAAGAGTATTATGTATGTAGTAAAATATGAAAGATATGCTTAGAGTTTATGATACTGTTCCAACTCTATATATTGGAAATTATAATGTAGCAACTATGTATATTGATGAATAGTTGGAGATGGCCTTACAAACATGAACGCCTATCAATTATATAATTTATTACTATTCTTTTTTTTTCTTTTCGAAGTATTCCCACTCGACATGGCTATGCACTAGCCCCTAAATAACGGCATAGACTTGCGTCACACAGACATGACAGATGCAATTGAGTCACACACTCTAGTGGTAGGACTAATCCATTGCCAGATGAGTATGTCCCAAATTCATCTGACAATGATAGTCAAGGTAAATCCCACCCAGATGGAATTTGACCCGTGACCTAGAGATTGACATGCCGGTCTGTGCGGCGCAAGCCGACATACCGACTGACTTTTTTTTTTCCCACCTACGGGTTGGCTTTAATTACATTCTTTTTTTTCACATTTAAAAATATATATAAACGAATATTAAAATACTATAATATAACGGTACCGGCAAGTCAAATTCTTGGTGAACTAAATGACAACCGTCCCAACTAGACAAGATTTAGTATATATTATTTTTTTACGAACTTCATAAATTTCATCACAACATCTCTTTCAAACATCGAGATTATCAACAAAACGGCAATTAAAAACATAAACAAAGGAACCTTAATCCCCCCCCCTCCCCCCAAAGCGTTTCTTTTATGACTGACACTGCTCGATCGCAACAATAATCAATAAGAGGCGCAAAAATGTTGCTTTTCATGAGCTACATCTTATTACAACACTTCCTCCCCATCACCACAGCTTCATTACACGACCACCCTTCGATAACACCCAAAGGCACCAATGCCACGTGGAGCAACTTCATTCGATTCCTCAACCTCGAAAAAGGCAGCCGAGTCCCCGGGATCTCCGACCTCAAAGCCTACTTCCAACGCTTCGGGTACATCGAAAAGAACCGATCGAAGAACTTCACCGACGTCTTCGACGACGAGCTCGAGTCGACCCTGCTCAGGTACCAGAAGAACCTCCGCCTTTCCCCGACGGGAAAATTGGACCAGGACACGATCGGCCTCATCATGTCCCCCCGTTGCGGGATGGCCGACGATTTGTCCATCAACGATGATGGCGTTCACTTCACGCGCCGGTTTGCGTATTTTCCCGGTCAGCCGCGGTGGAGCACCGGGTCCTCTTCGCGGTCCAATATGACGCTTACGTATGCTTTCTCGAACACGGTGGGTTACGTTGAGGAGGAGGACGTTAGGACCGCCTTTCGCTCCGCCTTCTCGCGGTGGTCGGAAGTGATTCCGGTGAACTTCACGGAGGCCGATAGCTACTCGTCCGCAGATGTGAAGATAGGGTGGTATGTATTTCATCGAATGGATTCGTTGTGTTATAAATTGAGGGTTTCATCCTAAAACCAGCAAGCTCACGGTTTCATCGTCACCCGATTCATATGCCAATGTGTTCGGACTTCAGTCATGCCACAAATGAAGGGGCATGTCGAAATTTATATCCCACATTGGATAATTCAGATCACCATACTCCAATAATATATCAAAGAGGGCACCTTCACCTGTATAGCACGGCTTTGATACTATGTTAAATTGAGGTTCCATCTGAACACCAATTGATTTTAGGAGATAAGGAAATCGTTTTCTAATATGGTATCAAAACGTGTTCGATCTGCATATAATCACTCTTGTTTAACTAACCGCCATCCAATTTGACACGCCAACTTATTAGGTCTGAATCGTGCCAGCCACAATCTGAGGGCCCGTGTTGTGATTATTTGTCCCACATCGAGAAACCAACTTCACCGGACTCAATATATACATCAAAGACGTCTCATCACCAGCTGATTTTAGGACGAAGCTTCCGATTTAATGACGTGGATGTATATAAAATTTCAGGTACAGCTTAGACCATGGAGATGGGGAGCCCTTCGACGGAGTGCTCGGAGTGCTGGCCCACGCGTTCTCGCCGGAGAGCGGGCGTCTCCACCTGGACGCGGCGGAGAGGTGGGCGGTGGACTTCGCGACGGAGAGGTCAGAGGATGCGGTGGACTTGGAATCTGTGGCGACCCACGAGATAGGGCACGTGTTGGGCCTGGCCCACTCGTCGATCAAAGAGGCCGTAATGTATCCCAGCCTGAGCCCAAGGACCAAGAAAGTGGACCTGACGGGGGATGACGTGGCGGGCGTACAGAGGCTGTACGGACAGAGCCCCGGGTACAAGTACGATGCTGCCAAGCTGGATCAATCGTACACGTCGGATGGCTGCATTGATCGTGGCGCGACGGCTTTGCTTTTTGGGTTTGTAGGCTTCTTAGTGATGATAATTCTTAGTGTAGTTGATGGATGATGACGATGATATTAAATAGGGTATAATTCATTTATTATTGGGATAAAACTCATTTTGGTCCCCAATGTTCGCCTTATGAACCAATTTAGTCTTCAATATTTCAATTGGATCAATTTAGTCCCTCATGTTTTGGAAATGAATCAATTTGGTCCCAACTTAACGGAAACCGTTCATTTTAACAAAAAATCGACACGTGGCATCACCACAGCGTGCCACGTGTCTCACAGTTAATTATTTTCCGTCTAAATTGACGGTTTCCGTCAAATTGAAACCAAATTGGTTCATTTTCGAAATATGGGGGACAAAATTGGTCCAATTGAACCATCGGGGACTAATTTGGTTAATAAGGCAAACATTGGGTACCAAAATGAGTATTATCTATTATGTTACGACGGTAATATCGTAAAAAGAAAGCTCATACATACATACCCGTTGTGCCTTCAATGACTTCCGTTGGGATGGAGACGAAGCACCCAACATGAAAGATCCACGTCACCGTGAAAACTGAAAATCACAAAAGGTAAGAGACGTGAAAAAATGGAGGAGAAAAAAAAACTATTGCGCGTTGTGAAATGAAAACAAACACTCACCCAACAAGCATACGATGAAATCGATCACAATTACCCTTTTGGCAAATCAAAACTAAAAAACTACCAGTAGTCTCCGCACGAGCAAAAGCCCTTCTCGAACCGATGAAATCGGACCCTATCCCTCACTACGACAACCCGGTGCAAAACCTTGGACACGATTTTGATCCACGAGTGGCAATCGAGGCACGTACGAAGGTTCTTACAGATCAAAATCTCGGAACCCGGGCTCGACCTCAGCACCCCGTAAGCCAACGCCAGCCTCTCGCTGTGATGGTTCAAGTTTTCTTCCTTTTCTTCCCCCGAAATATCCATCAAAACCGAATCTTGCGAATACCCGTGGCCCTCCTCTCTCACGCGGGAGATCAAAGATTCCAAAACACCGTATATCTCGGGGCGGGACCGATCTCCCGCCTTGAAAAAATGGCAAACCTTGCCTCCGTTCGATTCGTCAACGAACCAACTCTTGCCACTATCTTTCTTGCGGGCTCCGTTTTTATTCATAGTTTGCCTGATATTTTCTGCTCTTTCCCACTTACCAGCAGAGCAGTTAACGTTGGACCACAACGCGTAATCTCCTCCCCCGAGATTCTTCGCCCTCGAAACGACTTCCTCAGCAAGATACCAGTTTCTGTGGGTCCTACAAGCACTCAGCAAACTCCTCCACAGGACGACATCGGGCTCCACAGGCATTTCACTGATCATGTCGAATGCTTCCTCTAAGAGCCCCCCTCGTGCTAAGAGATCGACCATGGTTCCGTAGTGCTCGAGCCGCGGCTCGATCGAGTAGTCCCTTTTCATCGCACGGAAATATTCCCGGCCCTCCTCTACGAAGCCGCAGTGGCTACACGCCGTGAGGATCCCCAGAAAGGTCCCGTGATCGGGCGAGATTTTCTCGGCTTCCATGATTGAGAACGCCGCCATTGAATCGCACGCGAGCCCGTGCATGGCGAGCCCGTTTATCATGGCATTGTACACAGAAACGTGACTTCTTTGAGCTGATTTGAATACGGATTTCGCTATTTCGATTCTCCCGCACTTCGCGTACATGTCGATCAGTGCAGAGTGTAAAATGTAGTTCATCTCCACCTTTTCCTCGGTCATAAGACCGTGAACCCGTTTCCCGTAACTTATGGACCTTAACCTCGAGCAAGCGGTCAACAGGGAAGCAAAAGTGAAACCGTTTGGTTCGATTTTCGCTGCTAACATCTCTCGAAGCAACTCTAATGCCTCTAAGAACAAGCCGTTCTTGACGAATCCTCCTATCATTGAGTTCCACGTGACCACATCACGAGAGGGAGAGGACGAAAATATTTTCTTGGCAGTTTCTACTTTACCAGCGTTAAAGAAACTGTTAATCAACATGTTGGTTGGCACCACCGCAACGAGATTCGGGATTGTTATTACCCCGTTGAATATTTCGAGGGCGATGTCGATATTTTTGCAAGCTATGAAGGCCTTTATCAGCACGTTTGTAACCGGCGCGTGTCTTTCGTGCCCGTGCTTGATGACTTTACAATGGATAAAGCTCGCGGTTTTGAAATCTGGCTTCAACGTGCACAGTTCGAGAAATTGGGGAAGTGCTTGGTGGCCTAGTGCAATCAACATATAAATATAAACCAATTAAATTCACAGAAAACGGATAAGAAATGGGAGAAGAGAACGTTATGCTTTTTTTTTTCTTCTTAATTTCCCTCAACAAAAATGAAGCATCCAAACAACTTCCAACTTCTAAACGTTTAGAACATTAAATTTAATGGAGAAACACCCCGAAATTTGTGCACACACACACAAATAATCTTTCGGTGCGAAGCATAACAAGAAGTAAAGAAACCTGTTCTTGAATGAAGGGCTTGTGGCAGATGCAGAGATGGCCGATATTCGGAGGAATTCGATGTCAGGGTTCGCTTGATTAAAGGCCCCAAATAGAATATCATCCGCTTCATTAATTCGATTTCCACAGTATCTTCAGGCAATTTTAAGATTAGCAGCACATAAAATTGAGTTGATGGCCAACTTACTTGCGCCTATGCCTGTAATTGTACATGATTTAGATTAGCACATCATATTTGAGTTCATGAATTTTACAATAAAAAAGCTAGCTATGTAATTAGTATAATAGAAAAAAACAAAGATAAAGTGGGTTCTGTGTAGGGTGTTTGCTCAGAGATTACGCTGTCAAATGGCCCGGCCCCCACCAGCCGTGCCCAGCCATTCTCCGCCCCGCGCCGTCATGCTAAACTCTAAAGCAAAATTGCAAAATGAAACTTCAAGATTAAACATATAATTCTAGAAGAACGCATACATCTCAATTAAATCCGCAGACAGAGCTCAAAACACTACAACGTAAACCCTACATTTCATACGAATTCATTTTTAGTTTCAATTGTGAATTAAACCAAACATTCCGACGTGTCGTATAGGGGAGGCGATTAACGGATACTTACCTGAAAATTAAAGTACTCCCGGTGGAGCGGCCGGAGGTAGTGGGAGGACGACCACCGGGACCGAGCGGCGAAGATGGGTTGTGGGTTTATTATCATTGTGGGTGGTGTGGCAGTAATATAAAAAATAAAAATATAATTAGTGGACTAAGCGACTGAGCCCACTAAGCTTGAAAGCCCATTTGATAGGATCATAATGCCGGCCCAATAGTTTTTATTTTCCTTTCCCATATAAAATAAAACTGATTTTAAAAGGCAGCTGAATAATCCTACAAAACAACAGCCGAATAAGATGGAAGTGATTTAGTTAGTCAATTTGGTATGTCTAAGTTAAAATTTATTCCAATTATATTCACACAAATTAATTGATGGAGTGACAATTTTAAGAGGTCTTGAAGCTTAGTAAAATAGTATAAATAAGCCATGTTTATAAGATATAAAATTATAAATTAAAAAAAATTGATTTAGAGAATATGATTGTAACTTTGTTGGAAATAGTTACGAGACGTATATTAAATTTATATTATTTTATAATCATTCTAATGGCATTAAACTGGTAATTTAGGCTTGTAAAATGTACACGAAATCTATGTAGAGAAGATAAGGTTGCTTGTAACAAATGTTCCGAAAAATATTTGAAAGATTTTTAGGCATTTAATGTAGTTCCGAAAAAAAATGTAGTTAACATGTTTTCGTTTTAATGAATTGATTGTAATAGTAGAGTTAAAAAGGTGTGAGGAATACACAATGTTGATATATTTATTTAGTATAAAAAATAGAGTCAATAATTGTATTTTTGTGTGAAGTAAAAGATTCAGTTCAGTCCACATGCTAGATTACAGAACAAATGGGTCGGGTCAGATTCTTAAAATAGCCGTTGACCCGTTAAAAATAACCGCACCGCAACGAATTGCTCCCACTTTATCTGTCATTATCATCATCCACTTGTCTTTTTCATAGTTTTCTCTCTTTTTATAATTAGATCATCGTTGACGCATCAATGAATGAATTCAAAGGAAACTGAGAGAATTGCAGACGCACGCCCACGTTTCTATTCATCGGCTGCCGACTTGATTCTCCTAGCGAGGTAAAAACCATCCCACGGTGTCGATCTCGACTTCGTCGCCCCTCGTCGACGAGGTACAAATTCAAACTGTTACAAATCCTGTTTCGTGTGCAATGATACTCTCTCTCTGTATCAGTAGCAAGTGCCTTGGTCATTTTTTCGAATCCTGTTTCGTGTTGCGTATGAATGTATTTTGGTAATTGAGGATCTGCGGTCGTATAGCCCTGAAAGTGCGAAATCTTTGCGATCCTGTTATTCAGCTGGATATTTTTTGCGATTATTCGTGAATTATAGGTTTTAATTTTTTTTTTTTTTTCTTTTCCTTTCTTTTGATTTAGGTGTTAGATTGTGGGTGGTTGAGAAGTGGGGTAATTGTTGACTTTTCCAAGAAAAATGTCTCTGCGGTCATAAGGTAAACATTGGAGGTGAGTTACATTTCTAAAGACCTTCCGAAGTTTCTGTCATGGTTCTAATTTTGTCGGTTTCCTTTCTGTGTTCTTCATTATTTCAGCTTTGCTCTCGGTCCTATTGTTATTTGTACAATTTTTGCTTATCCCGGGAAATTACACTTGACAATTTCCTGTTTGTTTAATGTTTCATTAGGGCGTTTTGGGTTCTCATTTGCTGCATTGAAGGTATAGGATTATATCGAAATACACGGTTAGAAACTCGGAGTAAAGCATTATTGGTCAGAACCAAGATTCTGCTGGAAATTCTCCTCTTTCATCTGGACACGATGCGTCTGTTTCCGCTCTCATCAAGCTCAGAAAATTCACCCCTGCAGCAGAAGAACTCAGAGAAAACCCGTGCAACGCTTTACCTAAATGTATATGATCTCACTCCCGTCAACAACTATCTTTACTGGTTCGGCGTTGGAATTTTTCATTCGGGTATTGAAGGTAAAACAAACCGTTTCTTTATCGAGACAACTAGCGTTTGAGTGATTACATGTTTTTTTCCTCTTCTCTTTGCTTTTACTTATCTAGTATTGTCTGCTTTGGACTTTCCTTGGCATTGATAATTTAATCAACACCGTTATTCCTTTGATATCTTTTCTCTCTAATAGTTCATGGAATGGAGTATGGCTTTGGAGCACATGAATACCCGACTACCGGAGTGTTTGAGGTTGAACCAAGAAGTTGCCCTGGATTTATCTTCAGGTCCTCAATTACTTTGGGAAGCACTGAGATGACACGTGCTGAGCTTCGGTCATTCATGGAGCATCTTTCCCACAGATACCATGGTGATACGTACCATTTGATTCATAAGAACTGCAACCATTTTACTGATGAAGTATGCCAACTCCTGACGGGAAAACCCATACCGGGGTGGGTGAATCGATTGGCTCGAGTGGGTAAGAATGAATCACTTGCTTTTTCCTGCATTTTTGCATATTGAATCTGAAAACCAATTCTGTACCTTTCTGGTTCTTTGAGCTGAGATCATACTTAAGTAATACAGGAGATATAAGATGATTTATTTGCACTTATGAAGCAGATAGGCTTAGACTACTCTATTGTTGGGACATTTTGTCCTCGAAGCAAACAAGTTTTACGAACAATGGAGACCAAAGATGCTTCCTTTTTTTCTCATTGAATTGGAAGCTATTGCTCTATTCTGGGTGAGATTTCTGTTAGTTAACAATGCACGCTGAGTTTTTATTCTCGCCACATCTCTTTGTCAATTCAGGTAATTTCTGTAGTTGTCTGCTTCCTGAAAGTCTACAAGCTTCATCCGTTGGACAACTTCCCGAAAATGAAACGAATTCAGGCGAGTTTTTTCTTCTCTTGTTTGCATATTACCCGTTGATTACATGTCGCAAATAAATGAAGGCTATCGATTCAAAGAAAATGGGCCCCCGTAAAAAATTTCTTTTACTTTTTTTTTGTATACTTACTTCACTCTTCTTGAAATTAGCAGCAACTATTATTAGTACAACCAAATATTTATTTGTGGCAGCTGTTCACTTCCATAGTACTTGATCTGATTAATTGTTATGTCTAATATTATTTTGACTCCAATTTTATTTTATTTTTTAAACAGAAGATGGTAGCGATTCCGGTGCATCGCTGGCAACCGGAGATAGCGACGAGGATATCGACGATCATCACCATCTTCTCACCGCACCGAACAGCGACGTTGGATATCTAGCTGATGAACCCGTGCGGTTTATCACCGCTCATTCGTGATCGTTTAACTCTCATCCGCCGGCGATCTATCGATGAGGTATAAACAAATTGTATTTTGGGTGCCTTTTGAAGATTATTCTTGGTGTGGTAGCAGACGAGTAAAATGTAATTTGTGTATCATTTTCTTGCAGCAAGTAGGCTTTATTGTTTTTTATTATTCCATTTTTACAAGTTCATTTTGTGATGGATTTATTGTTTGCTGTATGCGTCCCCTTCTTCTGAATTTTTTGAATGAGATTTTTTTGATGATATGCAAGATTAGTAGTCTTCTCCCTTTTTCTGGTGATTTCGGATACTTACAGAGATGAAAGAGTTTTCTGGTGCACAAATGAAAGAAAATAAGAGAAAATCAGACTTTAAAGTTAATTATATGTAACAACCTAAGATGAAATCGAACTGCTAGCATAAAGCACCTAAACCACCACCACTTCAAGTCTTTCTTCTCACACAGCACGTATTGTATTCGTCTCGTTGGAGTCGATCCCAGAACCGTTCGGACTCGGATTTGCATGAAAAGCCGAGGGCCTCGATGATCCCTCTACGAGCCTAAGAGAAAGCATCGACGGCCCAGATTCTCCAAGGCTCAGCTTTGACATGCTAACGAGCTCGTCCACGTTTATAGGACCCTTCGAGTGCACCGCCAGCGGCCTCACGAGCTCGTGTGCCTCCTCTTTCACGGGCTCGGGCTCGGCGGGCCAAATGGGCAGAGGCACCGGGAAGAACGGAGGAGGGAGATAAGCAGGGTAGAGATAAGGGTAAGGGTATTGAGAGAGGGCAGGTTCGTTTTCGATAGAGTTTGCAGATGCCATGGATTCACTTTCTTCTTCTTCTAACATCAGCTCCGGTGGTGGTTGTGGTGGTGCAACGGCGGCAGTTTCTGGCCCGGTTTGGAGAGGACTTTCCGATGAGAAGAAGTCTTTCGGGGCTATTGCAGTGCCCATTGACTGCAGAAAATGTTCAACGGTAAAGAAACGTAATAAGAGACTCGAAACAACTTCGAAAGATACGATTTTGCTGGGGGAAATAACCCAGAATTTAGTCCAAAATGTTGTAGATTTTGGACCAATTTGGTCATTAGTCGCGATTAACGTCAATTTTCAACGGGAATACCGTGTGTGTCCTGCAGGTGGTCTCCTAAAAACTCACTAAACCATGCCTGGATCGATAAATTGAAAAGGGTCACTGAATCAGGGCACGAAACCCACAAACACTAGAGCTCATGAAGGAGAAATTTCAGTTTTGTGCCCTAATTTCAGTTATCCTTTTAATTAAATCGATACAGACATGATTCAGTGAGCATTCAGGAGACGTGCGGGGCACACACAAAAATTCCCGTTAAAATTGACGTTAATCGTGACGAAATAACGAAATTGGTCCCATTCAGGGTTTTCTCTCTTTTTTTGATAAGCTTGAACATTAATTTATACGACCTCTGAAAAAAATAGAGTAGCAGCGGCTTACGTCGTCGGGCACGATATCGAAGAGGCTCGAGCGTCTCTTCCTTGTGGACACGTTGCTCTGCCTTATGAAGTACTTTTGTGCATGGCTCGCGACTTGAGTGGGCGTTCGGGTCATCACGTAGCCGCGGGAGATCCCGCGCCAGTCTCCTTTCCCGAGCTTTTGCAGCCCGAGGAGGAACATCCTGTGTTCTTCCTCCTTCCATGGAACACCTGCTGCTAATTACGATTTAAGGTTTAGGGTTTTTATTACAATCAACATGAATACAGAGTGTGATCAAATGAAAAACACATGGATAAGCAATACAGATTTATATTATTTCATTGAACCGATCCGTACATTACGAGCATTTTTTTAGCAACCTCGGAGAACATCGAAGAAAAAAACAAACAGTTAACAGCCATGGACTGTGGTTGTAATTAAAATTAGGGTAAATAGCATATAACCTACTTGTGTTTTTAAAAATAAGCATCAAAACCCCCTATGGTTCGGAAATAGCGTAAAATCCATTCCTTGTCATTTTCACCCCATAATTGGGGGTACAATGCTATGTTTTAAAAAACACAGAGGATACGGTGCTAAGTTTTAGACAATACAGAGGATACGGTTAAGTTTTAAACAATATCAGAGGTACGATGCTAAGTTTTAGATAGCACAAGAAAGTTTCACGCAATTAAAAAAATATAAGATAGTTATGTGCATTTAAATATAACGTACTTGCATAATTTACCCTTAAAATTATATTAATAGAAAAAACGAACAAAACATTAATCGAATTTAAAAATGTAAAAAAACCGAAAAAAACCTTTTTTCCTTTCCCGTGAAGAGGACGATGACGACCCGGTAACGAAATCTTCCGAAGCATAGCCGTCGGCGGCTCTGCCGGACCCGGCCGAGGGATGGTCGGGGGTATCCGAGGGAGAATCGTGGAAGGCGGCGCCGTTCTGCGGCGTCGCGCTTCCACTTCCGCCGCCGCCGCCAGCCATGTAATGGGTCAAGTTGCCCATGCTGGCGCTTTTTCGGATCGACCCGTCGGTCAATCGGACCCCGAAAAGCTTCACGCCCCTATTCGGACAGGTTCTTGAGTTGTGGCCGTTGTGGCCGCAGTGCGAACACCGACGAGTCATCTTCTACGGAGCTGGCGGTTATCAGACGGTTCAAATTCTTACGGGTCGGGTCCCAATCGCATGATCCGATGAGAGCGAAATGGGTTGCTTCTTGGTGTTTTCTGGTCTGGGGCTTTGCGAATTTCAACCGTTTCTGTGTCTCTGTCTGGAATTTGGATGGAGATGATCGATTTATGGACTGAAAGAAAGTCCCAAGAAATAGACAAGGAAAATGCGTTTTATTTTATGGGATTATTTATTATGTTTAAAAAGAATATTTATTGTAATTTATATGGGTGTGATTTCTTTGTCGACTTGTGGATAAGCAAATTTAAAGAGTTCTAGTAATTATGGATAGATTTAGTAAATAGATTATGTCATTGTTGACTTTGGGCTTATGTGATTATTGGATATAAACACATAAACCTAAAGCAATTATTAATTTTCCATTTTATTAAATTTGAACATATACGTGAGAGATTATAGTATATAATGGGGTTCCTTATTTTCTACTATGGAAAATAATATATATTTTTTATATTCCGAATGGACAGTAGAATATTCTCCAATTTGTATGGACGATGGCTCAAGAATGACCACAAATCATAAATGTAATAATTGAATCTTTTTACAATTTCGCACGTGATGATGATTTGTAAAATAGTTCGAATGACAATTTTATATTAGTTTTATCTAGAGAAGAGTTACTACGCACTACCAACTACATCTATTGAGATCGATTTGAACGAATATGGAGTTCATTGTTCACCTAGCTATGAAATATGAGTATAATGTAAAAAAATAGCTCAAATTCGATCCATGAAACACACAAACCACATACATTTCAGAAATATATATCTGTCAACGGATGCCCCAACTTAAAATAATGTCAATATACCAAATGGAAGAAACAACAATGGAAATGGCAATCCAAAAATGACAAACCTCCTATGTCAACTTCATTGTAATGTATGTAGAGTGGCGGATTATTGCACTCTGTTGTTGTAGTTATGATATACGAACTTAGAAAACCATCACAAAAATCACGAAACGTTTATGACATGTTATTAAAAAATTAAAATTTGTAAATTTTATATTATTTTCTACCCTTACATAACACATTTGTTTCAATTAAATTAAATATCTCTTCTTTATCAAATTATCAACTTTATGGCCTTGTTTGTTTCATGAGTTTAGACCTTTTTTATATCATATTGAAGTGTTTGGTTCATTGGTTTATATAAATTATGGGTTTACGTATACCAGCTTTAAATCTTTGTACAATGGTTTAAATAAACACACATCTCAGACGTGTTTATTTAAACCCATTAACTAAACACACATTTTATTTTATATCTAATTATTAGTTTTATATAAACCTTACTAATTTAAACCCTCCCAAATATAAACCTATCAACCAAAGAGCATGTCACCTCAATTATACTATAATCGAAGGACCAAGTGAAACTGAAAACCAAACATCGTAGGCCCAAGCAAATGAGCCCACTAAATTTATATTTGTTGCCACAGATAAATTATGTCATCCGTAAATCTCAATTTGTAAAATATACGGTATTTTTTTGGTTAAAATAGAATTTTCCTATTGTAAATAATTCAATACGAATGCAAATAGTATAATTGTATAAGATTAAGAGCAAGCTAAAATTGAATTGGTGGGGACTAATAATAAAAAGATATATACACATGGAGTCAGGGTTATGACGTTGAGAAACTTTGAGATCTACATTATAACAAATCTACATTGCTTAATTTAATTATTGGATATTCCGAGCTATCAAAGTGCTCCTAATCAAATACTTTAATTTTAAAAATAAAAGATATCATCATGCACAATCCGTCAGATCTCACCAACTCAAGTGAACTGAATATAAATATACAAACTCCAAATCAACCAAGTCTGTATTTTGATTATTTATCTCATGAACTGATCCGATATCTATATAAAAAGAAAAAAATATAGCCGTGTAATGATTTTGGTAAGTATATATATCTGACCTTTACAAGTAGCAACCAACATATGAGCTGTCTGTCTTGTGTTACTTCTGTAATTGCTATGATCTGTTCGATAATTAGTATATTATTTAATAATTCTAGCGGGGATTAATATCATTTGATTTATATACCCATCGTGTCAGTATTTAACTTAATAATTTTCTTAGTAAATCACATATAAATAAAAACCTTCACTTTGACCATCACTATCCAATTATTGAGACCTAGGACGGGGTTAGTGCGATTGTTCTGTACATGGAAGATTATATGAATTATAGAAATCGAATTGAAAATATAATCTTGTGACAAATAGAAGTAAATAAAGTCATATATTTATAAGAATTAGTCTTGTTCGAAATCGGGATCTTTCATAGCTGATGAGGTTCTTCAAATACGAATCCATACTAAATATAATCAGAATAATCAAAGTGTGTGGCTTATGATGTGTGGATACATTCCGTCCAAATAATTTCAATCAATTACCCCATCTTGAATACGACTAAGCATGAATATATATATATATATATATATATATATGTAAATAGCAAACGTGATAAATTAACTATTTAAATAATATATATCTTGCCGACTTAACTATATTGGTCTACTCTAATAATTATACGCTCACCTATAAGAAACCTCCACAGCTTAAAAGGTTAAGATTTCTGTGATGTGAACACATTTGTAAGTCTCCAGGCGTCTAAACAACAGTGCTAACATTTTAATGAAAAAAAAAAAAGAAAAAAGAAAATTGACAGGCAAGCATACGAAGAAGTGGGGACTCAAAATATTTATTATATCTCCAATTATTTCGTACAAGAGGATTTTCGTATCTTCTTTGTCAACAATAATTGATACACAACGAAGCAACTGAGGTCCATCAAAATCAGAGACAGCTCTTCAAAACCCTATCCTCACAGGATTCTCGATATCCATATAAAAAAAATAAACTATAACTTTCGCAAAGTTAATCATTTCCTCTCTGCCCTGATTTTCAACAGACACGATTGAGTTAAGATCATAATACCCTTAATCATGTTTTCTTTGAAGAACGTCGACGTTGTTGATTTCAGTGCTCCATCTTCCAAAGATGTCGATCTCATGAATGAGGAACAACTACACCGTGTTTTGTTCGAAGATGCTTTCAGTGTCGACGGCGGTGTAAGAAACCGACAAATCCCATTTAGGGTTCAAGAAAATAAGAACGTTGAAGTACCAAATATGCTCGATGATCGAAGTGACAAGAAAGTTATGCATCGAGAGATAGAGAGGCAAAGGAGGCGTGAGATGTCTAACCTTTATGCTTCTCTTAGATCTCTTCTTCCTCCTCGGTACATAAAGGTACGTATTACCCACACACACATACGGAGAGAGAGACGAGAGAGACGAGAGAGAGGTTGTAGACATATATGTAAAATTCTGGAAAAACCCTTGTTTTGATCTTGAAATTGATTATGGGGTTTGTTTTAAATTTAGGGTAAGCGTTCAATATCAGACCACATGAGGGAGGCTGTGAGTTACATCAAAGACACGCAGGAGAAGATCGAAAAGCTTCAAACGCATCGAGACAAGCTTAGGAAAGTGGTGGGGTCATGTTCGAACGAGGCTGAAACCCCAAACACCTTAGCAAAAAGGGTTAACTTCACAGTAAATGCTTGTGGCCATGGGGCTGAGATTCTTGTTCATACTAGGCTCGAGGAGGAGGACGAGGGAAGAGGGTTTTTTGGTCTCTCGAAAATTATCAAAAAACTAGGTGAAATGGGTCATAGCATTGTTAGCTGTGTTTCAACCAAAGCACACGGAGGATCAGTGCACAGAATCGAACTTGAGGTATGTGTAAAATTAGGGTTTATGTAAGAATATAGTAATTATTCATTCCTTTGTTTTGTCTATGTTTTGTCCAGATAATGTTTTATGCCACACTTGATTTGGCATAGGATATCTCTCTATGTAGGGTAATAACATGAACATGGACCCGTTAATGCTGCAAGAGGGACTTAGCTTTGTGATCAATCACTCATGTTGTTGCTGATTTAAGAGAAGCAAATGCTTTGTTTTCTCAAGATCATCGGTAAATCATTTCTTGTTCTGATATACCTTAACAGTCAGTTTGGTTTAAGGAAATGAGTAGAGAAAACAAAATGAAATGGAAAAGAAAAACTAGTTTTTATGTTTGATATATTGAAGAAAAATAGATAAAGGAAAAGAAAAGAAAAGAAAATATAGTTTCGTTTATACTTAAATGAGGAAAACGAAAAAATAAAGAACTTATTTAAAACCACTCTCCCTCCAAAATTTTATTTTCCACAAATCCAAGCAAAGCCTACTTTTTGTTTTCTTTTGTGAAATAATGTATTAGCTCTAAAAAGGTCGGATTTCTTGTTCTGGATTAATAGCATAAATTAATAGGGTTACTCTTAGATTTTTTCTGCAATGAATGTATGTTTATTGAGTTTAATCGTGGCTATTTTCCCTCGTAAGCCATCAGCTATTACATGCAGACATATGTGATATACATGTATATAGTCATCAGAACTATAATATATGTGTATGTGTATGTGTGTGTGTGTTTTTGCTGCAAAACAAACTTTAATTTCGTGAGTTTCTTAATGAGATGCAGGCGTGTCTGGAATGGAAATGCTTGTGAAGAATGTAAATGGCAAAGCCCTCGTTGTTGTAATATATAAAGTATTAATCCGGGCAAATAATTTGTTAAATGGTGATGCATTTAAGTTGGTGTTTGCTTTGCTTGCGTTGTTATATGCTATAGTACCAAGTAAAATGCATGATTATGTTATATTATATATGTTGGGCAGGGCAATTTTTCGTAGATATCGTTCATATTTCAGCTGAATTAAATACTTTTTTAATAGCTGGAAAGTATAATAATAATAATAATAATAATAACAATAATAATAGATCCTTATCTAGATGAGATTAATTAGTACGGACAAATCTTCATTTCGAATCTTCTTGATTACCATACGAAAGGTGCGATGAAGATCACATTCAGAGAGCATCCTAACAACTATATATTCCCTACTTTTATCAACTATATTAATTAAAACTAATCAAATCAAGAAAGATATGTTTTGGAAGATTTTGAATTATACTATTACACAAATGAGATCATCTATCTTTTATGAACATAAATGTGAATAATTTGGGAATTATGCTTGGCCCACATAAAGTACATGTTAGATCAAGAACTTAGAACTCATTTAGGATTAGTTTGGTTCCACTTTTTATTCATAAGCACGTCTGATAAATGGATTTTTTCGAAATGTAGCTTTTATAAATGTAAATTTGTTTTTTTTTTTTTAAAGTGTTTGGTGGGAATGGGCTTTTGCAAAAGTTGCGGGAAGTAATTTTGAAAAGTCATTAAAAGTTGTTTCTCTCAAATGGATTTCTAGAAAAATAACTTATTTTAAAAGTTCATCTCAAAATTTTCACGAAATGTATTTTACTTTTTAAAATGGACTTTTAAGTTAGAAGTCCATTTTCATAAGTGCTTCCAAACACCCCTTTTAGTCGTTTGCGAAGGGGTTATGAGACATTAGACATTATACCGGTACTCATATTAGAATTCCAATATGAGTATCAGTTTCGGGTCGGATTATCCGATTTAGGTCTGAAAATCCGCCCCTTTTTAAAGACGGTCGACGAGAACCGAATTTCAAAATGAGCGAAACAAAGAAAAAAATGACTTACAATCTCAACAGTCATTGCGTGTCTTCGGTCGGGGTGTTGATAATTTTGGAAAGCTTGTGATAGGTTGTCACCGCGAAGAACATTAATTTCTTGTTTTTTTCTTTTAACAAATTAAATGAACGTGGAAACTGCAAGGCCCTATTTCTCTTTTCCTTTTTTTTTTTTTTTGGGTTGTGTAGTTACTCTTAACAGTCATCCTGTAATTAGGTGATTACTCTATTAACCCTTCTTAAGTGTTGTAATATGTAGTACTTCTAAATTAGTGAGGGTAAATTTGTCTTCTTACGATGGAGGTTATCTGCCTAAACTCTTTACCGAAGGGGGGCGATTTACCTAAATTTTCCTGGATAAGCAGTCGCTGATAAAAAAAATCTGAGAACCAATCGTTTGGGTTTCGCCAATTTTCTTTACCAGGGGCCGACGATCAAGACAACAATGGCGGTCTCAAAGCCCTTCAGTCCTATGCTTTCATTCCATCACAGAAACCCATTTTGCTCGATACCTCGTAGTGATGGAGCCCTTTGCTCCGATTACAAGATTAAGCCGCCTATTCATCGTCGAATGTGTGCTAAAAATCCGATAAAAATTCGAACAATTGCTTCTTCCACTACACCTTCTAATGCTGCTGTCAAAAGGGAGCCAATGGTTCCACCATATAACGTCTTGATAACTGGTTCAACTAAGGGTATTGCTTTCAGCTATTTTCCTATTTGACAATCAACTTCTCCGTCAGAATTCTGCGTACATTTTGATTCTGAGTTCGTTGCACTTTGGGTTTTAGGATTTTATACCTTATTTTATGTCAGGGATTGGATATGCGCTTGCTAAAGAGTTCTTGAGAGCAGGAGACAATGTTATTATATGCTCGAGATCGGGTATTGCTTCCCATATGTATTGCAATTGGCTTCAACATTTATTCTTCTTTGGTTGTTATTTAATTCGAATCGAGTTGTTGGGCTTATAGAGGAAAGAGTGAACTCTGCTGTTGAGAGCTTACAGAAAGAATCAGGGAAGCAGCATGTGTGGGTACCTTCGCTACTTCTTCGATTATGCTTTTACTTCTTGCTGTGTGGCGATTTTTTACATGTTTTATTGCATCCCACAAAAAGATGAAACTGTTGTCTTATCTTGTAGAGAAGATATTCTCCTGAAGTGGACTATTGTTTTAAGTTCGTCTTGTTTGCAGGGCACCACATGTGATGTTAGAGAGGGAAACGACATCCGAAAACTAGTTGCTTTTGCCGAAGATCGTCTTAAATATATCGATATTTGGGTATTCGTTTTACTTTCTAATGTGGGATTAATGATTAATCATATAAGCAGTGCTTTGATTGAGCCCTTCCGGTTCCAATTTTTATTTCTGCTCACCGTATCCTCAAAAGTGGTGCAGATAAATAATGCAGGATCAAATGCGTATAGTTACAAGCCACTGGCAGAAGCATCCGATGAAGACTTAATGTGGGCTCTTATTTATACGATTCCTTTCATTTTTTCGTTATTATCATTACTCAATAAGAGCTACATTTCCTCCTATGCAGTGAAGTTGTATCAACGAATACACTCGGTTTGATGATTTGCTGTCGAGAGGTAAAAAAATATCTCCAAGTTGTTCCCCCCGAAAATCGAGCAAATTCACTTTTTTTTTTTCTTTCTAAATACGAGAATTTTCCAGGCGATAAACATGATGCAAAAGCAGCCCCGGGGAGGTCACATTTTTAACATCGACGGTGCCGGTTCAGACGGTAGACCAACTCCGAGGTCATCTTTCGTGGGTTTGTCTGTACGTTTGGGTCCCTCTGTGGTTGTTCCTCAAAATATATTTTTTTTGGGTCCTTTCAGATTTGCTGCTTATGGAGCGACCAAGCGCAGTGTGGTGCATCTTACTAAGTCATTACAGGTGTGTCCGAGCAAATTTTCTTTTTTTTTTACAGTATTTTCTGATGTAACCGATAGAGTTCTATTTAACCGACGCTACGCCCTGAATGCATGTTATGGGTTCCATCTAGTACTTAACAAACCAGGGGTTCTTTTACAAAAATACCCTCGGGACTGTAATCTTAAGTCGATGGCTTTTAATTTAAGGGTATTTTCGTCATTTTCCAGGATGACATTCTATTCTACTGGATATAAGGGTCCCGTGCTAATTAGGGGACCCCTTATATACACAACACGGGGATCCCTTAATAGAGCAGGGGGACCCTTATATAACATGAAAAAAAAATTGTTGTAGTAAGGAATCTCGAGCCCGTGACATATTTTTTGTTTGACTGACTACACAATCACTGTTCTACACCCTAGCCACCCGCCTTTCGCTCTTAATAACCTCTTTTATGGGCCCCCTTTAGTAAGGGTATGATGGTGTTTACACATTTGGAGGCTATCTTTCAAAAATCCTTTTGTGACGAGGCTATTTACCTAATTAATCCAACACCCGCATATAAGAAATTCCATATTATTCGACATCTGCGGTTCGTTGGAGAGTTGTCACAAATAACAGTATCGTTCCGTCCCTTTCTCTCTCCGCAGGCAGAACTGAAGATGCAAGAGATAAAAAACGTCGTGGTGCATAATCTTTCTGTATGTCCTTATGCAAATATTCCAAAATAAACGGGGAAAACTCTATAGTAGAATCTCTTCGTGATTATTTTTTTCCCACTCTGAAACGTTATTACGTGTCTCCCCTTTTTGCAGCCGGGAATGGTCACAACAGATCTGCTCATGTCCGGTGCTGACACGAAGCAGGTCGAAACTTTTACATACATCGCCTGCCTTTTTCGCCTAGTAATAACATCTTCCGTGGCTATTGCAGGCCAAGTTTTTCATAAATGTTTTGGCCGAAACAGCTGAAGTCGTGAGTTTTCTATGTCTTGTATACGATCTTTTGTTACGTGCAAGAAACATTTTGTTTGAAAAAAACTTAAATCATTTCAGGCTGCTGAGTACCTTGTTCCCAATATCAGATCGATACCCATCAACGGATCTGGAAAACCTACTTACATTCGATTCCTCACCGGATTGAAAGCTTACTCGCAGATATTTTCGGTGGGATTTTCTCTTCTTCTTCTTCTTATTCTTACACGTTCGATGTACTCATTATGTGTTGGTAATTTACGGTTCGTTTCGTTGTTCGACAGAGGATTGCTTTCGGTGCCCGAAGGAACCGTTATGTCGTAGAGGATTAGCATATCACCTAGTTCATTGTGTATTTGTTCCTCAAAGAATGAATGTTCTTTAAAATCTTCTTGATGAGATATTCGATTTCTTCTTGACTTTACGTGTGCTGTAACCAAAAGAAGGATTAAATAAAATAAAAAAAAATTATTCATATGCATTGTCACAAGTGTAGTTCATAATTGCAATAGAACAGAAAACTATTACAGGTGAGGCATTGCAAACAGATACAGTAGTCACCAAGAAACCTCAGACAGAGAGATACAAGCAACAAACAGCTTAAGCCAACCAAGAAACAAGAACCTAAAAAGCATAAATGGGACGACCTGCAAGCAAAAATTGGATCCCATTAGTTCGCTGATCTCTTCCTTAACCCTAGTTTCACACTCTCATGAATTTCTGTAATTTCTTACCATTTTAAGCAGTATTATTATTTAGCCGCCACCTCCTCCTTCGATGGAATCATCCCCGTCTTCCTCGCATAAGCGAAGATCCCACCGGCCTCGATCACGGGGCCCGCATCGCCGATGGGCTTCAGCCCATACTCTTTTCCGGTGGTGTGGTTGATCAGCCTGCTGGCGCCGCCGCCGCCTAATTCCACCGTCACGACATCGCCGGTCCGGCACTCCTCGCACAGCCTGCCTTCGGACTCCAGGGGGTAGATCTCGCCGGTGGCCACGGAGTTCCTGAAGAAGATCCTCGCGTACGATTCTGCAACCACCGCCGTCACGCCGGACGCACCCAGGGCCACGGGCGCGTGCTCCCTCGACGACCCGCACCCGAAGTTGTCTCCGGCGACGACGATGGCGTACTTCGTCTTCAGCTCGCCGTGATCGATGAATCGGGTGGCGTAGGAGGAGGGGAGGCCGATTAGGGCGTAGGAGCCGAGTTTCTGGTACTCGTCGGGGTTGGAGGGGACGAGGGTGAGGTACTCGGCGGGGATGATCTGGTCGGTGTCGATGTTGTCTCCGACGACGTAGCAGAGGCCGTGGAAGGTTGTGGCTCCGGTTGTGGCGTCGGGCGTAGAGGCGGCGGCGGCTAATTGGTTAGGTTTTTTCCTGATGGAGGTCGTCAGCGATTGGTGGCGAGGGTTGCTGCTGATGGCAGGCGAGGGTTTGAGGAAGAGAAAAGCCGACGGCGCGTTGCAATTGGTGGTGGGATTTGGGGTTGAAGAGAGTTTTAGGGCTGTGAACGGTGATGCACCAATCGCCGCCATGAGAGAGAGGTAGCTAAGCACTGAGATAGAAGACGAGGAAAAATCAGAGTAATAAAAGTAAATGAATATATAAAAACCGAACGAAAGGAAATGTTGGGCTTCTCTTCATCTTCTCCCCAACCCATTATTATTTAATCATTCTAAATTAATTATATAATTTTAATAATCATGTGTTGTAACTTGTAAAACATTATATAGCGGACTAAAACTTATGTTAAGATTATTTTGGCATTTCGTACTTGTATTAAGACTATAAAATTGAGTTGTTAGTATAATTGAGTAATTAATAAAATAGATATAAATTAAAAAATAATAAAATAAACACTTTGGCAACCATTAATCAAGATTAAAATAGATTTAAATTTATTAAGTTAATAAATAAGACATTTTCGTAATCATTTGTCAAAAATGGGCTTTGTGGAATGAAACATCATGATGTCTAATAAATGGCGGCAGACGGCAGCGTGCTGAAAATATCAACTAAGCCCAACAAGTGCGGCCCAATTCAGATACAAATTATTTTTCTCCTCCATCAGTTCAGTTGTTTGCTGGCACGATACATTTTTTTTCTTTTCATATTACAACATTTCTGATTTTTTATAATATTTATTTGTTCAATGATTTTATAATTGCATAACCATGAAGTTAAAATTCCATATACAGTCAAAATCAAAAAAAAAAAAGAGTGGTTGGTGGCGAGATTGATTACAAATTGTGTTTGCTTGTTACCCTAATTAATCATCGCCGCTTTATGACATTCGCAAGAATCTATCTACTTTATTTTTACGCGGTGAAGAGAAAAATGTAATGTCCAATAAGAAGAGGGCACGTGTTGAAAACATTTTCTGATTTTTCCTTTTTAATCCTTTTTTTTTTCCGTCGTCTGATGATATCACGAAATTTGGCAGCTTCGAAGGGAAATATAAAAAAGGAAAAGAGGCAACGCCAACACGCAGTCACACACACTCTTCACGCCCCGCGCACACTACTTCATAGCACGCTCATGTCGTTTATCTCCTAACGTTGTACTTGAATAGATTTTTCGCGAAGCTGAGGGTTATTGCTTGGAAATTTGGAGGAAGGATATAACGGGTTTTGGGGTTTGAAGCTCAAAACTGGCTGAGAAATTAGGGTTATGAAGGAAAGCTTGGCCGTCCGATTAGGGTTGAGTTGAGGGAGTCAACTGTCGGGATTTTGTCTGCGGATGGAGGGAGGTAGCGTCTCTACACTTAGTTTTTCTGGTACTCTTCGTCCTTGTAAATAATTCTGTTCTTTTTCCATGGTATTATGTTTTTCGCTATCCCGTTTAAGTTGGAATCTTGAGTACTTGGGGGTTTAGCGGAAGGGTATGCGTGGATGGGATTTTGAATCGCTGGGACTTTGCACTTTGCATTTGTTCCCTCCAGATGGATTTTGAGTGGGTCGGAAATATGGGGCTTTTGTTAGTTTCCCCTTGAACTGAAAAATAGTTGGTTTTTCACTGCGTTAGACTCACTGATGTAAATATGTTTTTGGGAAAAAGGCTTGAACGTCTTTTTTTAGGTCACTACAGTTTGGTTGGGTATGTTTTTCTGTATGTACGGTTGTAATTTTCTGGATCTTATGGAGCATAGTGAGTTTTCCCGTATTTATTCGTTTAGTCTTAAGCTTTTGGTCTGGCCTGAATATGCTGTTAAATATCTTCTTAATGTTTAACCCATTTAGGTCTTTGAATATTTAGGACCTCGGTTTGCAGATTAACAGATTTTCTGGATCATGTCTATTGATCATCCCGTTGAATTTTATGTTTTCAATTTTTGTGGAAAATATATAATTGGTGTATTTCAGCATGCATTACTACTGTGACTTGTTATACTTCTCGGGTGATCCCTATGCACCAATACTACTCTTCATTCCTACATCCAGGCATATTTCAGGATATAGGTTTTAGTTTTGCACTTAAGAAGTGTTACCATGTTGTTTGATTAAACCTAGACTTTCTCAACTGTGTAGTGGCAGCGAGTCCAATGTCAATTTTGTTACCCCTATGGTTTCTCTTGTATGAAATAAGCTTGAGTGCCGCTAGTTGGCGCTCTTGGAGCTCAACCCTGTTGTCAGATAGTCCAATATTGTATCTCCTGGAGAAGCATTTATGTATTGGAATGTTTTTATCTTGTTTGAGGTTTCTCATTCATTTTGTTTATATTAATTTGATGTTATATGAGTGAAGATGATGTTTGAAAACTCGAGGCGTGTTTTTAAGTGATGCTGTTCATATAGGTGTTACCTCTGTTTTAGGTAAAGTTCATCCATATGATTAAGGATTTAGAAAGTTGCATGAATCATTGGACTATACAACGTGCTTTGAGTAATTATATGTATTTTTAACAACAGATGAATCAGTCTGGTGTACTGAGTGATTCCCACAACTTTGGTGGTTATTTTTGAATGACTTGTCCCTTTTCGGTCAACTTTTTAAGACCTTACTTGATCTATGCATGACACAGGAATACACAAATGGACTATAATGACAATGAATCTGAAGGCAAAAATCTCCAATTAACCAGCGAGGATAGCTCCAAAAGTTCTTCTCTTCTGCGTCCATTTGCCCTTCCAAATTTCGATTTTGATGACAGTATTCATAGCCATCTGAGATTCGATAGCTTAGTTGAAAGCGACGTTTTTCTGGGTATTCCAAGTCAGGAGGACAATCATTGGATTGAAGATTTTTCTCGGGGAAACAGTGGGATTGTCTTCAGCTCAAGTGCTGCGGAATCTTGTGCTTTGCCTAGGCATATCAATGTCTGGTCAGAGGCAACCTCAACAGAATCTGTCGAGTTGTTGTTGAAAGCTTGTGGACAGGAAGAAATGGCTTCTGATGAAAAAATGGTTGAGGAATTATGTCCAGATGATAAAATAGCTAGTTCGACTTTACAAATGGACAGCATGAAAGTGGATGGTAATAATGAGGAAGTCGATGATGGAAATGGCTCAGTTCCAACTGATGATGTTCAGGGTGATTATCCTAGGTTGGATGAGAATGTAGGTGCCACGTATGACAGCAGTGGATCTACTTCAGTGCCCAAAAAGAACATCATTGTTTCTCAAGTCGCTGATGGTAAAGACTCTGAGTCAGCAGCTATTAGTGGTGAGTTGAATATTGAGATACAAGCGAGCAATATCAATGAAGTTGAAATGGGTAGCTTGGCAAATGAATCTTTATGCAACCGAGATGAGGAAAAAGTACCTTTTCCTGGGACAGAAATTGGAAATACTATCACTTCTCAGAATCTCTCTGCTAGCGGTAATGAGTCTGCTTCAGCCGAGGAGCCAGAGGAAGGGGGTAGCAAAACTGAGGAGAACATGAGTAGGATTGCTGTTGATGCTGATAATCCCACGTCTCATTGTTCTCTTGAAGTTCCTTGTCTGACGAATTCATCACAAGAAGAGCATGCAGTCGAAATGCCACTTGCAGTTTCTGGAGTAGGTGTCACTATTGCTACGGAGGGACAGTCTATCACGGGTGGAGGAGGCAATGAGCTCCTCGCGCAAGATGTTAAACCTCGAGGAGGTGGTGAATGTGACACAGCTGTTTTTTCTTCAAGCTCAGAGAAGCAGCTGTCTGCGGGAGTTAATTTATTGGAGGATACTGGACCGAAAATGGATGTTGTTACTCTATCTCTGCACAGTCGTGAAAATCTTCCAGAAAATAACAGCTCCTTTGATGATCCACCTGCTACGTTTGTTTCGTCTGCATCGCATAATTTGTCTAGTGACTCCCCCATGAGGGATGTTGACGACACAGTGAAGGAAGGCGATACTTCTGGAGGCTCAGCAGATATCACTGTTGATGGTGACTCTTTGGCGGAGAAGTCAATCATCCTTAATGATTCTGCACATGGGACGCCTTCAGAGAAAAAGAACATAGAATCTCCTCTGTTGCCAACTGCTAATGAGGAAACGTGCAAGCAGGATTATGGCGTGATCAAGGAGGATGTTCATTTAATGGAGCAGGGTGATCCTGCCTGTGAGAAGGTGGACTTAAAGTCATCGGATGATGAAAATGAGCTACGCGATGATAAAGAAATGGAGGACGGACTCAATATTATGAGCAGCATAACGGACCAAAATGTTGAGGGAGCTGCTGGAAGTCAACTTGATGATATCTCTGGTAATGTTTCAGTTATCTGTCACATGTATTGTTAGTTTTTTATTTTTTGAGACCATAACTTGGGAAGGTTTTTGCCATCCAATCAAAACATTCTTTTTAATCCATGATTGTTTTCCTTGGTTTCTAGTAGCGAACGCTGATGATGATAATACTAAGGTGCTGTCGCCGTCTCATCAAGTTGACGAATCTATGCATACTAGTGAGCTTCCACACAATGCACCTTCGTCTAATGAGGGGTATGATGATCAACGTAAAGAAAGTGAATTGGAATCCTCGAAAGCACCAAAGATAGCGGAGGAGTCTTGTGGACCCAATGAGCTTGCACCTGCTGTTGGTACTGAAGGGATTGTACCTCTAGGTTCTGTTGAATCAGGAGGCTTAGAGAGGAATGACGTGTCTATCTCATTGGTTGAGACTACATCAGTTGATTTGCTTGATGACACCTCTAAGGAGTTGGGAAAAAATATGGAACCTACTTGCAGTGCGCAAGATGATGGGGGCAATGTTCCCTCTGAAAATCCTATGGAAGCAAAACCCGATAGCTCTCAAACAATTTCTGCAATCATCCCAGGTGAATGCTTTGGCATATTAGATAATGTTGTTTTTGAGAGTTCAAAGTGTTCATTAGCTTCAAAAACTGATTTTTCCTTTTCCATCTATCGTATCTTTTCTTATGCAAAAACTTTTGTATAGGGCTACATGGAAAAGAATTCGTTGTACAATGGTTTTATAGAAGGTTGTGCGCCAGATTATTTGATAATTTACTTTTCTTGCTTATCGAGCATCAGCATTTTAAATTTATTAAATAGTATAGTCTGGTATGATAATTCAAAATGTGGTGATTTTCTGGCGTCCATTTAAACCTTGCGTAGCCTTCCATTAATATAATGAATTTTGAGCTTAATATGCCACCAAGTGATTTTTTACCCACAGTGTATTAATCTTGTCCGATAATTTTTGTCAGTTTACTTCACTCCTACACGTGAAGAATCTTTTGCTGAGGAAAAACTGCAAGATTCAATTACCTTTCCAATAATGTTATGGCTGTTTTTATCGCTTCATTTGACGTTATTGAAATCAATCTTAATCTAAACAAATTAATAAATTTTAATTTAAATAGAATAGACGGGGTTTAGATCATTTTCTATTCGGCTTCTCATGCCTAGTCAATGGGTTAAGTTATGGGCTCAGTTGTTCATGCTACTCGTTTGTAGCTGTAGATAAACTAAAAACCGCGCCAAAGTAAATTACGCCTTCTTTGTACTTTTGCAACGCACTGAACTGACCCCTCTTAATTCCACCTCCATTGCAGTTTTAGATTAAATGTTTGGCTTGAACATTTCTTTTCACAGGGTCGCCTTCATCCGTTGCTCGCATGGACACAGTTATGGGGTCTACTGATACACTTGCTCAAGTTTCAGTTCCTAATGCTAGTTTAGTTGGTCCTTCAGAAAGTATAATGAGCAAAGTGCCTTTGGAGGAGAACATTGAAAAAGCTGGTGAAGTGCTGACAACACCATCACCTGTGACCTCGTCTTGCCCGGCCGAGGAAAGTTTTACATTTGACGTTAGGCCTTTAGGAGGCCAATCCTCTGTGGATGCTATTAAGGATTCTTTTCCTTTGGTATGCCTTTCTTCTGTTCAGTATTTGATTATCAATCTTCAAGTTTCTCGTGTGTTCTGTTTTCACTATAGCTTATTGATTTGTTTTTTCTCTGTTTATTTACTGAAGAATACCGAAGGAGTCGTCTCAGCATCTAACAAAACTCACAGAGATCAAAAAATGGCAATGGAACTTTCTGCTGGTGATTCTCCAGTTCCTGATGGGAGTGCGCGTAAAGCACGACGTGTCGGCAGTAGATCAGGGAAAGGAAGTGTGAAAAGGGCAAATCAGGTGAAAGAGACGACTCCAATAAAGCAGGATGTGAAATCACCAATCTCCTCGAGCCCATTTGGGGCTGGGCAACTTATGACATTTAGCAGTGCTGTTAAGCCATCGGGTCCCGCTTTCATTCCCACTTCCAACTTGCCTGATCTTAATCCCTCTGCTCATTCATCAACCTTGTTTCAGCAACCTTTTACAGCTTTACAGCAAGTCCAGTTACGGGCGCAAATTTTCGTTTATGGATCTCTTATGTGAGTTCAATTATTTTTACAGATTGTCTAGTGAAGTTTCTTTGAAGGATTTCAGAGACTCTTATGGACATTGTTCTTATTTATCATTATTGATGTTTTATCAGACAAGGAGTAGCACCTGAGGAAGCTTGTATGGTTTCTGCCTTTGGTACGCACTTGACCTAGCTCTATCTAGCTTTATCACAAGATATTCTTTTGGATTTTTCAGACAAAGTAGCAGCTCCTGATGAACTCTAGTGTAGCTCAAAGCTTTATTATATATTTGTTTATTTTTCTATAGATGGAGCAAAGCACGTTTGGGAACCCGTTTGGCGAAGTTGTGTAGATAGGCTTCGTAATCAGAAGCCTCAAGGAAACAATAGCGAAACACCTGTACACTTGCATTCAGGTGTAATAGCATCTTCTATCTAGAATTTCATTTCGTATTTACTGATCATGAATTTTCTGGAAACGTGCAGGTGCTAAAGGTTTGGGGGAATCTAGTAGCCAAGCTCAAATTCTTTTCTCTGGGAGTGGTCAATTGAGCAACAAGAGTTGTACTTCTGTGGCCAATGTTTTTCCTCTATCATCACCATTTTGGAGCATAGCAACTCCATCTGGTGAGGCCACGCCATCAAAAAACAAAGTGAGAAGCACACTTTTTGATCACCAAGCGATTTCTCCATTGAATCCTTTTCAGTCTCCCGCGATACGAAATTTTACGCCGCATAGCACTTGGCAGCCCCAAAATCCCTTCCAAGTTCCCTGGTTTGCCTCTTCACAGAGTTCACCCTTTGGTATTAGCACCAATTACTCTTCATTTCCAATCACAGAACCAGTTAAACTGACCCCTGTCAAAGATTCAGGTCTTGCTACTTCCTCCGGCGCAAAGATGTTACAAACCACTCAGGCTCTGCAAACTAGTACCGATGTTGTTCCTTCACTCAACTCAAAGAAGGTTAAAGCATCATCAAGTGGGCAAACTCCTCTTGATACCAAAAGTAGGAAGAGAAAGAAGTCTTCTAGTAATGAAGTTATTACACAGGGTTCTGTGCCTATGTCTCCAGTGGTTGCTGCCTCTGTCCCTCTGGTAGCTAATTATCAATTGAACAAATCCCATGCAGCTACGGATGCTAGTCAAATCTCTTTGATCAGTAGGAGTAATCTGAATACAGTGGCCCTTCCCTTCTTTGATAGCCATTATTCCACTTCTGTAGCTGTTGCATCTCCGTCTGCTTTACTGCCGAGCAGCACCTCAAATCAACTATTCTCTGTTGGGCTGCCATCAGTTTCTCATGATCTCCTTAATAGTACAGCGGAACAACAAAGTAAGGATAGGACAGCCTCGAATACAGATGGATTTAAGAAAGTTGAAGAGGCCAACATACAAGCTCAGGAGGCTGCTGCACATGCTTCGCAGGCTGTCAATCACTGTGAAAGTGTGTGGAAACAGCTGAAAAACCAGATGAATTCTGGTTTGTCCGTTGATGTCGAGGCAAAGTTGGCATCTGCTGCTGCTGCTGTAGCTGCTTCTGCGTGCGTTGCAAAGGCAGCAGCAGCTGCTGCTAATGTTGCATTAAGTGCAGCAGTGCAAGCAAAATTGATGGCTGAAGAAGCAGTGACCAAATCTGGAACCAATCATACCGTCGTGGACGACTCTGTTAGTGGCTTGATTACTACTTCAAGCGTACAGATATCTGCAGCTAGAGAGGCAGCAAGGAGAAGGATTGAGGCTGCTTCTGCTGCCACGAGGCATGCTGAGAATCTTGATGCCATTGTGAAAGCAGCAGAATTGGCAGCAGAAGCTGTTTCACACACTGGAAAGATTGTAGCCATGGGTGATCCTTTCTCGGTGCATGAGCTTGTAGAGGCTGGGCCTGATAGCTATTGGAATGTTTTGAATGCGGCTGGTGACCCCAGATCAAAAACTGACATTAACAAGAGTAAGACTGTTGACGTTGGTGGAGTGGGGCTGAATCATAAAAGGCCTGAAACGGATAAATTGGCTGAGTCATCGAAAACTGCAAGTTCAGTTCCTGAATCCAATCTTAAGTCGGTAATAAACTCTGATGTACCTCACGCACACCAAGCTGCCAGAAGCATCAAAGAGGGTTCCATGTTAGAGGTTGGAAACTTTTTATCCTTGTTTTTGTTTGCCTTGCATTTCTCATATTTTCATCTTTGAGTTGGTTACTGTCTATGAGGCATCTTGTCGCATTCTCACTTAAAGACATCTTAACTGTGCTTTGCAAAATGTTTGACTGCAGGTTCTTAAGGAGCGTGGCGATCAAAAGAAAGGCTGGTTCTTAGCAAGCGTAGTGAGTTTGAAGGACATGGATGCATTTGTTTGCTATACTGAACTTCAATCTAATGAAGGTTGGTCATTCATATCTGTAGTTGATGGTGCAAAATGATTTCTATTCTTTGAACAGTAAATTTGCTACTGCTGAGTGCTGAGAGCATGTGTATAACAGAGAGGTTAGATATTACATTGACATCCTTGCTAAAATGCTTGTTTGAGATCTTTAGTTTGATGTTGGTAGTTTTTCACAGTTAAGAAAGTAGGGAACTGAAAAATTTATTACCTCCTTTTTTGTGTGTCGTTTTCTCCCTATTCCATCATTAAATTGTGGCGCACCGTGCAACAATGATGTGCTTGCTTGCTCCTGTTTTCAGGTTCGAAGCTGAAGGAGTGGATATCACTGAAATCTAATGATGGTGAAGCCCCAAGAGTACGCATTCCCCATCCTGTGTCTTCTGTCCAATTCGACGGAACTAGAAAGAGAAGAAGAGCAGTTGTTAAAAATTATGCTTGGTCAGTAGGAGATAAAGTTGATGCATGGCTGGAAGATTGGTAAGGGGCATTTATGATATATTTGTTGCTTTAACATGCTGCATGCATCTTCGTATAATATGTTGATCGAGCATACAAATACTTATCTTGTTTTTTTCCGTAACAAAATATCCCAAGTGATTATTTTCTTTCTCTCATCTCCGTGTTGATTCAGCTGGTGTGAAGGCATTGTCGTTAATGTCAAGGATCCAACCAGCGTGGATATTCGTTTTTCAGGTAGCGATTTCAGATAATTTGTTTTACTATCTGCTTTTAATGAATAATTATGCTATGTGATTATTATGTTTTCCGTATGAAGGTCGTGACGAGACCGCGGTTGTGAAAGTATGGCATCTACGACCAACTCTAGTTTGGACAGGCGTGGAATGGATTGAATGGTGCAGACCGCAAAAAGATGGCGTTTCCCAGGTCTTAAAACTTTCTTTCACGAGACATTCATTTTTCAATAATTTTCGCATTCTCAATCATCGTATTATTTATGCCCTAGGGAGATACACCGATGGGGAAACGATCAAAGCTGGGAAATGCTGGGGCGGCCGAAGGCATCAATGTTGTAGAAAAGGGCAAAACAGAAGCAGCAAAAATGCCCTTGTCTGCTGATGAAAAGGTTTTCAATATCGGTAAAACAAGCAACGAGACTAAGCCCGCCGTCAAAGGAGGATCAAGAGGAGTTGTATTTGGCGTACCAAAGCCTGGGAAGAAGAGGAAATTCATGGAAGTGAGCAAGCATTACGTTTCTGATAAAGTTTCCAAAGCTAATAATAATGTACCCGATGACTCGGTGAAGCTATCCAAATTCTTGACCCGTCATGGTTCATCTCGAGCTGATAACGAGAAAGAGAAACAAGCAGCGGGTCCGAAGCCTAAAGTTCCTAAATTTGGAAAACCGCCACCGCCCTCTAGAGCCTTAAAGCAGAAAAAGGCATCAAGCTCTTCTTCTCAAACAAACGAACTAAACGATGCTTCAGATGTTGCTGTGAAGCCTTCGGTGAACGATGATGAAAATGCATCAGGCGATCAAAGCCTTGCTGAACATGGCCCCTCTAATAATGAAGAGGCCTCTGGAGGGGATATGATAGTTTCTGCTCCAACCCTCGAGAAAGAGGCCCGTAAGAAAGCATCAGCCAAAAGCAGCAAATCTGATCAGCAGCTGCCAGCCAGTGGAAGGGTTGTGAGTAATGAATCAAGTGAAAATGCTACCTCCCATGTTGATGAACCACGTCGATCGGTTCGTAGAATTCAACCGACATCTCGGGTAAAAAAATTTTTTGTCGCATTATGCTTCATCAATTCCTTTGTAGTGCAGTGTATTGGGTACGTGCACGCAACTCACACCGCAGAAGCATGTTTGTGTTTATTGGTATCACATTTACTTGTTCGATTACTTGATAACTTTCGGTGCTGCATTATTGTTATATATCACTTCATTTTATATATGTAAGGGATCTACCGAATGATGATCAATACGCCCGTCTTTGTATTGGTATACTTTTTGCCTCAATTTGATTGTGCGCAGCTCATGATATTTTTTTTTTTCTTTTCAACTTTGTATTATTGTTAAGTTGCTGGAAGGGATTCAGAGTTCGCTTACGACATCAAAGATCCCATCTTCTTCTTCGCTTAGGACCCAAAACAAAGGAGGCCCAGCCAGAGGTGATGTGGTTTTATTGCATTTGAACTTCATTTGCTTTCTGTTCTGTTGATGACCACTAGACCTAAAAGCTTAAGCTTGAAGAAGGGAATGGGTCATTTTTTTAAAATTTATATATTTTATTTTCGACACGCCCCTCACTTCTAGGCTGATTTCGTTTTTATCTATCCTTAGACGTGTAATTTTTTCTTAAATGGGTGGTCGTAAGAATTCGTTCCCGTGACCTCTTGGCCACGTAAAACTGATACCATGTTAAGTGACCGCTTCACCTAACACTTTCTACTACAACTTTCTATCTAGTTGAATGGTCCCATAAAACTAATGCTTTTTTTTGCTTGTTTCTTCATTACAGGGAACAGATGAAATCTTCATGTGCAACGGTCAAACAAGTCTCCCTTAGGTCTCTCCACATCGGTACTTATGTTAGAGGTCGACATTGTGAGTGGCAATAATGCTCCATCGATGCTTATTTTATGTATCTGCTTTATTTAGAATGTGATGAGTCAAAGTCATTATATGTCAAGTCAAATGCTTGTTTGCTGTGTAGCTGACGGATCCAGATGTTTTGGCTTCGGTTAGTACACTCTAATTAGGCGTATGTTTTTATTTAAGCTTCGGTGAATATTTGCTGGGGATTAAAATTTGAACTTAGTTTACAAGTTTTTCTTTTACCTTCAAGGATTGAATTTTATGTCGAAACAAAAATGTGCAAAAGCCGCGCACAGATGTCTAAATGAAAGAATCATTAAAGAGCCTATATATCAATTAATTACGATCTCATACTTTCCACGTGAACGATTGAAAGAATTATTTAAGAGCCGTAGATACTCGGCAAATTCAACACCCCTTATTGGATCATGCCCTGCCCAAACCCGGAATAAGCCCGGTCAGCCCAGCGATACCCGGTTCATCCTCAATTTCTTTTTCTTTTCTTAAAATTTTTAGATTCTAACATATAAATATAGGTATATATATATATATATATATATATATATATATATATTTAGGGCGGGTTGGTCAAATCCGAGATCTGCCTCAGACCCGGCAGGGTTGAGTCCTTGAGACCCATAATCCCCTCATTACTGGGCGGTAGGGATGTCAACGGGTTCTAATTGGGTCCTTAGCGGACCTTGATTTAAGCCTTAAACCCAATTAGTCCGAGTGGGCCTAGCATAAATCTACGTCTATTAAAGACCTAATTAGGACCCGTTGTCATCCCTGCTAGGCAAGTCTAGTTGGATCCCGGTATGAAACTCGCCACATTGCCAAGCCCATTGTCACGCCTACGTGGCCGGTTTATAAATATGTAGCTAATTTTAGTGAGTCAATGGAATATTTGACCATTCTATTTATACAAAAACTCCCTAAAATAATCTTAATGGGTATTTGGCAAGGTTTTGACAATTGATTAAGAGTATCGAGGATTGTACGAGTATCGTGTCTTGTAGTAGTTGTATAAGTTGGTCTGGATCCTGACTGCATTATTGACAATCCAAAATATATATATATATATTAATATATATATATATATTAACAAATTCAGTTGTGTTGCTATACTACTATAGGTAATATATACAAAACTAATACACAAATATTCTTTCCACAATGCATAACACTGACTGAAATACAATTCCATGGTAATGATTTATACAAAAAAATACTAAGGGAATACAATGTAGCAGTATTATACGGCATAGTATTAGTTCTACGATTTAGTGTACAAGAATCCGGGTTGGAGAAAACCCTAATTTGCAGTGAATTAATTGCAATTAACTAACTATACACTGAGTAAATTTTAAACACGATTTGCTAATGAAATGCATCCCCCCTTTAACCAATGTTTAATGGGAATTAACTAACTACATGGAAAGATCGATAGAATAATCCTAATTAAGTGGAACAAAAATAATGTAAGATGATGATGATCATGGCAACGTAAAAGGAAACCCCATTTAAGGGTATCAAGGTCAACAGTTATAAACAGTAAAATGTTAACTACAGAAAATCGTTCGTGTTAAATGAAAATAAAACTAATACTAAAACAGCTTTCTTGCCGTGTGTATAATATATTTAGGATAACTAATTTTGGCTAGAGACCACGCAACTAGTAAATCAATGAATCTTTGACCATTGCGTATAAGGAATATATGGCTACGAATCTCTCACTGTTTTTGGCAATGTATTAACAGAATAACTATATGTTTGCCTAATTGAAATTCAATGTGGAATCTTGACCGTTGAGTACTAAGAAATGATCTACCAGTTGTGTCGTGATGATTAAATAATCAAAGCAAGTAACTAAGGTAGGATAAAGTTTGATCACTTAGTATAAAAAGACAAACCCCCACTGTGCTCAAATCAACTCAATAGCACAGCACCAAACTCAAAAAATTTTACGATTCAAAACGTAACATAAGTATTTATTCATCTATAATGGCTCTTCTTGAATTTTTTACATTTCTTTTATTTGTCTTTTCAAAGCATCAAGTCCATGGGAAGACGGGTCCTACGAACTTCAACAAGTTCTACACTTACATGTATGGAGCTGATCACTACTTCACTGTCAATCCTCAGGGAACTGATGTGCAGATTAAACTGGATGAAACATCAGGTTGTAGTAGTTCATATATAGTTGTTTATTTTTTGGAGTCTTCCTTTATTAATATCTCTCATTAAGCTCCAAAATATTTGAACTACATATTGAAATTCAGGAGCTGGGTTCAAATCCAAAAGCAGCTTCGGGTCGGGAGGATTCAGTATAATGATAAAGGCACCGGGGGGAAATTCAGGAGGAGTCAACACAAATTTCTACGTAACGATAAAAATATAATATTGTCAACGTTTAATTCGTAAATGTTCCTCTCGAGGGCTTCGTAAAGATTACATTTTTTTTATTGCATGAGCGTAGTTAATAGACCATCAAGGCGGGAGCCATTGTGAGGTGGACTTGGAGCTTTTGGGCACGAAGGGGATTCTTCAGACCAACGTGTTTGCAAACGACGAAGGACATAGAGAACAAAAAATCCAATTGTGGTTCGACCCATCGAAAGCTTTTCACCTATACGAAATTCTTTGGAACTACAAACAAATTGTGTAAGTACCTACTTTCTTTGAAACCATCGCTTGTGCGTGTTATCTGTTAATAAATACCTAAAAGTTTAAGTTTGAAGGGGGTGTCAGATTTTAAATTCGTGTATTTTTATTTTAAACATAGTCTCCTCAGGTCTAGTAGGCTGATTTCTTTCTTACCTAGTTTTAGATGTGAAACTTTCATTTATTTGGTAATCGTGACATGACTTCTAGGGTTTTCATAAATGATTACTTCACATAAAAATTTAATCTTGAAGGGAGGGATATCATATTTTAAATTTATATCAGCTGAATGATTACCATCATGATCTATTCATGCATGTATAGAATGATATCATGATTCAAATGGGTTGTGTGTTGTGTTTATTATTATTATTATTATTATTATTATTATTATTATTATTATTATTATTATTCAGGTTCTTTGTGGACAAGATCCCGATTAGGGTTTACAAGAACATTAAAGGGATCCCTTACATCACGACGCCGATGCACCTCGAGGCCACGATATGGAACGCCTCCCCGTGGGCGGGGCAGATCGATTGGTCCCAAGCTCCGTTCTTGGCTGATTACGAGGGCTTCAACCTCCCGGCGGTGTGCACCGTCGAGGACGGGAATTGCTCCTCCGACAAATACTTTTGGAACTTGCAGAAATATTGGGATCTCAATGTCACTCAGAAAGCTCAGATGCGTCAGTACAGGCAAAAGTATATTGTCTACGATTACTGCAGCGACAAGGCCTATAGAAAACCAGAATGCCAATACAATGAATAATATAAATCTAATATTAAATAAACGACTAATATAGGCCGCCGCCCTTAGTATATATATTTATATTTTTCGTATCATATCTTTACTCCATGTAATGATTTGATATATCATGATTATCAATATACTTATGTTGCTTCTTCATCAATGACGACTTCATGAATTTGTTTTTTTTTTTTTTTTTTTGTATTCCATTCACACAAGTTCGTCTGAAATGAATTATATACATCACTGTCGGCTATGGAACCATTTGCATCAAAATTATTAAGTTCTCTCTTGTCCATGCGACATGTCCGCCAAGGCCCAGAAACTGTGAGTGATGGGGGACTAATTAATTACTATGAACGACTTCATCGATTATTTACTAATTAATTTAGAACCCGATGCTGTTAGCTGCGCATTGTGTCAATTTATTAGTTATTTATGGACTCGTTTCGTTGCTAATATTTAATACTATAATTTCAAATATTGAGCTTATGATCTTGTTTTCAAACGCTCTTATCTGCTAAAAACGGTATTAAATATGATTAAGACATTATATTAAATCAGGCAGCTGCTAACTAACCCACCTTAGGCCCATACTTGAAAAACATGAATCTTCGACCAGTTCAAACCAATTTTTTAAAAGAAGTAACCAGTCGTGTAGTTATCAAAAATTAAAACATCAGCCCCAGTAATAATAGTTGGTGTCCAAAGACGTGACAAGAGTCAAAGTCAACCACTCCATTTATTCCTCCTTCAAAATCACTGTTGGCCTCCTCACGCTGTATATAAACTGACGATCACACTACAACACATATAGAAACACGAAGCAAAGCACTTAAAGGTTATATATCACAAAAGCAAAACACACAATGGCACATTACTTCACATTTCACCTTCCTCATTTGATCATGTTACTCTTCTCTTGCTTCACCCTTAGTGCATCAGCTACCCGCGAAACGGATCTTCAAGCGTTGCTAGCCATCAAAGCTTCGATGCTCGAAGATCCACTAAAGGCTCTAACATCATGGAACGAGACAAAATCGAAGAACTTCTGTACGTGGAAAGGAATCTATTGCGGTAATAAGAAGCACCGCGATAGAGTTGCAGTAATCTCCCTTGATTCTCAAGGCTTGGTGGGACCGCTCTCTCCCCACATAGGTAACCTCTCTTTTCTCAGAGTCATTGATCTCCGAAACAATACCTTCACGGGCTTAATCCCGGAGGAGATTGGCCGTCTCCGAAGGCTCGAGTATGTAGGGCTTAGCAACAATTCCTTCACTGGACAAATCCCGAAGAACTTGTCTCAGTGTACGAATCTTATTCATCTTAATGTCATCGACAACAGACTTTCTGGAGACGTAATGCCTCGGGAACTGGGCACTCTTCGTAAGCTCGAACGCCTTGGTTTAGCGCAAAACAGTTTCCTCGGCGGGCAAATCCCTTCTTTCATTGGCAACTTCACGTCTCTTACAGATCTTAGCATGGGCTACTGTATGTTAGGAGGAGAAATCCCCGAATCTATATCGCAGCTCAGAAGCCTAACGTTTATTCAGTTAGGAATGAACAATTTAACGGGTAACATCCCCCCTGACCTCTTCAATATATCCACCATCATCTACTTCCAAATGTCCAACAACAAACTTCAAGGAGGTATACCAGAAAATATAGGACTAACACTTCCTAACTTGAAAGAGCTCATTATAAGTTCTAATCAGTTAATGGGAGAGATTCCCACTTCACTTCCCAATGCTTCTTCACTCGAAATAATTAATTTATCTGGTAACAACTTTGCGGGAGGCATGCCGAAGGAAATGGGGAGGCTTTCTCTTCTTTTCGAGCTTGCTATATCAGAAAATAATATCGAAGATGACGTCAAGTTCATCTCTTCGTTTACAAACTGCACGAACCTCAATTATCTCGAATTTGGGATTAATTTTTTCAGTGGTTCATTGCCGGAATCTATTGGAAATCTTTCCCAAACTCTTCAGAGCTTATCGATTTCTGTTAATGATATACAAGGGAAGGTACCTTTTGGCATTGGAAACCTCGTTGGCATGAATAATCTCGCTCTTGCTAACAATAGTCTCGAAGGCCCTCTTCCTACGAGCATCGGGAATCTCGTCAATTTGCAAGGGATCCACCTAGAAGGAAACAGATTTACAAATGAGATACCATCTTCTTTTGGAAGGCTAAGGTCACTGAATAAGTTGTTCCTGAGGAACAACTACTTCTCTGGAAGTATACCGAAAGAGCTTGGTAACTGTACAAGCTTGTTGTTGTTAGACTTGTCCCTTAACAACTTAAACAACACGGTACCTCAAGAGATTATGGCACTCTCCTCCATAAGTATCTTGCTTGATTTGTCTTATAATTCCCTCTCTGGCTCAATTCCTTCTTCAGTTCAATTTTTGACAAACCTTGCTGCATTAGACTTGTCGAACAATAACCTGTCAGGGGCCATTTCGAACACATTGGGTAGCTGCGAGAGCCTACAATGGCTGAACTTGGGAGTCAATTTGCTCGTAGGAGAGATACCTTCGGGACTATCTGCTTTGAAAGGATTGGAAGATTTGGATCTTTCACAAAACAAGTTAACCGGTGAAATCCCGAGTTTCCTCGGCGAGCTTCAGCTGAAATATTTGAACTTATCTTTCAATGATCTGCGAGGAGAGGTTCCGAAAAAGAGAGTATTTTCGAATAAATCTACTTTTTCGATCGACGGGAATCAAGGACTTTGCGGTGGCATCACCGAGTTGAAGCTCCCTTCTTGCTCCGTGGTGAACACCAATTCGAAACACTCGTCGAATCGAATCAAAATCTTGATTCCCGCTATAGTTGGTGGATTTGTGTTCCTTTTGCTCTCATCATACTTCATTTGGTCCACCTGCGAGAAAAGAAAGTCAGGAGATGAAACTACTGTACCGTCTTTCGATGGTATCCAAATTTTGAGGCTTTCATATTCGGATCTTCTCAAAGCCACAGACGGGTTTTCTGAAGCTAATCTTCTCGGAGTTGGTGGATTCGGATCGGTTTACAAGGGAATCTTGGACGACGGGCAAACTTTAATCGCCGTAAAAGTACTTAAGCTCACGGTCAGAGGAGCATCTAAGGCCTTTTTAGCAGAATGCAACGCCCTGAGAAGCATAAGACACAGGAACCTGTTAAAAATCCTGAGTGTTTGCGAAAGCATAGATTTCCAAGGAAACGATTTCAAAGCATTGATTTACGAGTTCAAGGGCAATGGTAATTTAGACAACTGGCTTCATCAAGATGAGGAGCAACAAGTTAGAAAGCTTAACTTCTTACAGAGGCTAAATATCGCAATCGATGTGGCACAAGGAATAGAATACTTACATTGCGGTACCGACGAAACTATCGTTCACGGTGATCTGAAGCCGAGCAACATTCTATTGGACGATGAAATGAATGCCCACGTGGGAGATTTCGGATTGGCTAAGATTATGTCGAGCACATCAATCGCGTCCTCCCATCAAAGCAGCAGTTCAGCTGCTATAAAGGGTACTGTCGGCTATGTCTCTCCAGGTATGATTTTGACTTTTTCTTCTTCATCATCTTACAATAACTAAAGCCACGAAACCTCAATCGATGAAGCTGAATTTTTTTTTCTCCTTTTTTTTGCAGAACGTGGAACGAGTGGCCTGGTTTCCACGCAAGGGGACGTTTACAGTTACGGTATTCTTGTCTTGGAACTTTTCACGAACAGAAGGCCGACGGATGACTCGTTTCGCGATCACGTGAACCTCCGCGTCTTTGCGAGCAGTGCTTTGCCTGATCGCGCGTCGGCGATCGTGGATTTGGACAGCGGAATCGGAAGTAGTAACACGAGAGGAGATTTTGACGACGACGACGACAAGGTCGGAGAATTCGTCGCTTCTTCTGTGCTAAGCATTGGAGTTGCTTGTTCCAGAGAGAATCCGAGAGATCGATTGTCCATGGCAGATGTCGTCAGAGAACTGGCCAACATCAGGCGGAGCTTTATGACTCGTCTGAGGAGGAGGAGAAATTGAAAATATTTAATCTTATATTATGCGTTTAATTGTATTTATTTAATAACTGATGCTTAGCAGAAAGAAAACTGCGACAGGCACTAATGCTTCGTCACTGCGCCGGTGAGCTTAGACTTAAATATGTAGTTGGGCTTTATCAAACGTTGGGCCTAAATGTTAGCCTAATTGAATATACTACATTCGGACTCGAACTACGTTTTCTTTATTTAAAAAAAAACAAAAATTAATTAATAAATCTCATAGCCATCTCATCTCCTCCCATTTTATCCATCAATTTCGAGCTGCAAAACAAACCCCACACTGTCTCTCCACTGCTCATCATTTCAGGTAATCAATCGGGCACCGTTTTGATTTCATAGCAGCTACGCTTTTTGATAATGACGAATCGCATGTCCCTAGGATTTTATACTTGTTTCTTATCTGGTTTCTGCTTTTTCATTTATCCGAGCTTTTGTTTTTGATGCTTACGTCGTTATAATTGAGCTCCGATAGATATAATTGGTTAATCTTACCTTGTTTATTCTTTTCTTTTGTTCCTTTGGCTGACGTATGTGGCGTGTTTCTGCTTTTTTGCTTGTTATATATATTTTTGCCGTTTCCATGAGATCACCTCTCTTTATTACAGGCGGAGGAAAGGTTGGAAAAATCAAACGATTGATAGTAATGGACCTTCAAACTCCATGTAATGCTTGTTCGTTTATAAGCCGAAATCAAGCTTTCACGAGACCTCAGACATTTCCAAGAAACGGCATTAAATTTCCCCTAAATCGTCGCAAAACAACCTCGGAGCTTCAAACACCTGCTGCAGTAAACGGTGCTGCTCAATCTCCGTCGATTCGCACGCACAAAGTGACTGTGCACGATCGTGTGCGCGACGTTGTCCATGAATTTTATGTCCCCGAGGTAATTCATTCGTGGAACTAACTTATATAGTTGATGATGTTATTGGTTGATGTGAAGATGATTTTGTGTGGTTGAAAAATTGTAGGACCAATATATATTGCACACTGCAGAGGATCAGGATATCAAACTGCCCTTTGCTTGCAGGCATGGTACTGTTCTGTTCTCTGATGATTGTCACAAAATTTCCCTTTCGATTTTGATTAGAAGTTCACCTGAATTCAATCTTCTGCCAAAACTTGAAATTCTTGCTAAGATTGTCTAAGATTAGTTGACCTTATTTCATGTAGGTGGGATTTGTCTCTCGTTCTTTTCGTGCGTGCCATGAAAATCTATGTATGTTTATTAATATTTATCCATGTGTGTTTTGGGTTTCGTGTTTTATATTATTATTGACCAAATATCACAACTTATATTCCAAGTTCATACCAATGCTACTTGTTCTTCCTCTTTGTACTAATGAACACCCGAACCTCATGCTTCAATGTGGAGATACTGTGATTAAATTTTCGTATATCCTATGTTAAGATTTTACTTTTATGAAGTTAATTTGACTTATGAATTGTCAAAGCTGTGTAACGTTCCGGTTATTTAAGAATTTTATCTTTCTGTAGGTTGTTGCACTAGCTGTGCTGTACGTGTCAAGTCTGGACAACTCAGACAACCCGAGGCATTAGGAATATCTGCCGAATTGAAAGAAAAGGTATACTTAATATGTTACTGCTAAATTCCCATCAAACATTATACCTTGTGTAAAAAATCAGCTACATATATAAAGCATACCCCATAATCAGTGTCAATTTGCTAGCTTCTTCTTGATATAATCATATTTTTCATTCTTTGTTTCATCTAAGGGATATGCACTTCTATGTGTTGGCTTCCCTTCATCCGATCTGGAAGTTGAAACCCAAGACGAGGACGAGGTAAATATATATAAAACACCCACACACACACACACACACCTTAATTTTGAAAGGCATTGCAATTACTTTCTGAATGAAGAAGGTAAAGAAATTAGCCAACCTCATCGATCGATCGTGTGTATACAAGAAACAGTTGCCTATAGAAACAGTTTAAGTTTATTTGATTATAACTCACTGCTTCTGCAGGTATATTGGCTTCAATTCGGAAGATATTTCGCGCGTGGGCCTATCGTAAGCGGAGCTTATTCTTCTGATAATTACTCGAGCTCTCTCGATTTCTTGCTCTAATAATATTTTCTTACTTGTGATTCTTCCACGTTTGAATGCTCAGGAAAGAGATGACTACGCGTTGGAGCTGGCTATGGGAGACGAGTAAATACTATGTATGTATGAGGTGTTTTGTGTAACACTAACACATCACGCATAGTGAAGTGATTTAATATTGAAGGTTCTACTTACATTACAACCTTTGAGGAGTATTTTGTGAAAGTGCTTCTTCTACGAGGAAAATTTAAATTTACATTACCTGTGATTTGCTTTTTTTTCTTCTTGAATTTGCAAAAATCAAAACTCGTGAGCAGGCTTTACTGAAGCTCGGCTCGAATTCGTAACGGTTGAGCTCAAGCTTTTTCGTGGGTGACAGAACTCGTGAGCCTTTTTTCTATGTACCTAATCAGAGCCTCAGAGCTCGAGCTCGGGCCCAAAATATGAGCCAAGCTCGGCTCGTTTACAGATCTTTTGGGACAATGAAAACACGAACTGGGTAAAATTCGATTTGGTCGTGGCATGTCATAATAATTGAATTAATATCAATATGTTTTAATTATGATTAAATTGCTCTCGTTTTATTCAGATAAAATCACTAAACATGAAAGTAAATCTTGTAATTTAATCGGTTTTAAATTCGGAAACTCGGGCCTTAAAAGTTGGTTAAGCTACTAATTATAGATAGATGTGATAAAACAGTTTTGTAGTTTAATCGAAGTCGGCGCCAAAAGCTGATTAATATATCATTAGAGTAACTAAATATAGATTAGAGTATTATTTAATTAGTAATATGGAAATTTTGAAGTACGTGGAGGTGGAGGGACGTTTTCGTAATTGGCCAGTTGATGAATTTCAAAGCAAATAAAGCCCGGGCGCTTGATTACAACTATGGCGCCATGTGAATCTAACAGATAGACAAAGGGAGGAAAGAAGACTGAACACCTCAGAAGCTCTTTAATCTCGCCATCAATAGGCATGAAGTGAAAGACGAATCCAAATTTTGTTTCGATCCATTTGCATTCGTGAGAAATTGGATTTTCTATGGATTCCGCGTCGCTTCCTTCAGGTTTGACAGGGATTTCATTTGTCGGATTTCTCGATGTTCGATTAAACGACGCAGAGATAGGTTATTTTTGTTGTATCACACATTGTATTCGCTTTTCCTTTTCTCACAGAGCCACCTGATATTAAAAAATGGTTCTCGAGTTACAAGTACGAGTCCCCAGAGTTGAATTCTCCTGAAGATTTTCTCGTCTCTGGAGGAAACGTTCTAGAGAAAGAACGTGAAAATGAAGCTCCGAGAAAGGCTGATGGTGTTTCAATTGCGGTAACTGGATTGTCAGATGATACAGAGGACTGTAAGGTTGATTTTCACCTATCGATGTTTTGTATTCAGCGTGAGGCTACATCTTCACTCAAAATTGATGCTCTTGTTGTCGAAATTCGGATCCATACAAAATAATCTTTCAACGGAATCAATTGCTATTTGCTTTTGTAAATATCTTTTTCAATCACAGGTTCATGAAGCTTCGGAGCCGTCACTTTATTCAGGTGACGCGAGCTTTCTTCTACGTATTTATATGGCTTTTCTTAAATCAAATGTTTATGTGGTCATTTAGTATCTTTTTTAGACCTGCTCCTGAATATTATGCTAATTTTCTAACGTATTGAGGGGATGAGAAACATTGCATATTTCGTTGAGCTTTCTTTCCAAAAACTTAAAAGGGCTCTAACAACTTGGTTTGCCGATGTTTGTGAAACACACGCATGCAATGTTTTTTCATCTTTTTCCCTATATTTATACAATGTTTCGCAACTTGCCTTCTCTCGTCTTAGTTCTGATATTAGATTGGAATAAGAAAGAAACATCTACCAAATATCTTTCAATCTTTGCTTGATTAACTTTATCAGAGGCCCCTGACCTGAAGAACTGGTTCTCAAGCTACGAGTATGAGTCGCCACTGCTTGAAGCTACAGATAGTTTTATAAAACCTGAGCATCAAGAAATAAAATACGAGGTATCTAATGCTCCTAAAAGCTGCAAACATAGTAACGAGGGTGCAAGATCCTTCCAAGAAAGGGCTGAGCTACAAGTTCAAAGCAAAATGTCACCTTTCATTGCTAAATGCACCAGCTTTGTAAAAGAAGTCAATGTGGGCGATAAATCGATCAACAAGGTGTGTGGCCCCTCACTCTCTCTATCGCCTATGCAGACTGTCGGTATCATATAATATTGTCCTTTTTTGGGTGTGAAACTCAATCCCGCATCCTATAGATGAAATAAATATGACCTACATATAATCTTATGGGCTACTCCCTCTATTGCCAATTAGTTTCAGAGTGGAACCCCACACGGACTTACATGTAGGAGTCACAGGCTCGGCTAGGTGAGATCGATCCCTACATTTTTCCATGATAGTCGCAGTTTGATTGATTTGAGGGATGGTTTTTTATCACGTTTGGTGTACGATTTTGCCACGTATTTTGTCTGTTCTTTTTATGCTAACGTTTAAATTTGAGGACTCGGAACTGACGAAGTTTAATATTATCTTGCTTTGTTTAAGGTTGATCAGAATCCAACGTCATCTACAATAAAGATGCTTGGTTCTGATAATTTGTCTAGTGAGACTTTGCCTGTTCATGAAAGACACAGTTCATGTAAAGTGTTAAGAAAGAAGGGTTTGGATTGTATTGATGGTGGTGATGCAGAGCCAGAACATGCTGAAGACAGACAGGGAATGGCTTGTCTTGGCAAAATCTCAGCAACCTCAGATTCAGCTGTGCCCGGAAACAAAAGTAATGAAAAGAGTTGTTCGTACACTATTTCGGGTAAAGAAAATGAAGATCCCAAATCAGGAGATAATGATGGCTTCGTTTGCATAAGAAACAAGATTAGGGGAGAAAATGCTGAGGGTGGTACCAAAATCTTACAGCTGAAGTCTCATGGAAGTGATGCGATATATCCCATAAAACGAAAAGAAGATAATCTCACAGGGAGGGCCTTATCCGACATCTCCAATTTTCGCTCATCCGATGCTGCAATAGAGACTAAGGGTAAGTGGCGCTGCCCTCAGAGAGCTAAACCCGACATTAGACCTCCTCTGAAGCAGCTAAGGTTAGAGCAATGGGTACGTAAAATGACGTGATATTTTTGTTTTTAGGATTATGTAACCATTGTTTAATTTAGGACTCTCATTAGCTTCCTCAGGAAATTAAAAATTTTCAATTCATGCGAGTGAAAGAATATCCCATGCATGTCAAAGACCAGACATATTGATTGTATTGTAATAACTCTGTTCAATCTGTGCTTTGTTTTTATGTTGTTTTGCAAAGTCTACTGTGAACAGAGTCAGTGACCATATGTGCTAAAAGATCAAACCTTTTTAAGAACCCCTCAACGAGGAATAATTATATTCAAACTGTGACGAGTCGATGTGTGTAATGAATATTCCACTTCATGCTTCAACATAGAAGGGAGAAAACACAAAACCAGACTCTCGTTACTGTTCTACTAATACTTTTTCTTCTTCTTTTCCTTCAGAAGAAGCATCTGTATTCTTCCTTTCGCTGAACTTCAAACGTACTGGTCTCCCGAGCAGTTCCTATAACCATTAACACCGTGCAGAGATACGAAAAGATAGTGAGAGTTACTCCAAATTAGGCAAATAAGAACAATAGATGAGCACACTGGGTTTTAAAGAAATGTCCCTTGAGTGAGAGGAAATTACTGAAAGGACATGCATAAATAGACGGTTAGGGTTATGTAAGAAGAAAAACACAGTTGAGTTATTTACCTTGCCATCTAATCCAGAAATTGCAGACTCTGCTTCCTCCCTCGTAGAAAAGGACACGAACCCGTACCCAGCCGATCTTCCGGAAGGACTATCGAACACGACCCTCGCGGAGACGGGATTGAACTCGGAGGAAGAGAAGAATTCGCGGAGGCTGTTGGATCTCGCCTTCCAAGCGAGATTCGACACATAGAGTACGTGGCTCGTTTCTTTGCTGGGCGAAGGAGGGGGATTGGGACGGGGCGGTCTCTTGAACCTCTTTGCGAATTGCACCCTTATGATCCTACCGACCAATTCCTTCATTCCCCACAAGGAAAACGAAACGAAAAATTTTTCAATGTTGAACTTTGAGGTACGATGCAAGAAAGAAGAAGTAGAACCAAGCAAATACGGTTGGGAAAATTTTGTCTGGGATTCAGTTTTCAATGGCAACAAATCAATTTCAAGCGAGTAGTTACTACATTTGCTACGAGGGCGCACAGAACTAAAGCCCAGATGTAAGATTTGTTAAATTGAGGGGTCTGTCCTGAAACCAATTGGTGATAGGAGGAGAGGCTCCTTTGATTATTTAGTTGAAAGTTAGTTTTCTTATGTGGGACGAATAATCTCAACACGCCCCTTCACGTGTGGCAACCTTCACAGCCTAACAAGTGGACATATCAACTTTTGTGACGGTGAGTCAAATAAGCGTCTTAATACGCAGATCGAACCCTCTCTGATACCTTGTTAAATTGAAGGTTCCATTCTAGAACTAACTGGCGATAGGATGAGATGCTTCTTTGATTTACATACGGAATCGAGTGAATATGGTGGAAAAGCAATCTCAACGTGGCCCCTCACGTGCGGCATTGCCAAACACGTGGACATATCAAATCGGACGGCGGTAAGTGAGTAAAACAAGCGTCATAACACGTAGATCGAACCCACTTTGATGACGTGCTAAATTGAGGGGCCGAATTTGAGATTCAAAATCGCAATGCAAATTTGAGATTCGTTTGATTTCAGTTTCAAGAGAGAACTCACGTAAGAGTCGAATTTTTGTATGGCAGCTTCAGCTTCTTCTCCGGTGCTCAACGTCACAAACGCAAACCCTCTGTTCTTCCCATCTTTCTGCTTTATAATCTGGAAATTTCACCAAAACATTAACCCAAAACACAGAATACTAAGAAAAAAATTATCTGAAATTGCCGAAGAAATAGCACTTTATTATGATTATTGGCCATACCTCGACGTCGGAAACGGTGCCGCATTGACCAAAGAGCTCTTTTATATCGGAAACACTAAAAGACCAGGGAAGATTTAACACAAAGAGCTTTCTTCTGCTCTCGGGGTTTGGGGAATTTTCTCCAATCTCTTCTCCTCCATCTTCGACCTGTTGATTTTGAGGTTCTTCTCGTTCCGTTTCTACGCTGACGCTCTCTGCGGCTGAATTGCACCTGAACGCGGCGTTCCGAGGAGATGAGGTAGCGGCGAGCTCGCGACGAGGTAATGATGTCTTCAGCGAAATCGCGGCGGAAGGAGAGGAGGATTCGAAGCCCAGAGAATACAGCGGTCGTCGATTCGATGGATAAAGTTTGACGAGAGTTGAAGCAACGGTGAAGGATGTCGCCGCCTCAACTGCTGCATTCAAAGCCATGGCTGTCGCAATGTGGTGAACTGAAGGTGAAGGTTTGAGCAGAATGATGAGAGCTTCGTGGATTGGATAGGAATTAGGATCTTGGGAGGGATATAACAGTCAATTTACCAGGAAAATCACCATAATATCTAAATTTAATTGCAAAACGATCCCTAAATTGTAATCAAATTACACTAGCGAGTTCAACTCAAACATTATGGTATTTTTACTATTTGAATCTGAATCAAAATGGGCCAGAATGGCCCGAAATAGGTTGAATTAATTACTTTAACATGCACTTTCCGACTAAATTCATTTAGTATCTATCACATATAAATGTCATTGTTAACTATGAGATCTTCCAATTTAATAGACTATTTTTCTGACATGTATGTACCATCCGAAGTCAACAATCGAAGAGTTAAAATGAAAAGGGATCTCAGATAAATTTTATAGAATAATAAAAAAAAATATAGAGAAATTTTATGATACTTCCGTTACGTGAACATTTTTTAAGCATTGCTTCATTGCTTGGTATCACACTAACATGGCACACTAATATAAGAAGTACAATCAATGACACGCAAAATGTGTCATGTCATATCTCTTTTATGTGTTGACGTGATATAAATCAATTTCATATAAGAGGTGATCATTATAAGATTTCTATATATATATATATAATCACAATGTGAACTTCTCTTCTATTTGATGTTCTTTATTACCGCACAACGCACAGTTATACAAAATATGTTCCTTCATCATCCTCTTCCTCTCCACAAAAAATATCAAATATTATTTAATTCAATCGAGGGAAATCGAAATCCAATGCGGCGAGGCTTCATAGCTGTTGTAGATTTCACCAATTGGGCCTTAAAATCAAAATGTCAATTTGGGCCCACTTTAGTAGCCATGTTGGCCCAAATTAGTTTATTATATTGATATATATATATATTTATTCTTTCTTAATTGATCGTCTTCTCTGTCTCTCTTCGTTGTCTCGTTTCAATTAGCATACGCCGCCGGGAGATGGATTTGAGCACTCATCACCACTCTCACCGAAGCAAATGGAGAAAGAGGCCCTCAATTCAGCAAAAGTACCGAATGCCACTCATCTTTTCGTTGTTCGTCACCGCCGCCTTGCTCTTCTACGCCACCTCCGAACCCCTCGTCAATTCCCTCTACGAATTCGCGTTTTCGAGGAAATCCGTATTAACCCTCCCGACCCACCTCTGCGGCGGCGACGGGAGAGAAAAGTTCATGTGGTACGCGCCGCACAGTGGGTTCAGCAATCAGCTGTCGGAGTTCAAAAACGCCGTCCTGATGGCCGGGATCTTGAATCGGACTCTGATCGTGCCGCCGGTTCTCGATCACCACGCCGTTGCACTGGGAAGCTGTCCCAAATTTAGGGTAACGGCTCCCAACGAGTTGAGATTCCGAGTATGGAATCATAGTATTCAGCTGCTCCGCGAACGGAGGTGATAGAGTTTTAGCCTGCAACGTGTTTTATTAAGAGTGCCTACGACGATCATCAAAATAGTGAATATTCTTTTTAGCTTTGATGATGAATGATGAGTTGTTGGTATTGTTAATGTAGTGCAGTAATTGAGGATTAAGCTCATAGCAAACTGGAAAAAAATTAGTTTTCATGGAAGAATCGTCTCCTTACGGATAATGTTTGTTCCTCGAGCTGCTGTGGTCTTACTTCGGATCACTCACACAACGAGCATATCCACGTCATTGCCTTGTCTTTATATTACCTTAGTTCCTATCTAAAATTTAGCTCATTAACCGTATAAAGATGCTCCCGACATAAAATTCACCGTAAAATTGAGTGAAAATGCCACTTGGTGGACGTGGATCTTTTTTCTCATGCTTTTTTTTTTTTATCTGGGTAGTTTGATTTTATAGTGACTTTTCGTTCGATCAAATTCATGACATTGTTTCTCGTTTCTTGAATTACAGGTACTTATCCATGGCAGACGTGATCGACCTTTCATCTCTAGTTTCGAATACGGATGTGAAGTTCGTAGATTTCAGAAATTTCGTATCCTCGTGGTGTGGGGTGGATCTTCAATCGGGTTGTTCCTCGGGATCATTGCTGCAGCCTTCTTTACTTGAAAAACTGAACCAATGTGGCTTGATTTTGTCCGGATATATTAAAAGCCCTGAAACTTGCTTATATGCTTCCCAAGACGACTGTAGATCCACAGTGTGGACGTACAAGAACGACGAGGAAGACGGGATTTTGGACTCGTTTCAAGCTGATAATGAAATTAAGAAGAAAAGGAAAATCTCCTTCACAAGGAAGAGGTTAGATGTCTATAGGGCCCTGGGCCCCGGCTCGGGAGCTGCACAAGCCACGGTTTTGGCATTCGGTAGTCTTTTTACTGCCCCATATAAAGCATCTCAATCGCATATAGACATAAGTAAAGCTCCGAAAGATAAAAGGGTGCAATCTTTAATTCAGAAGATTGAATTTCTCCCTTTTGCTCCCAAGATCTTAAGTGCAGGGAAGAGTTTTGCTCGTGAGAGAATCGAGGGGCCTTTTTTGTGTGCACAGCTTAGGTTATTGGATGGTCAGTTCAAGAATCATTGGGAAAGTACCTTTGGAGGCCTAAAACAGAAGCTGGATTCGTTGAGACAAAAGGGTCCAAATCCGATTCGTGTATTTGTTATGACCGATCTTCCCAAGCATAACTGGACCGGTACTTACTTGGGGGATTTGGCTGAAGACGTGGATTCTTTTAAGCTGTTTTATTTGCACGGGGATGAGGAGATAGTGAGTGAAACTGCTAAGGAACTTGTTAATAGGAGATATCGTGAAGGTCCTAATCGTTTGGACGGGAGAGAGCTGCGATGCAATTCTTTTTCTTCGCAAGATGTTCTTTTGTTCATCGAAGAAACGATATGCAGCTGTGCTTCTTTGGGTTTTTCTGGCACCGCGGGTTCAACAATTGCAGAAAGCATTGAGCTGATGAGGAGAAATGGATTCTGCTCCTAAATGAAATTACACTTCGCACCGATATTGTTGAATTCTTGATATCTACTGCCCCTCGTATTTTACGGTCCACGGGTTTTCTTGATTTTGTACCTTTCTAGTCAAGTACCATCAAAGGGAAAGCCTCGATTTACAGTAAAGAGATGCACTTCAGGGCATCGAAGGAAGGCGACGCTCGTGTTTACGAGGTATGTGTTGTGCGTATATATTCATATATTAGAGAATCGTCCATTTTTCAGATTACATTTTCTGGTGTATCTGAAACCTCTCATTTTTTATATATGTATATGCAAAAATTGTTCATTACCAGCTTGTTTTTAAGTGGCAACCACTGAAATGAAACTCATCTTCTAGAGTATGCTATTATACCTCTGCTAATTCTTTTTCTACATCTTTATAATATATATATATATACATATATACACCCACAACACAACATGGTTACTGTCTCCTTGCACCACCATTATCCTCTTCGTTTCGAAGCTTTTGAACTCTCTGTCTCAATCTTACTTGATGATCGTGTATCTTCCAGAGACCGTGTCCCAGTATAACAGCGGAGTATATTCCGTGCGTTATGATGGGCGCCAGTATATTATCCGTCTGACGTGTGACAATAAATATACACGTATTTTCTTTAGATGATGCAAAACTTGAATTTTTTTGCTATCATACATCGTATATTATGAAGGAATTTATGATACCTGATTCCATTCGAAACCGAGGTAAAGGGCCAAGAGCGCCTCGAGCAGGGGCGAGTATATCTTCTTCATTTGCCTTCTCTCGTACCACGCTGCGTGAAAAAGATTCGATTTTTATTACAGGGTTTTGCTTCTTTCGATCGATTGATTGAAAAAAAATAGATTTTTATTACAGGGTTTTCTTCTTTCAATCGATTGATGGAAAATAAAAAAAAAATAAGTAGAAATTTTTTATGAAACCGTACCTGAAAAGAGCTTTCTGATATCTTCACGGCCGGAGCGGGACTTCAGCACCGGAGCAACTACATAAGTAGGGTCTGAATAACGAAACAGGAATGTTAGAGATGATTGGTAAATTTATTTTAATATATATCTATAATATATATATATATATTATTACCCTAATGACACAACGAACCTTTTGGTGAGGCAGCCATGTAATAAAGGGTGCCGGTGAGAGTTGCGGTGATAACGGCAGCAAACGCCTGTGCAAAAGGCACGAACGGTGGAAAAACACCGGCCTTCGGTTGTCGAGTGACAGAAAATATTTTTCGGTTAGAAAAAACAAAAAAAAACAGCGTTATTACATAGAGTAAAAAAACTGCCTTAAAGCTAGCTTACTAATGATGCCATTCCTCGAACGTCTTCTAACAAATTGCTGCTCTTCAGAAATATTTCTGCTAATGCTCCCTGCAAACGAATATCAGTAGTAAAATCTTGAGAATTAAGGACCACGAATTAATAATCTTAATGTAAAAATCAAATTTACATATTTTGAATTTCCCACCTGAACGGCAGCTCGGTAGAAGAGCTCCTCCCCGACGGAGCTTGCTGCGACGATAAGCATAAACTGCATCATAAAAAAGGTACATAAATTATTTAAAGAAAATAAAATTATTACATGGATTGAGGTATTATTCCCTCTCATTGGTACGTACCTGCCATGGCGACATCCCGTAGAAGAAGCTTCTAAGCTCCTCGTCCTCCACGTCCCTAATGGCCCGAGCGTAAGGCGATGCCTTCACCACTTCATCCTGTGTAATAATAACAAGAGATCAATCAATTTTTTTCATCATTACACTCAAATGCATCAACTCCTTTTTTTTTTCAGCCAAGATTTGATACCATCTTGAAGAAACCACCAAATGGGATCTTAACAGTCTTTCAACAAATGGAATCATCTATGTAAGAAAAAGAAAAAAAAAAGTGAGGTATGCAAATATATTTCGTACATCGAGTATGAAGAGGAGAGCCATGATGGGAGGAGCTGCATAGCCGAGTCCTTGGACAATGGCGTCTAATGTCCAATCGAATCCTCCCATGCAATCGATCCCGGAGATGGAGCATATAAATCTCCCCGCAAGAGCCATCGTCCCATATATTCCTAAACGTTTAAAACGAGAAAAGAAAAATTCGTTCAATTGCAAATTAATCGAAGTAAAGATGATAGTTGGATCAAAACTTGCAGTGGCATACATAGGATTAAATCATCATTAAGTCAAACCCTAAATGTAATAAAAAGACAACATTGCTAATGAGGCCTAGCTTTTTCTGCCTAATTATTATGATACTATGTTATCTATGACTATCCTACAGGAACAAATTTGATCAAAAAGTTTCATGTGCCCTCAAAAGAAGCTAAAAAGCTCCAACTTTCTTTTGCCTAAATAAAAAAAAAAAATCCCATCTTTGACCCTATAATGGATCCTGAGATCTTGCAAAGAACTAAGTCTAAAATCCAATAAATTCGAAATCAAATTCTTGATTTCTTTCTTCAATTCCACCGAGACCCAGATCACAGATCAGTAAATAAAAGCTCACAAGCCCAGAAAAATCAAAACTTTTAAATAAAACCCCCCACGCAAATATGCATTCTCATGAAGAGAAAAAAATAAAGCATACCGATCCCATAACCAAGCCTAACAACGGCTCCAATCTTTTCCCACATCGGAAAATCATCGGCGGCGCTGTTATTCGTACTGTCGCTGAAGCTCTGATTGAATGTGGTCACCTGCATCGTAGACAACCTGTAACTTACTCCGTTATCAGCAGCAGTACTATTCTCTCCATTGCTCTCCAAGTTAATCTCTCCGCCGCCGCTCTTTCTCTCAGCAGACATCATCACCACTTTACTGCATGGCGTCGGAGAGCTCTTCCTCTTCTCCTTCATTAGCCTCGCCGGCGTGTTAAGGCCGATGCAACCGCTTTTGAACTGACCGAGAAACAACGCCGTTGGAGACAATGAAATATCCATTCTATTACTACAAAACTGTGGTTGGGTTGAGTTGAGTGGGTGTGGTCTAAATGGGTAAAGATGAAGAAGATTATTTTATCTCTTCATTACAGTGATGATTGGCTTTTGTGAAAGCTAATTGAATGTATTTGTATGTATGACGGAGAAGTCAACGAGAGTGGTGCAAAGCTTATTAGCCATTTCGTATATGTTCTCAGTGTGTGTGTGTGGTGAGAAGTGGAATATCGCGAGCGCCAATGGCGTTCGAGCACGTGGAGATAATGCCCTCGTTTACGTACTTCGTTGGGATAGCAAATTAGCTTTTTAAATCGACGGATTTATTCTAGACATGGTGCGCTTGGCCATTAGTGGTTTTCTTTACGTAGAACATATTGTCTTGCTGCTTGCTCTCTTTGGTATTGTTTGGAATAATAAAATATCATCTATATATGATCTAATTTCTGATATTTTCCTTTTTTTTTTTTTTGTGGCGTACGGTTACCTTAAAAAAAGGAAAGAAAAATTGCATTTGGTACACTAGAAATTTCTGTTAATACAAGCGTCCTCCAGTTTCTTATATTTATTTTTTATTTTAGTTAAATCTAAAACAATGAACTGATGCCAATGAGACATCGGTCTAGTGGTCAAAGAGGAGGTCTTAAGAATTTGTGATTAACGGAGGTCGTGAGATCGAATCCCCCTCCCACAATTCCTTGAATAGTAGTCCCCATGAGCTTTATGGCTCATGACTATCGTTGTCAGGTGGGTTTGGGACGTATTCATTTGGCCCTAAGATGACTCATGACTATTGTTGTCAGGTGGGTTTGGGACGTATTCATTTGACCCTAAGATGAGTCCCACGTCTGGAGTGTGTGACGCAATAAAACCTCCGTCAGGTCTATGTGACACAAGTCCACGCCGGTATTTAAGGGCTAGCTCATAGTCAGATCAAATGGGAATACCTCGAGACAGAAAAAAAAAATAAAACGATGACCTTAAGGTTTGATTGACATTTAAATTCGTATTGGATGACTTAGTGGCTAAAGGGGTGGTTGATATCTTTTGTTATAACGGGTTCGAATTCCATGATTGTCCATCAAGACACGTGAAGTAGTGAGGATTAGTCACGTCCCCCTCGAAGCCAGTCAATAGTCATTCCATAGTCAACAGTGAAGTTCAGATATGATTCAGACTGGATTGCGTCGAAACACTGGTATTACGGTAGTGTTGGAAAAAATTAATTTAAGCAGTTAATAATAATGGTTTGAGCCCCACATTGTACAGAAGATGTGAGGTTGCATTCAGTTGGACTCCCATATCAAAGAGGCGACATGGTGTCTACTGACGCTTACATTGCTTCGATTTTAAAAGTTGGTGTCCTCAAAATTGGACCCCTCACGTTGGGTATTCTGAAAGTTTCACCGCTATTTAACCTACACGACCAAACAAAATAATTAAGCCAAAATTTAATGTTTCGATACGTATGAGTGCGACGTACCCATCGTCCCGCGACGGGCTCCAATTACGATCCATATTCGCAGTATGAATATTACAAAATTTGGCTAAACAAACCGGGTTCGGAGTAAAACACCGGGCGACGCGGTTCAGGTGCTAATGTACAGAAAACAAGTATCTTAGAGATTATACAAAGGCATCATACCGATCGGGTAACAATATATGACGGTGGTGGTAGTGATGGTGGTGCGTGCAGCAACAAACAACATATGACGATGGTGGTAGTGGTGGTGGTGGTGGTGGTGCAAGCAGTAACAACAAACTAATATACATACAAATCACATGATGATGCATCGACTCTTTTCCTCCTGTGGCTGTGCATCAGCAGCCTCATGGTGGTTGGATGTGAACTCTGCGGTGTTGATACCGTACTGTCGCGAAAAAAAAAAAAGGAAAACAATCGAGTCATGTGTATCTAATCGTGTCACAAGACGTAAATAAAATCATTATAAATTATTATTCAATAATAATACCTTCTCCCTCATACGTTTGCTCCACGCATCGTTACGTGTCGGGCGGTTCTCTAACACGGGAACGGAGTTATTCGTACTCGGAGCAGCAGCCTTATTCACGAGCGGCTGCCGAATCTGCTGCCTTGGAACGGCTATGTACTCATCGTCGCTGTCGTATTCTGCTGACTTATTTGCAGACCTCACTATGAGTGCTAACACCAATATAAGGACCTGCAATTTCGGGAGAGCAAGTACTAAAATAAAAATGCGACAACATCACACTCTGCAATATTATTTGATCCATCATTTTCAATGATGTAACTGTTTACAGCTTGACACACGTTGAGATACTGCATATGGTTCAGAGAAGGAAAACATGAACGAATCAATCTTAAAGCCAATAAACCGGTGGCATTACCTCTACTACGAGAGCTCCAAGAGCAACCCATCGAATAACTTTCCATTGCTTGCTAAGAAATCCGCACACCATGTTGAGGGTTCCAGTTCGGTCGGTGGGAAGGTCCTGTGAATTTAACAGTATTATTAGTTCCAGAAGATAAAGCTTGGCTGAAAGACAGCAGCTACGGATAATTTCACCTCTTTCCAGCTTTTGTCAAAGAATATAAAACCAGCAACTGCCAGCTCCGCCAATATCAACAAAATTACAAGCACAGCATACTTTGTTGTGTTAAGGAATCTAACCATGGTTAGGACAAGTATTGCATGATGCCAAAAATCTAGGCACGCACTTATAATAATGCAATTAAAGTGACAGAAGTCACAAGCTACAGTGTGGTTCAACTCGTTCATTTGGTGGCAAATAGGAACTGGCAATCTTTAAACCATCACACAAATATCAAATGCAACATCCATAGCTATTTAGGGAAAATGCCATAGAATTGATGACAGACCGTAATAACTAAAATGAGCCAGTATCATATTGAACTATAACACAGGTTTAGAGAGGATTTTATCGTACACACACAAACACCATTCTCGTAAGGATACAAACGTCAGGAAGCATGGACTACGGCAGCATGTTCCAATGAAACCAAACAGTGATATGACAAGAAGGATCACACCGATGCCAATGAAAACATATATAAACCTGCACAGAGAAAGGTGTAAAGATCAAGAGGTGGTGTGACAGGAACAAAAAGTCTCAAATGAATCAGTAGACCAAACTCTAAAACAGGTAAAATTGAACAAAGAGCGTCTCGAATTCAATACCAACAAGTAAACAGAGTATATCAACTTGTGTTATCATGCATGTTTCACTCATCGTCACCCAATTCATATGTCCACGTGTTAGGCCTTCAATCAAGCCACACGTGAGGGGGCGTGTTGAGATTTATATCCCACATCGAATAATTCAACTCACCCTACTCAATTAATATATCAAAGAGGCAACTTCACCTATCACCAATTGGTTTTAGGTCGAAGTCCTCAATTTCCATAACTTACATCTCAAAGATAATAAAAATTTATCACTACATAGCATTTCGATCACCCTTCACTAAATTCTATCAATTTTTACGGAACGAACACAGACTAATTATGGTATCAGTGAGTAACTTTTCCATACCAAGGCTTAGGCAATTTGTCCAAAAAGTTATCAGCTAAAGCCACGCTCATCAACATGGGCCGGCCAAATTGTATCAACCCTCCACTTGGAGGTGAAACTGGTAAATCTTCATCGTTGCTGCCACTTTTGTATTCCACAAAGAGGTATATACCGTAGCCAATCATCGCAAGACCAACCAGCATAAACAGGAAATTTAGAACCTTCAAGAGGCACTCCCAAAAACCCTTGCAAGCCATATCTCCAAATTGGCAACTCGAAACTCCTAGTCCTTCAATCAAACTCCGAATTCCTGCAAAAATATACAAACAATCACAGAACCGCATACAAACGCACAGCTCAGCATGTTAATTCTGTTTCGTAATTTTTTTTTTCCAAAATCCTGAAAGTGGAAACTGAAGACTGATACTAACAAAAATCGTCGAAGGAGAAGAATCAGCGCGCGTGTAGAATTCTCAGCGGAGCTCCCCTGTGTAGGAACTACGGATTTAAAGCGTCGTGGAAGAGAGAGCGAGCGAGAGAGATGATGAATTGTGGAATTTGATTGATCAATCAAGTAGAAGCTGTGGAAAGAGTAGGAATGATCATTTTACAATTTAGTCCCTCATATTTTATTATTTAACATTATTAAATTGGATAGTGCATATTCGTTGTCATTAACCAATTTGCGAAAATTACACGTGTTTCAACTTGAAGGCCAGGCTATTAATAAATGAAATGTTATATAAAAGGGCCAGAACTTCATACTATTTACGCCAGGCCCCTGTAAAAAAACGTTAGAAAACAAGGAATGACGCGGGAAATAGAACTAGAAAATCCCCATATTCAAACACCGAGCCCTAAAAACAGAAATCGAGCTCCAACGAAATGCGGAGAGAGGAATCAGATGATCAATTCGCCTCAATCAATCCAAGCCGTGCACCGATCGCTTCCCAGATGGCAGAATTACAGACACGCGGGATCTAACAAGGACACGTATTCCTCATCCCTGGACCCAGCAACGATTCTCATGGTTACATCACTAGGGACAACGACGACGACGTTTTGAACACTCCATGAGACCACAAAAGCTTTGCATGGTGACTCCTTGGAGAAGCTTCTAGCAGAGGATCGGGCGATGATGATCAGACGGTGAAAGTAGTTTTTTTTTTCTTTCTTTTTGGTGATGCTAGGTGAAACTTAATCCTAGAACGAAACTCAAATGGTAAATTCGAACGAGGATACATGGAGCGTTCATCGCTTGGTTTGGTATCTTGATATGGATAGAGAATTTGCCCAACAAAAATCGTGCTATTCTGAGTTATTGGATGTGTTGGAGGTTGTTAATGATGATGCGTTTGACAGTTTTCGCAATTTCTTTCTTCTTTCCTTTTTTGTGGCTTTCTCCAGACAATGTTTGGGAAGATGTTGCCTTTTTTCCAGGCAACGTTTGAGAAAAAATGTCCATGATGATACGAGTTGGAGAATATCACACGATCATCGTTTCTACGCTGTTCGTATCCGAGGATTGCTCTTGATGTTGGGCATTCCCAAAAGATGTGATAAGGTACCGTTTGTTATTACCTCTGTTTCCCCACACACAATACATGCTATGATGTGGTATTACAATCTCTTGTGTGTTAATACAACAAAACATCAGGTACATTAGGTTTCTCAACCAATCATATGATTCTTGTACCTTACTACAGTAAGAGTTAGTGTATTTTCGCCACAACAAGAGGTACGTTCTTTGAAAATAAAGTACAAATAGACTTGGGAGATGAAAAAATGTCCCATAATGTAAAAGATGTGAGCATATTGATTGCTTTTGCTAGAGCACAGTGGTTTAAGTCGGCAATAAAAGCTCGGCCTGTGGAAAAGAACTATTGGACGGTATATCCAACAGCACATCATTGTCTGAACTTTCACATAGAAAATTTGTGCCTTTAATCGCCGACAATTCTTTATCATTATGCAGAGGAAGAAGCTGCTTTGAACTCAAGAAGGCATCATTCGTAGTCCCACGGTCATAAGGTACTTGTGCGATGATTCCTCTTTGTCTATTTAAAACACCCTTTTGACCTGTTCACAAAAGTTTGTTCTTAAAACCGTGTCTTAGTTTTTACAGAATGCAGAGCAGAAAAAATCTGAATAACTAGAGTTTCTATACCAACGATATATAAAAGCATCTATAATTTATTTGAAATCGTAACTTCCAAATGATATTCGGTTTTTCTATTGGGGTAACCTAAAAAGTTGCAATTTTCTCGAACTTTTCGGTAGAAATGTCCGATAGACAACGGTATATGCTACCTGAATGATCAGTTTCAGCTTCAGTGATTAGTCCCCCGAGCTTAGAGTCTTCGGCACTGTTTCGTGTTCTTGAATCCTAAAATAAAATTGGAAACAAATACATATTTTAAATCCTCAGACCTCTCGGGGTTAAGAAAGCATTTATTAATTTTCACATCCTAGGAACCTTAAAGATTTTATATCTTTCCACCCAATTCCATTTCGTGAAATCGCATAACACGAGCTTCTTCAACACCCTTACATCTTCGGTCTCCGCCTCATCAAAGATCCCGTCTTCAAGAAGTGATTGGAAGGACAAGAGATCAACCTTGAACTGAGGACTTTCGAACATGCTCTTGAGACGGGACGTATAAGTCGGGTCTCTGTTGTAATCATACAACAAAATAAGGTATGTGAGCAATTAGCTGATGTTAGTTCATTAATTTCTCCTGTGAACTGCAATAATCATTTACCTATCTAAATTATCAGATGTGTCATCATCTCTGATGTCCCATTCGGGTAAAAATCGAAGCAGCAGCTGCTGTTCGTCCCTCGCCAGGTAACCCGCAAAATTATCGAAATTTATTATGTCCTGAATTGTCACCCATTAATTGCATCAAAAAAATCAAATCTTTTAGCGAGATACAGATCGGGGATATGAATCATCAAACATACTTCGAGATTCATGCTACATGATGGCGAATTACGATCTGTAAGAAGCTGCAATGTCCCAAGTGGAGGATCCTTGTCCCTGTCATTGAGAAAGACAATAATAATACATGTTAACTCACAAACTTTTACAGCAAACACATTGAAATTATCAAAGGTGAAGTTACCTCGAATCATTAGTGTTCTTGATCTGTTCAATTCCTTCGCTTAATGATTGGGTGCCATTACAAGCTTCGTGTTTGCTCGCGAATGTAAGAGAACTAGCTTCCGATAGTTCTTCTTCTTGAGCTACTGAGTTCGTGTGTTGTATGAGCATACTTCCATGTCCAATCTCAACAAACACCATAGGCTCGTCTGTCTCAAATAACAAGCCTTCCTCCGAAAATTCAGACAGAAAAGAAGATTGATGTTCGTGCCATATGTTGTAAAGATCTTTGGTTAGCTTCTCGACTGAAGATGGCCTTTGGCGGGCTATGCAAGTTCTCTTCCTCGAAGGTACGGTTGAATCCCACAAAACGTGCTGAGATGGATCTGTTGGAAATAAAACATATAAATAGGAAATATGATACACTGACTTCAAGCTTAAGCTTGGTACTAGTAGGTCTTGGGAACGATTCTTTACGACAACCCATTTAAGAAAACTACACGTCTAAGGTCAGATAATAAAAAAAATCAGCCTATACGTGAGGGGACGTGTTGAAAATAAAAATATATAAATATGATACACTCCCGTAAAGCTTAAGTTTTTAGGTGAAGTGGTCATGAGATACTGATTCAGGTAATCAATCGAATCGATCTTGCAAGTACGAATATATCACTAACAAACCTGTGAATTCACCGGCATGAGCAAAATGGGCGTAGTAGCTCTCGGGATTTGAGATAGCGGATCCCGAGCTCGACCTGTTGCTCAAATCTTCATCATATCCTTTGTTGTGGACTCCATAGCTAAAATCTGGTAAGTAAACATCGGGCAAAGAAGCTTTACCATCGAACTTCTTCCTCTTGTGAATCTTGGCTTCTTTATTCTTTGAAGAGGAGCTCATCGGTTTCCAGGATCTAAGATCTTCGAGGTTATCGTGCTCGGGACGTGCGTGGAGGGGCGTGTAATTTACTAAATTGCCCTTAGTCCTCCACCGGGAACCACACGCGTTGCATAGAACTGGCTTCTCGGGTGGCCCATTACGCCAAAGCGGTGTACCTATTTGCATCCAATGAATCAAAATTCAACAAACTTGCAATGCATAGCAATCTCCATGCTATGAACATAAAAGAACTGATGAAATAGTTTTTCTTCAGTGAAAGCAACATAGAAGCTTGAGATTTCAACAGTATATAATTTTCTACAAACACAGATTTGCATTCACATTGGTTGAGTGATCCTATGGCAGCAGCTTAAGGAAAGGCTTATTTCTACAAACTCAGATTATAAAAGGTTATGCAAGCAAATGCACGCAGAGAATCAGATTTCTTGGTATTGAAGTTTACTTGCTGATGTTCTTCATCACAAAAGCATTCGAAGAAAGACAAACAAACAGCTATTGAAAACAAAATGAAAAAGGCATTTGAAGAGATTTCAATTGGGACAAGCTTGTAGTTATGAAACACAATTAAGACTCACTGGTAACACCACAGTGACAGCAAGGTCCCTGCTTTCCCATTTCGATAACACTTCTCTTCTCGCTTGGAATAAATATCAAATAAAGAAAATTATGGGTTTTCCAGAAAACTCAAAAGGGATTTGCGGATGATTGTTTGAATCTTCTCAAAGCGTATATTAGAATTCTGGGTTTATGCCCTTTCTCTTTGATTCAACGCAGAAAAAGCAAAGCAACTATTAAGAATCCATCCATTAATGTTTTTCTTTCTCTTAGAGTCTAAGAAAGACAACGAAATATAACTAAGCAGCCCAGAAAAAAAAATATATGGAAAAAAGATAAGTTTAATATCTACACGCTCCAATTAAGAAAAGGCCGAGGGAATCTCAATCAGTAAGCTACGAAAATAAGGTGAAAATGGGAAAGTGATGGGTATATGTTCGTTCCTGTTTATGACTGACTTGAGGAGAAACTTCTCTGAATTGTAAAATGTTTCTCTCATATGTTGAAAAGTTAATGTTTCACCTTTCTCTTCACATTTTCTGAATTAAATACACTATTTCTCACCTTTAGGTTAATTTGCTATATATATATATTAGTTTGTGTCTTTTAATTAACAAAGATAAACATTATGTTTTATTGGAATATTGACGAAGCTCTTAATTGTCGAGTCGTCTTATGACTTATGAGTAATTTATATTAAGAATGGACTGTTTATTATATGGAGTGTTATTATTATTATTATTATTACTATTATTATTATTATTACTATTTCTAGCATTTATATACACATGAATGATACCATGATTCATGGGTGCCATTTAAATTCAGTGATTTCTAAATATTTTCATTTTTTTTCATATTAAACTGGACTGTAACGTGCAAATATTAATATTTAATTACTGCTATTGATCACATCTCTAACCACTCGTTCGGCTTAAAACGATGGTGAGTTGGGTTGTGGATCTTAGCTAATGTTTCGTGTAAGGATAGTATACATATAATTGAATCACCCGTCAATTATTATTTTTTAAGAGACATTGAAATGCTCTTATCACGCTTAGTATACACTAGTATTTTTCGAATACGTGTTAAAAAAATGATATTTTTTGGATATAACTGGAATAAAAAATGAAGAGTAAAATGGTAATTATACATGACATATCCATTCAATTGAGTCGTTATTTTATACCTACCCCTCACTGATTATATGTTGTATAGATAACTATGGCGGTTTGAAGTAAATATTTCAACAAATAGTGTTGGGATATATATCTTAACTTGGACAATAAAAGAAAAGAATTGAATAAAAGCTAAGTAGTGGACAAAAACAGGTTCAAGAATTGGTAAACACATATGTACAATATATATATATATATAATATATATATATATATGTGTGTGTGTTGATAATGTTGAGCGGGTGAAAGCTATTGGAGAAGCTTTTACTTTTCAACATATGAACGAAATATCAGTATTTTACCTTTTATTTGTGTATTTTGACGGTTCACTTTTTTTTTTTTCAAGATTAGACGCAATTAATAGTCCTACATCTTAGAAGTATTACATAGCATTCATTCTAGCAAATCCCTTGTTCACCCACAATCCCATATCAAGGCAACAAAAGAACAACGGTCACCAGGGAAACTGCACTTAGCAAGCGTAGCCTACGACACATAAAAAAATACATACATACACTAACAATATTCACAAAAAATCGCAAGGCCGTTGGGCCACATAACGCTAACAATCACCATCAGAATCGTGCAGCATTAAACACGATCGATCAATCGAGGCAAAGTGTAAAAGTCCCCGTACAACAACAACAACAAAACAATTACAAAACCAAAAGCTACCAAAAAGAAGAGAAGAGATCAAATCGGACTCTATACATCTATTTTTTCTTATCCTCCTTACCTAAACAGGCCTTCGAGAATAGTTATGCCGCCGAAAAGTTTTACTACCTATTCCCTAAGAGAGTGTGTTGATCGCCAAAGCATGCCAAGAAATCTCCTGAAGAAAATGCAAACCCATCGTCATTCACAGGGAAGATACTAAATACGGCACACAACTTTAAAAATCTGACTGTAATTAATAAGTATCCGCAATAGCTCAATCATGAGATTCGTATATACAAATGTAATTATAGATAAAGTCACCTGTACACTGTCTTGATCCTAAATATGGGCCCGATTAGCTGCCCTGGAAAATTGTCCCTGTTTCACTCCAAAGGGTCGTCTAAAATCCCACACAAATCGTCGCTCCCGCTTTGTAGAAGCAGCGGCGACCCATTGGTGGGCCCCAATGTTGGTTCATGGGAATGTCCTTGTGGGCCCAGATTTGATGCCGGTGGCCTCAAATTGTTGGCAGAGTTCACTGCATTAGATTCAATTAGTTGCTCTTGAGCATGCAACTGATGAGCACCGGCTTGCAAACTCATAGGAGTCTGTGGCAATGGTGTCACTGCATCAACTGCAGCATTAGGATCCCTACTTTGTGACGTCGCTGACGGGGCGGGATTTACAAGGCTATTATTTGGTTTAGCCACCCAGCGAATAGCCGCTTGATTTTGATTCACCGGCCTCTGATTAGTTGAAACCCCACCGTTCAACGCGGTTATATTCTGATGCATCGCGTGGCCACCAGCTTTCGCAACCTTACTACCTTGCTGTTGAGTTTGAAGCGGGGGCTGCTGCGAATGCTGCCTATTAGCTTGAGGAGACAGCAGCTGCTGTTGGCTTTGTTGCTGCTTACCTCCCTGACCACCTAACCTACTGCCAGCTGGCACGTTTCCTCGAATGATAACCCGATTCGGTGCTATCTGTTTCTGTGAATGCTGAGGCATCGAATTCACCGAACCGCCAGCCGTCAACGGAGATGGAGGAGGCACAGGTGAACTTGTTTGAGGTTGTTGGGCCTGTGGCTGAGCATTTGGTGCCAAAGAATTTGAAGCAGCATACTGTCGCTGTTGATGTTGAAAATGTTGTTGTAGCTGTCTTTCTTTAGCTAACCGAATACCATACGCTTGTCGCTGTGCACTGGAGCCAGGGCTCTGTGGTCCTTGAACACGTGGCTGATGAGGTGGCACGGTTGATATCGAATGAGCTGGTGGAGAGGCCCGGTTAGTCAAAGTACTTAACCCACGAAAGCGAGGCCCTCCTTGACTGCTCCCAGGCATCTGATGTTCGGAGATCACGATTTGCCTCTGATGCTCTGGGCCCAACCGGGGCTACAACACCAAGAGTAAGTTAGGTGTATACAATTTCAAGAAACAAGAAGTTCGATGAAACCGAAGATAAAACCCGAGGCATACATACATACCCGCATCAAGTGCAAAGGCTCACGAGGTCTCAGGACCAAACTTCCGTGACCGTTAGGACCCAAGCTAGAGTTCACCGTGGAAGGAGAGCTCATTCCTTGAAAATTTCTATTAGAGCCACTTGCAACAATCCCCACACCGTTACCACTAGGATGAACCCGGACTCCTCGATCGGTTCCTGGTTGGGTTCGAGGCGAAGATACGCTTGGTGACAACGTATTTCCGTCAGAAATCAACCGACTATACATCTGTAACCTTTGCTGCTCCTCCAAAGATAATGGTGGAAGTCTAGGGGCTTGGTGACTGAAAAGTCAATTCAGAGATAAAAAAAATGTCTGCAACGAGAAAAGACAGATAGATGCAACTAACAGAAAATCTTCGTAGAATTAATTACCTAGTGGAAGAGTTGGGACGTACAGGTGATGCTGAAAACTTGTTGCCGTTCATAGGATTAGGAGAACCTTGTATTGCGGGATCGGAGCCCTGGCTTGCAATGGCCATGCCGCTGGGGTTAGGCCCTTGATGCCCCAGTGGGAGCAGCTCAGGTCCAGTGGGGTTCGCGTCACACAGGTCCAGAGGACTTTTATGAAACAATGTTCAAGGCGATATAATGCAATTGGAATCTCACGTTAAAAGAAAGATCAATTTGAAGAAACGAGAATGTAAATGGAGTCTCACGTTAAAACAGGCCCTCCGTTGAGGTTATTTGGAAACACTTGAGAAAGAGCACTATCATGAGAGTTGTGAGGCTGTATTCGATTTTGATCCTGCATATCAGTGTTAAAGAAATAATTATGAATGCCAAATTCATGAAAACAGAAGGGATGCACCAAAATAACATCAGAATTCTATGTACATACCTGAGGAGCCCTACGACTATGCTGTTTCTGCATGATTGTTATAATCTTTCCAAAATGAGATTTGAGGGTATTATATTCATTATGACCCTGTAACCGCTGATATAACTGTCTGGCAGTTCCCTGAATGACATGCCAATATAATTGAAGGTGATAAATTCACATAAGAATTGTTGTTTAACTATAGCAGAGTAAACGATGAAAAAAAAGTGTGGAGCAGCCATAGAATACACTACTCAAGCAGCAGAAAATTTTGAGACTAGCATTACTTACCTTGGGAATACCAGGTAATGTTGCCGGATAAGCCTGTGAAGTCCCAGAATCTTCTGCACTTTCTCCCCCCTCACCAGAATTTCTATTCATCAGAGCACTATGACGCTCCTTGCATTCTTTTGCTTTTCGAAATACGCACTAATTGAAATATATAAGATAAAAAAAAAGGCTCATGCAGTGTTATCAATGGCGGATGGCGGGACATGGCAGAAAGCAAAAAAATGTATAAGGTAATGTAAGGTATAGAAATAATATAACAAAGAGAACAAAAAGAATACAATCTACTGAATTATTTCCAAACGAGAAAAACATGCAAGTTGAAAATATCAAAGCCAAAGAGACTGAGCTGGCGGGGTGGCATGGGACATGTCTGGTTGCTCTAGTTGGAGCCGTCGTTGCCACACAAATCACGCATACTTAATTGAAAAGTTGGATAATCACTCAGTTTTCTCGAGTGAAAATGGGAAAGATGACATTAGGTATTGTAAAAACAGAAGTTAATACAGGATTGTAGAGGCACTGTGGAGTTCATGCGAACAAATGTGACCATGAGGGCACAGAGTTCATGCGTAAAAATGTGTGACATAGTTAGACATGATTTGATGCACCAGAAATACACCGGAATGACATAAATAAGAAAAATTATATGTTAACCGATAAAATATACAAATTTATTGAAATAACTGCGGGGGAGAGAAGATGAAAACCGTGATTGTGGATATTGCAAATATCATTATTGCTTGCAACATTAATTCCTTGCAAATAGGCGATTGCAAGAAACCTACCTTAAAATACAAAAGACTGTTAAGAGCGTCGCATATGAGCTCCCAGTTGGGCCCTAGGTCGTGTACCAGGACCACAAGTGCCTATGATGTTTCAAGTTATCGCCAGATGTTAAGAACATGAAAAAAGACAGCGATACCTCCAGTTTCAGAAACTAAATCATAGCTTAACCTGATCTTCAAAGTCTGACCAAGGACTTCCGGAGCTCAGCTGCCGATGAGATGACTGAAAGAGAGACAAATTTTGTACGGTCAAAGACCAAGAATTTGCGATGCATAAACAAATACGTAGTAACTGTCTTTAAGCATAGGACTAAATTACCCTGAGTGTTTTATCTTTCTTCATAAAGTCTCGTCCACTAAAATTTTTTATGAATTTATTGGGAATGGACATGTTGCTCATCTGCGAAGCAGCAGGAGAAGGTAGTGATGCAGCTGGTGGCATTTTGTTGAAAGACGAATTATGCGATTGGCGCACAATTTTCAGCTTCTTCATGGGTTGACCTAATAAACCTATATAAAAGATAATATGTTTAGCTGGCAAGAATTCGTGACGGAGAAGACCTATGAGGTGCATAAAAAAAACAAGATACCAGTGTTGCTGTTGGATTCCAGATGGTGACCATCTGATCTCTTCTTGAAGTGATCCCTTTCAAACTGCTTAAATAAGAACAAGTAATCATTAAGCCACAGAAGATAACGAGACAAATTGAAAATCCTAAGACTACTATGAAAACACAACGATATAATGACATAACGGGTGTAAAATCTTAAAAACTCCTGGAAGATATAGTTGCTTAAAAAGCGACAACAATGTATATCGACAATAGTTCCACTTCCTAACAGCTAAAGAACTTGTTAGAAGGTGACTTAACAAAATACTGAAGCAATCTGCAAAACATTTCTGCGGCTTATCTGTTATTAGGCTACAATAGAAGAAATATCCAATGAAGTTATTTACCTGGTCATTATGGAAGGTGGAATCGACCTGCCAATGGCCTTCGTCATCGGCACTCTACCAAATTGAACAGAACATAGTATATTAAATCTTACAATTAAAAAGTACAAGGAAGATAACAGCAACTAATGAAGGTTGTTAACGAATACCAAATGCTTAGGCTTCTTTCTCTTTTTGGATATCGTAGTTACTTCAGTTGAGTCAAGAGGTAATTGCTTCTCAAAATCTTCAGTTGACTCTACTTCTAGACTGTTTGGATAAAGCAATGCACCATGAAGAGTACTCTCATCATCCTGATATGAATTGGTATCACCACTTGACGCATCTGGTTTAATTATAACTCTCCTCGAAGCAGTTCTCACACGCTTTGTAGGGATTGACACGTTAAGATTGCTTCCAGGGCGTTTGAACGCCAAAGAAGATTGCTGACTCGTAAATTTATTTTCAGCACTATCTGCATATGTAGTTCGCTTTCGCTTCAATTGGGCAATTCTTGAAGATTTGTTGTATTCAAAAGCCTCTGAGGTATTATAAGTGCTTGTTTCCCCCTCGTCATCATCATATACAGTGCCTTCAGATTCATAAGCTACATTAAGAGAACTTCATCAGAGATAAATGAAAGCCATATTGGAGAAGAGACAAATGGCACGAAAAATGAGACTACCTGTTGCAGTGTCACAAGCAGATGTTTCCACTTCTGATTCTATACATCCAATTTCCTGTTAAATTGTGTTTAGAGTTCAGAAAAAAGGAAAAATTGAAAAAGGATAAATACAAATTTGTGGCAAAGTCAATATATCTTACCTTGGAGTGCCCCACATGAGTTTCAATTGACTTCCGATAAGCCTGCATAACTCCAGGGGAAACCATATAGAAGAGTTTTTCCTAAAACACCAAAGTGGTTGATCAGTGTAAACAAAGCTGATCGGTGGCTTCACACTGTGACACACGCACACTTCCATACATCTATCTATACAGTATACATGATGAGAGAGTTTGATGGGGCCCATAAGACGAAAATGGAAAGAAACGGTTTCATGAAATAAATATTATGAACAAACAAGAGTGCATACTTCCGCAAAATCAGAGTCCCCTGAATTATCGAAGTTTCTATAGTCAGATATCCTATCTGGCGTCAGAGGCACCTCCACGTGGTCTTGTAAATTATTAGCCCTATTATATTTCATGAATCTGACCACGTAAGCCCGAACAGAAAGTGAGCCATTCTTTTTGGGTTGCATCTCCAGTTCTTCAGTTTTCTGCAATTGCCACATTCACCAAAAAAAGCTCTATAAATATTTTCTTTATTATCTTCATTTAAATGGGGACTCAGGATTAAACTATGTTCATGAATTGATGCCTGAAAAAGCAATAAAGAATGTGATTGAAGATGTAAAAAGGGACACAAATTCACAAATATTTCAATTCCACATAAAAAAAATCACAGAACCCAAAAGCAGTAACTCTGTGATAGGGGTTTAGTCCTCCCCGCATGTGTAATATGGCTTAACCAGATGTAAACGATAAGCAAGGCTATGCAGAAAAGCTCAGTGAAGAACTGAGGTCTTGGCTTATTGTGAAAAATAGATTATCATGTTATAGTGGACATTAAGAATGAGAACTCAATGCATGCCTGTAGTTTCAGTTCATCAGATAAGCCCAATATTTGTTACATGAGTGAGTGATCACTATAACATGCCCTTCCATACCTCATGTTTGAGGTCGACAGATAGCCAGAACTCCATGACAGCTCTGGCCAAATTATGAGCAACTTTCTTTACTTCCATGCTCGAATTGAATTCTTGCTTTTTCAAACAAGAAGCACGAATGGCACGATAGGAAATTTGAGATGCCGCAGCCATCTTCCAAATACGTTCCTGCATGAAGTGTTGCAAACCAAGAAGCCATAAAGGGAGAATTCAAGAACCACCGAAGACAAAACAAAGATTGATATCGATATAAGAAACCTGAGCAAAATCAATCGCCAACCATGCTATTTCTTCAAGTACATAATCCCAGTGAGCTCGCTGTAGAATCTCTGTTGGAGGACTTGAAACAGATAACCCAGCTATCCTCTTTCGCTTCACCTATAGATTAGATTTTCGCGAGACCAAATAAAAATCACGAGACGAAAAAATATGACTACACATTGATTAGAAGCACAATAGTACTAAAAAGGTGGATGCATCACCTGTATGATTTGAGCTTCGTTCAAGATTGAATCTTCGTCAATCTTGTTTGTCACTTTCAACTCAGATGATGTAATATCCTTTTCGCTGAGTGGAGGAACAGCTTGACTTTGAAGGTCAGGATTTTCACACACAGAGTTCATGGGTTTTCTCCCTGATACCAATCCAGTTGAAATGCTAGCTTCAGATCCTTTGATAATCACATAATCTACACCTCTGTTTCCTGAAGCAGACAAACTTAGCTTTAATTTTTCCTCTGGCCTTGACACAAATCCTTTTTCGAGAGGGCTCTGATTAGTATCAAGCCTGTCAGAGTGTTTCTCTTTATCAACTGATTTGTCATTTTCTGTTTCTGAAACGTGCAACTCTTTAGACGCGATACTTTGATTCTCAATTTCTCCGTTCGAGGCAGCACTTTTCACCCCGGCGCATATATGAACATCATTATCTCCGAAAGCCTTCCTGTTGGTCCGTGTAGAAGACACAAGATCCGAACCCTTGATCATAGAAGTACTGGCATGACCATCATTTGTGTCCATGTCCTCATTTTTTCCATTCATCTGCAAGGAGCTAGGTTGATTATCAAATTCAATGGCAGTATCACTAGGTTGATGCTTAACAGCTACACAAATCAACTCTTCTGCTGCTTGTTTAGCATCAGTCCCTCCAGAATCCAACTGACTAGGAGCTTCTACAGCTGATGGTGATCCTTGCTTAAATTTATTGATATGATTCTTGGGAATACATGCTTCCAGTTCAGTATCAGTTGATGCATCTGCAATCATACCATGAGTTGATTTAGCAGACCTCAAGCTTTCAACCTCACCACTTTGTTGCCGATCACCTTCCCTCAAAAGAGTTTCACGAACGGTCTTATGCTCTGTGATCTTTAAATTTGAATCTAACGAAACATTTTGATGTCCTCCATCAGTTACAAATCCTTTTACGTCCCTTGAGCTACGTTGAGCAAGCAGTGAAGACCCATTATTGCCATGACGTGGATTTGGATTATTTGAAGTTGGCCTACCACCATTACGGTTCTGGCGAGACCTATTTCTCCTTTTGTACGCTTTGCCCGGTAGACCAACAGCAGATTCTCCATTTTCTCGACTGCTATGATTCCCATCAATTAACACGATATTATTGCCACTGTTAGGTGCTCGTGGCCGACCGCTGCTCTCCACCGAGTCTCCAGAGGGTGATGCGGTGTTTGGAAGATTATACTTTGCTTCACTGCAAAGCAAGCAAATGAGTATAATCACCACTAAAGGCCAACTGAAAGTGCTAATGTGCTGTAAAAGTTCAACGAACGTACCTATCAACTAAATTATAGGGTTTATGATCAACAAATGATGTTGACTGGACACTAACTGAAGCAGCATTACCAAGCTCGTACTCTAATGGATTTCCACCCTGCAGAAAGAAAATATTTTCAAATCGATCGAGATGTTATTAGAGAACACTACAGATCCAGGTTCCATACTTTCTCAAGAAATTCGAGCTCTCTTTTCCTTTTTTCTCGACCATCACACTCTTGCCTGTCATCAAAAGATTGCACTCATGTACATTATAATTGTAGAATTCATCAAGATTAGTAGATGCAGGGTGAAGTCAAGTAGCATTAGCCTCGTTACCTATGCTCTTCATGGATCGTGTCAGTAGCTGCTTTATGTGGAGAAGTTCCGTCGACAACAAGTCCACCGTCTACCACTCCCATGGAATCGACTTCGGCATTGACTAAGAGAATAGAAGTATCATCACATCCATGCATTCCCCAGCTCAAGAGATAAGGATAATTTCTTCCATTGAGATTTGAGGCAAAAACATATGAGACAATAAGGGGAATCCCTACAACAAAAACCTGAATTATGTAAGAATAAATGATAGTTAAATGTAGGATGTCATAAAAGAGTATATAAGAAAATTCAGATCAACGCGGTGGAAAAATGTGGTATATAATTACAGTATATCCGAACTAGAAAACGCCAATTAAGTCCATATTTTATCAACATCAATTGTTTAATTGTAAGTATCATGCGTGGTAACTTTTTTTGAACTTCTTACAAGTGACAGCTAAACTAAATAGTAAAACTAAAGACAAAAGATATCTATTTTCTCTGTTCATATATCACCAGAGCGATACTAAGACAAACTTTGGATCAATGTGAGTGGGAGACCAATCTCCCACACATAGCATCGCATTGACGAGTTAACTCCATCCTTTCTCAATAAGATTTATTGGATTGCTGGAATTGTTCACTTAGAATAACTATTGACAACATTTCAAGTACGGAGCTTCTTCAATGACCTACTCGCAACTAATTTAAAATGAATATGATATGTAAGCTTACTGTCAAATGAATAGTACGAATAGGACAAAGTTAACGAACTCACATGAATTAACACATGTCCGAAAGCAACAACGTCATGATAATTACAGGTAGCCAAGGCAAACAAACATAGTTGACTACACAGCACAAATATGATGGAAGTTGGACGAAGAAACTAAAATGTACCCTCAAAAATTATGTTCAAGCTTCCGTAACCAGCTAAGAAACCACTTCTGAAACTATAAACCAAGACAGTAGGTAAAAATAATAGCAGTGCCTATAACAGTTCAAGCCTCCATTTCCTTACCCGATTAACACAAACCTCCTACCAAGTAAAACCCAAAAAATTAAGACTCCGGACCCCTGATCAACAATCACGCAACCTTCCCCCAAAGTTAAACCCTAAATTCAATCACCCAAAGGCGCGTAAAAAAATTAGGGTGGGCAAAGCTAAGCAGAGTCGAAAATGAACGATATTCAGCATCCATAAGGGATAAAATTCGTACCTGAATGATGATTAATCACGTTAAATTGTGTACAATGGGAGGTCCAACGTAATTGTGCCTAGGGCTTTTTTGATGCACAAGGGAGCTCAACAGAAGGAAAAAAAGGTGGGCAGATTAAGCCCTATTGAGCATGAACTGTGCCAGCATTCCCCGCAACATGGAAACTGGATAGAATTGATAAGCAAAAATACTTCACACGCTAGTGTGTGTATGTGCGTGTCTGATAAGATGGTTATTTCAGTTTGGTTTTGCAAATGGCAATTCGTTTTCCGTTCATTTCTCTCTCCGAGAAAGATTTTGCAATTTAGTTTTAAATTTTTCTACCCGACGGTGGGAGTGGGCCTTCCTTGTTACATTTTGGGCCCGAAATCTGACACAAAATTATGGAAATGGGAGAACTATTGATTTGATGATTATATTTTTGGAAATTAACTACATATATAATATATTCTATTATATTAAGGGAACTCGCCACTCAAAAACGACATAATTTTGATCTTCCAATTTGACTATAAAATTTACAGTTTAACTTTTACTTTATTATTTATTCCAATTATTATATCCCCCTAAATATTTTTCCTTTTTAAATAATACACGATTAAAATTAAATTATAATTTCATATATATTAAATTAGATAATACATCTTACATTATAAATCTATATATTTGTCCACACAGATCTAATGTTATTGCAATCCTAGTATATATTTTGTATCTCCACATAACATAGTCCTCGCAAATTTGATTTGAAGCGAATTTGAACATCATTATCCCTTGAGGGATGACCCTGATTCCACGAATTAGTCCCCATGTAGTCATTACACTTCGATTAAATTCGATCTAAAATGAATTTGAACCTCATTCTCACCTACACGACGACACTGGCTTCCAGCAGTACTCATCTCATAGCATGTGTGTATCATTTCAATTCCACACGGACTACGATAATAATGGATTCTTAGCAAAAACTAACTCATTATCTTCACTTGGAGTTTTTTAGAACTTAACCACTTGAATTATCCTTGGACACACATATATATATATATAAAACTACATTCAAGTTATATATATATATATATATATATATATTATATCAATGCTAAGTCATACTTTCATGTCTAAGATGGAAACATAACATGAGTCAAAAATGCTTTAAAACCACCAAAAAACTCTAGCACATCAGCATGAAGGAAACTCATCTGAAAGTTGTAATAACAATCTTACAACAAAACAACAGCATTGCATCACAACTGGTTCACAAGGCTTTGATTATCTTCCAACAAGCGATCGTACTCTACGAGCAAATCCTCGGCCTGTTTACGAAGAGCAGCCACGTGGGCTTCCGCGGTTCGGACTCTCTCGTCCTTCTCCTCCGATTCGGACTTTAGCCTCTTCAAATTCTCTTTCAAACCCGACATCTCCTTCTTCAGCAGCTTCGCTTCTGCCGAGGCTTTATCCACTTTGTCCTCCAACAGGGATTTTTCTCTCTCGAGCTTCTCCACTTCTTTTCTCGAAACTCCTTTGTTGCCGCCGAGCTTCATCAGTTCTCGCATGTAATGGTGCATTCGGTCTATGAGAAAGCCGAGGTAGAGAGAGAATCCTGAAAGGATAAGAAGAAGATGTGCTTAGCTTACATCCTTAATTTGTTTTGTCTCAATGCACCAATTATTAAGCCCATTGAGAAATAATAGAAACATAATCTCCAGCAAATGTTTGGGGTATGGGCGTTTTTGGTCCCCCATGTTCCAAGATGTCATTTTTCAGTCCCTAATGTTACCGATTTTAGGCTGTTTTGGTTCGCCGGTTAGTTTAATCATTAGTTCGGACAGAATTTAGCATAAGAGATGCATATGATGTGCCAAACGACCCGGATGATAGCTCATTTTTTGGGGGAAATCAAAATTTCGGCTTTGTTTGTCCCTAAACCCTGAATCAGATTTATGTCCTAACTCTTCCCAAATCTTTCATCTCATGTCGAAGAAGATGAGTTTCAGCATTCAAGTCGACTAAAATGAAATCACGTACGCCTCACGTGTTGATTCCGTCCAAACTAAAGATTAAATTAACCGGGGGACCAAAACGGCCCAAAATCGATAACATCGGGGACAAAAAGTTGCATCTCGGAACATGGGGGGACCAAAAACACCCATACTCCTGGGGACCAAAAATGACATTCTCCCATTTTACTTTCTTATCAAACAACAAGCAACATAAACCAATAAAACATGGTTACCCACAACCATTGTACATCATCTTTCACTCCTTCGGAAACCATCATGCTTTTGCATTATTACTAATGGAGCAAAACAAAACCGAGAAGCTACGTCGTATAATGCGAGAAGCAGCAGAAAACATACCAATTAGAGTAGCCTCGAGCAATATAGTCCTCCAAAGCACTTGATCCATTGGTGTCATGGTGCCGTTCTTAGAACCCTTGTTTTGAATCCTAAGTAGGCTGTACAAGTCCGATAAGAGGATCAAGGAGATTGTGCCCGCGACGGTTAAGACCGTGCCCTTTCTCGTCTTAATTTGATCCAAAACCTTGACGACAAGTTCTCTCAGTGGCCCAATCTTCACCATTAGAAGAAATGCTGCTAAGCCCTCAGTGCATACAACCATTAAAAACAGAGGAAACATCTTTGCAGCAGGTCCCAATCTCCCGAGGTAAAAAGCAAGTTCAAATTTTATTCATCATCTTCGTTGTGATTTTGATTTTCTTTTTTTTTTTTTTAAAACGAGAAAGAAGCATTCAACCAAGAAAATTATTAATTTTTGAGTCAGGCGCGTTCTTCTGAGAGTCCGTTGGGCATCAAAGATTGAACCTTTGAGTACAATCTGCAAAAGCAATGCATGAGAGGACAATCCCTTTATTCCATCAAATTACACACACACACACACACACACACATCGTTGGTTGCCATGTTGCGGAACAGAACCGGAAACTCCAGTTCTAAAGCTACCTCGGAAGCTAAAATCTGTTAAAATCGGTAATTGAGACGAAGAGCTACACACTCCAAAAAATAAAACCCTATTTGATTTTCCTGATTACTTGCAGTTAAATTTATGGTTTACCTTGGTCATAGGCGAGGGAGATTAACATCGGGTAAGAAATCTGTTACCAAGAAGAACCCATCATCGAGTAGGAAAGGGAAAGAGGCTATGGGGAACCGAAGCTTGCTTTATATTCTGGGAGAAAGTGCATCGGTAGTAATTTGACTACCCATTCAACTTTAAATGCAGCGGTCTTTTTTGGAATGATTTTTAGCAAAATTATAATTTATAAAATTAGGTTCGTTTTAGAATTACTAAGATTTTATAATGGCAAAAATTGTCACTAACTATGTATATTAATTATCAAATCAAAAATAAATCACTAGCAAAATAGACCATTACTGATCTATTTTTGTTTCAACAACGAAGTTAGTGACATGTAGAAATTAATGACCTATTTTCGTTTGACAAATAAAGTTAGACCTATTTTTTAAATGAAAACCTAATTTTGTTTGGAAATACCAAATTAATGACCTAATTTTGTAATTATCAATAATATTGATCCAAAAACAAAAACTGATATACTTAAGGACCCGATTTTATAATTTTTCCATTAGGGCCATCGTGATTAACTATCCAAACGATTTTTGATTAATATTTACAAATAAAAAAAGAAATTGTTTCTGCAGCCCAAGCCCATATAACTGTTTTACTTTTTTACTGCTGCAAGTCTTTCTTCCCATTTCTTCCTTCCATTATAATTCACAAGTTATGGTGAGAAATTTTTATGTCACAACAAAGATGGATTAACGCCTGCTTTGTCCCCGGAGCCGTTAGGGTTTGAGGCCGGCGCATACTTCAAGGGATCAATGACTCGGGCGCTTATAGCGTGGACCTAAATATCTCGTAACCAGCAATGATGATGCTCAATTTTTGCTCAAAAAAACGCGCTATAAAGCTCAAAAAATAATGTCGCGTTTGTCTTCCAAAGGGTACACTGCATATGACGCGACACTCTATAAAAGCAATTCATTGCTAATATTCACGCCATGTTGCTTGAATTGCCTGCGGTTTTTGGGGCAGGTGTTCTTATGCCCAATATGTATTAGCCTCCTCGTCGAAGAAGTCTCGACCAGGTGCGGCCACACGGGAAAATCGAAAGATCACATTTATCGCGATTAGTACATTTACGATCACTCCATTTTTTAAGGTCTTTGTTATCGCGACTGCGTACAATATTTATCATGTGCAACAAGATAAGATTTTTATCGCGGTTACTACTCCATTTCTTTATGATCTTTGCTATTCACGATTGCGTCTATTTATCATCTGCAAGATCAAAGTTATCGCGATCACTTCGTTTCTTACTTTTTTCGTTATCGCGATTGCATCCATTTATCATCTGCAGGATCAAAGTTTACGTTCCGCTTTTTTCTGCCTTCTCTTTTCGAATCCGTTGCCGGGTGCATGATATATGCATGCACGTCGTGAGCTTCCACGGGAAAACATCGACGAAATGCCGATTTCACGTCCACTTGTATTTTCATTTGCCGCCATATAGGACATTTGAATTTTTTTAAACCTATTCACTTTCAGTTATAAACAAAGTTTTTTATTTTTTATTTTTTTCAAATTGTGTAAAAACTTTATTATACTAGGTACCTACATGTAAAACAATTCTGATCAATTTTGACAAGGGACTGAATTGACAATTTTTATACAAAAGGGTATAAGTGTAAGATTCCCTTTTGTAAACAATTGTGATAGTTTTTTATAATTGATTTTTTTAAAACCTACGTACTTTTAGTTATAAAAAAAAAAAAACTATAACAATTGTTTGGAAAAATAGAAAATAAAAAAGTTTGTTCAAAGATTTTTTTACGCAATTTCCTGAAATACCTAAACATATCCCTTTCCCTTATATCCTCCCAAACAACAATAGTTTAGCATATATCATATCATGGTCACAATGTCCATAATAACTCAAGCAATTTGATTCTTGAATGAGTTAAAATGTTTAATATATAAAAACGACCTCATTCAACAAAACGGACCCATAAGAAAACCAGCATAATATCTAACAGTTTCTCCTCCAAATTCCTCAGACAGGCGAAGGGAGGCTGATGATTAGCTGCCCATTCATCACACTGCACAGATACATACAGACAGCAAATCACCCGTTAAGGCTGCGAATTACTGCTCTTATATTAACAACGAAGTAGTTTCGGTTCAAACTTTTATATATATATACCTTTTGACGTAGTAGTAGCAAAAATCAGCCAAAATAAACGTCTGCACAATTTCTGCTAACAGCACCACTGGAGGCCAGATGTATCCAGCTCCAACTAGGAATATGTACTTTCCAGCAGATTCATACACCTGCAATAACAAGTGCCATGGTAATTTTTGCAAAAAAAAAAAAATTATTTTCGTTCACGTATAAAGATTTGACCTTGATGATCCAATGAGCGCATCCTAAGAATCTCGCAATGCCAAGTGCGAAAACGTAATGGGCTGTGAACGGTTCGATCATCTGAAAATTGTGAGGATTATTTAGACATCGTATTATGATTTTCGGTTGTAATAGAGCTTGTAATGGATTTTCTACGTATTAAACAAAAAACGAAAACCTTGGCGTTCTGCAGCATTCGGAGCTGAGGCAAAACCGAGACGGATTCCAAGTAAACAGCAAAAGCCCAAAGCATGCGAGCAGCACGTGCATGGTGCGTGTAGGGGTGTATGAGTACCGCGAGCACAGCACAAGGCACCGCCTAGCAGGGGGGAAAAAGAAAGAAAATTGGGTGTAATAAAAAGGGCATAATGCTGGAAACAAAGTATATAAAATTAAAATAAATGCATTCCCTTCAGGTTTAAGCTTTTAGGTGAAGTGGTCATTCAACATGGTATTAAAACTCAGACAAAGAGAGGCCATGGTACGAATCCTCACAACCACCCATTTACTGAAATTACATACACGTCCAAGGCTAGATAAGAAAGGAATCAGCCAGGACGTGAGGGGCCATGTTGCAAATAAAATATAGAATATTAAAATAGACCCTTCAAGCTCAAGCTTTTAGGTGAAGTTGCCATTCAACACATAATAATGTTAGAAATTGAAACTAATAACATTTACCACGTAATACAAGGGCATGTTATCAAGTTCGGAGATGTAGGTGTGCTTGAGCTTGAACCTTATCATGTAAACGACCCACAGAGTGGAGACGAGGGTGACGAAATCAAGAACTGTGTGTATGTCGCCCTCCATAATGAAACTGCAGCATAATCTTGCCCCCAAGAATAATGCAGTGAGTTCTTGAGTCTTCAGAGAAAGGCCTGAAGATTCACAGACATTATTATTATTAGCATTTGATATGCAAATTATGATATGATGAACGTAAAAAAATTAGCAGTTAATAATCACGCATTTCTATCCATCATCAATCTTTGGAAGGGCGTATCAGGTTAAAATCGAGTCAAACTCTTTTAACAACACAGGGTTTCTTGAACGTGATAAAACTAATCCATTAGCATAAATATTTTCTTGGTCGTGTATATTAGGGATGGTGGCGTTATAAGAACACCTAAATTAAGAGTGTCAATTTTTGGATAATAGGTTTCGAAATGGAAGCAACTTGATGACAACTATATTAAAATTTGCAATTTTAAGACGGTAAGTTTCAAAATTGAAACAATTCGAGGGGCAGTCGACCAAAAGAATACTTATTGACCCAAAATTGTCTCCCTTAATGTCCTTATAACCCCGCCGCCCCTAATATACATGACCAAAAGAATAATGAAGCCGATCCCTTAATTTTCCGGGCTAAATACTTATAAACTCACGAATTACGTTAAATCAAAATTTTGCAGGTAAGTCACCAAAACGAATAGTCAAGGTTATAATATCTAATTGCACTGAGTAGTGATCGGATAGACATTTGAGACGAGTTGTCCCCAAAATTAGGGCACAAAAAGCAATTAGAAGCTAGCGACGAGAAATTCATACGGACAAAAACGCATAAAACAAACAATTCGCAAAGCCCATCAAAGCACGACGATTAAAGGAAGCCATTAAACCAGTTCAAGAACTCAAGGAATCGAATAATCACCAGAACAAGACTTCTGTGTTGTGAGCTTGTAAATCAGAACCAAAATCCCAGCAAAATGTATGGCCTCGGATGCGATGTAGAAGTGGTCGTAATCGTGAACCAAAAGCTTGAGCGCCACGAGTGCGAAAAGCGCACTCGTTGCCCCCAGAAAAGTCTTCACCTTCGTCGACTGCCTCCGAACCCATGCGAAGAGCTTGTACAACGGAGCGATGCTATTCCTCTTTTTCCCCATGAGAGAGAGAGAGAGAGACACGAAGAGGACATGCAATGGGAAAGGTGGAATACTATTAGTTGCTTGGCAATTGATATTAAATGAAAATATGTGTTGAGATGGCGTGACAGGAGGAAAAATGAATAAAATTTATTACATAGGTAGGCAAATATATTGTTACAATAATTTAAATGAATTTATGTTGGACTGATCCCTAAAATATACTCCCATAATAAAAGAAGAAACGTTACGAGAATAGACAGATTGTTGACATAAAATTATTTGATTTGGGAAATCTGACGGTTAAGGAAATTGCATTTCTAATTCAAAAATGTAAGATTGCATTTTCAATTGGACGTTCTCCGGTAATAGGAAATGGAATTTCTCAGATAATTTAATTACTCGAACACGAAAATGAATCAACAGTGTAACTAATTCAATCAAAACGTGTACGAATTTAGCTGGACATTATTAATAAGTAAATTAATAAGTCACACGAAGCACATAAACACGCGAATTCTACGAAGAAAAAGAATTCGAGTGGTCTGGCAAAGGATTGTTTAGGCCGCACTTAAAGTATAAATAATAATCATTAAACTATATATAAATCAATAAATAGTAATCATTAATTGAAGAATAAAGTATAAACTAATACATAAATAGTCAGTAATTAAAGAAAAAATATCAAAATTAGGTTTATTTCGCTCTTTAGTTATTTATCTTTACTATTTATATCAATTGCTAATTAAATAATTAATTAATATGTGTTGGTGAGAAAAATGTAAATTTAGTGAGATAAGGAGGATATATGTTAGGCTGGGCTGGCGGGTCGAAAAAATTGTTCATGCTTATTACATTGAAAAGCCCACACATCTAAATCTTTTCCATTTTTATACATATTTACCATAATATTCTCCAGATAACGAAACAGCTGAAAAAATTCAGCCACTCATAGTCATACTCCAAAACACGAAATCCCAAAAAACCCGTCGAAATAAAAACTTCCCAAATTGGGCAAAATATATCATATCACATGCTAGTCACTATTTGGCAAAATCAAATTCGGAGCTAGACAAAATTATAAAATTATGTCACTAAGTATACATGTTTTCGTTTTTGAGTCACCATGTTTGATAATTGTAAAAATATGTCATTAACTTTGTATGTTAAAATAATTTTAGGTCATGTTTTTAATTTAAGGTCACCAAGTATATATTTTTTCGATTTTGGGTCACTAAGTATACATTTTTCAATTTCGGGTCACTTATTTGGTAACTAACTTTGTAAATATAGTTAGTACCTAAAATTGAAAATATGACCCGAAATTATTTTGGCATACAAAGTTAGTGACATGCTTTTGTAATTATCAAACACAATGACCTAGAAACAAAAATATATATACTTAGTGACATAATCTTATAATTTTCCCTACATCGCTCTATTTTAAAATAAAATAATTGTCTAATAATAGAGATGAGAATCATTTAAATATTGAAACATCGACAATGATCAACGTCTAATAATAGAGATTCATTTAAGAATTGAAACATCGACGGTGATCAACGTGAAAAGGCGGGCAACGCATGGATCCACGACAACCAGACATTTGCCTACTGGTCATGGCATTGGCATGATGGAGAGCTTAGGGACTTGTGAGTCAGATCGTGAAATCGATTTCCGTCACCAGCCGTGCATGGATCAATCCCTGTCCCGATTTATTACTACTAATGCATAATTTATCGGAAATATATTATTTCGATAATAATATGGGTATTTTAGTAATTTGATATATGAGTATATTCTTCCGTTCCCGTCCAATCTAGCAAAATGTGACGGGTCATGATGGAGGGCCAAAGATTATCTGTCGTGAATTTATTACACGTTTTCTTTGCGATTGTCCGGCTCTGTACGGATAATCCAACACCAATCACACATTCTCTCTTTATCTTCTTCAACGCTGTGGGCTCTTATTATTTATTGTGTTATAAATAAAATCACCCAAAACACATTGTGCTTTAGAATCGATCGTAGCATCTTACTATGGCATTTGAAAGAACAACACAGAAATCATGTGCATATCTATGTTGTAGTCAGGGAGCGTCAAAGCCGCCTCGAAAATTTTCGAAATTTCCATTTACTAATAGCTTTTTCGTATAGATATATATATATATATATATATATATATATATTTGTGTTGTTTTAATATTATAATTAGTAGTATGATGGGAAAGATTTGTAGCTGGTCAATTGTCCATGCAGTCCTAATCATTTTTTAATTAAGGTCCTTCTATGGACAAAGTTCAATTGTAAAGCCTCACGCATGTAACTTATCAAACAAAAATTTCAAGTAACTATTTTAGTTTATATCCCCACACAAAATTGTTATTTCCTCTATAGTATCTTTGTTTGATTGTACTAAATTAAGTTAATATTCACGCCACACATGGAACTTAAAGTGTTTCAATTTCAATTCCAATTGATAAACTTTCTCATAGGCCAAATAAAAATCTATCTTCTTCAATGACAAGATAAATATTTCGATTTTGGCTCCTTTGACCTTCCATTGAAAAAAAATTCATGGACCAGCCTCTAGCAGAAATGCACGGCCTTGTGATAAACAATGTAGCCGCACCCAATCAACATGCATCACATGATATGTCTATTATATTAATGGTGATGGGTTATAAACTGCTCAATTTGATGTGTAAATATATTCCAATTTGACCATCTTTTTATAATTTATTTTGATATGTATTATCATTTACACCTCAATCTTTTGTTTATTACAATCACATCATCGCAAATAACTTTCCAAAATATTATTTCATCAGTTAAATATTATAAACTAAAAATAATTTAAAATATAAGTAATATTAAATTTTTATATTTTGGGCACACGCATTGAGTGTGAAAAAAATACTAGTATATATATATATATATATATATATATATATATATATATATATCAATCAGCGTGTTGAAAGGAATGGATAAAAATATGAATATTGAGAACATAACTTTGTGCACAGGAAATCAAAATCTTCTCAGATTGTTCGAATACGATAGGAGCAGAAAATAACCAAGCGAACGTGGATATTAAATGATCAGCAGAACCATGATAATAACAGCAACAGAAACACCAAGATTTTAAGTGAAAAATTATCTTCAATATGTCACTTATGACTTCATAATTAGGTGTAGAACGAAATAAATATTATTTGGTGTCGGGAGCCTAAAAGTCCGAGACGACGTGCTTTGTGTGTATTCGACTCTTGTCACCAAATAATTACTCGATGATTATTGGAGGCATACGAAACACGAAATGGCCTTTTCTGTAAAAACATTCGTGACCAAAACGCTATCGGATTGAAAATTGAAGGACTCAACTGTAAATAACCGCATCTGCGAAGATATATCAAAACCCTATCCATGCACCGTACGTATGTGAGTGGACTATGCCCGCTTCCCCTCACGCAAAATATCCTTTCTTGGGATTTCAAATGGGCCCCTCTATTTTATCATATTTACAACACTCCTTTATTACAAGAAGTTATAGGGTAATAAACAAACATCTCACCATGCGTACTATTAATTTTGCCTAGCTAGTACAATCATAATCATTGATCTATATATACTCGTCTTCTTCCTCAATATATTTACACACACATAGCCTCTTCTTCTCTAATATCTTCCCTTTCTTCCGTCTAAAAGATTCGAAAATTTCGATCTTTTTGCAAAATGGGCTCCGAGGGGCACGAGTCGATCGAGAAGAATTTGTCCATTGAAGACGCCGTGAGAGTGCTTTTAGTGGGCTTAGGAGAAGATATCGATAGAGAAGGTTTGAGGAAGACCCCTCTTCGCGTGGCCAAGGCCTTCAGAGAAGGCACCCGAGGTACGTAAAATTCTTTTCTTTTCTTTTTCAAACGATAGTTTCATTATTAATAACAACGTATATACAGAAGTTAGAGAATCAGATGCTTCCTCTGGTAACATTCGATCATCCAAATGGAAGAAAGCACTCATCAAGAGAGAAACGAATATGCAAAACTAATATGAATCTACTCGACTGTCACTCTATATGCTCGTGCATGAGATATACTTATTTTTTTTATCATATTAGGCTACCAGCAATCAACAGTTTCATTAATAACAACATACATATACATGGTTAAAGACTCTAGATGCTTCCTCAGGTAACATTCGAATGTCCAAACTGAAGAAAGCTCTCATCAAGAGAGAAATGTCCAAACTAAAGAAAGCTCTCATCAACAGATAAACTTACAGAAATTAATAAGAATATACTCAACGGTCACTCTTAATGCTTGTGCATCATGAGATTGTGACTTTTTTTTTAATCGTATTATGTTACTCGCGAAAATCGATATTCTCATTAATAACAACATATATAACAGAGCCTAAAGACTCTAGATACTTCCTCTGATAACATTCGGACATCCAAATGGAACATAAACCTCTCATCAAGAAAGAAACGAACGCAAACTAATATGATTCCACTCGACGACACAACTCTTTACTCTTGTTGTGAATGAGATATTGATTTTTTTTTAAAAGGTTACGAGCAAAACGGGACGGAAATTTTTTGAGCTGGCTGATGAATTTCAAGAGCTCGAAATTTGCCCTAGAAATTGACGGAGGAGATTGTCTCCGTTATTACCAAGAAGGAGAAGAAGAAGAAGGATCTGTTGTGAACTAAGCATGCCATTCTTGTTTCTCAGTGCGAGCACCACTTGCTTCCCTTCCGCGGGGTCGTGCACGTGGGCTACCGGGGCGGTTCGAGCCGGGCCGGGTCGGGTCGGAGATCGCTAATACGGTCGGTGGTGGGTTTCTACGGGTTTAAGCTGCAGGTGCAGGAGAGGTTGACCAGGCAAGTAGCCGAGCGCGGTCTCGTCGTTCTTGGGCGATGACGTCATCGTGGTCGCGGAGGCGGCTCATAATTGCATGATCTCTAGAGGGATCGAGAAGTTCGGCTGCACCACGTCGTCTGTAGCCGTTCTCGGTCGGTTCGCCGCCGAGCCGTCGGCGAGGAGAAGGTTCCTGCAGGTGATTGCCCGTTAGTGTTGTCCTTGATTTTTCACTGCTCAGTAAAAGAATAAATAAATGCCTTTGTTCTTCGTGAATTTGGTGGTCCACGTGTGACGAGTTTGAATAAAAATGTTATTCTGTTCCCATTTTAAATAAACAACGCCTTTCCCCCCCAATATTTGGGGCACTGAGTGTTTTTCGACCTCATATTTCGAAATGCCACATTTAGTCTCTTAATTTATCGATTTTAGACAACTTTGATCATTCAGTTAAATTAACTGCTAACTTAACTAAATCAAGCTAAATCCCTCATCATTTATCCCGCAAAATTCGGCAACTCGATTTAATGGTTAAATTAATCAGATGACCAAAATCTCGCAAATCGATAACATGGTGGCCCAAATATGACATCTCAAGACCAAAAACACAAATGCCCCAAACATTGGGATCAAAACAGTATTTTTCTCCAATACAATAATAAGAAAGAGGTTGAGAATTTCTGGTAAGCATTCATCGAAACTGAAGCGGCTATGCTCTAACATATCATCTGTAACGTTTTATATTTCACGTTGTAAGAAATATTAAGTCAACAGGGAGAAAAAAAAAAGAAAGAAAAAAAAACCCTCCTTAGAATCCCCAGAACAGAATCGATAAAATTAATACAACACATCATTTCCTCAGCATATCTTCTGGTGCTTTAATGGCCGGCACCTCCCTTCAGCAAAAACCATCTACTCCACTGCTCTCTTACAATATCGTAGGCCACAAACAACAACCGCCCCCGTAAGAAAACACCGCGATGCTAATTCCTCCAACCAAGAAACCCGAAGAAACATGAACGTTCGAAAAAACGGGCAAGAAGAAGAACCCACAACCCTCCAAGAGTTAATCAAGAATTCGGGAAGAACACATGAATCACCAAGGATCTGTTGAGGGCGGAGTCGTACAACATAAATACGTTGCTTCACGCGCTTTTCTTTGCAAAAATACCGGTACGAACGAGTTTAGTAGGATACAAACGAATCCAAAATGTTTTTTCTTTTCCAAGCCGAGCTCGAGACCACCACAAAAGATCCACACTTTCTTTCGATCCTAGAAAGGAATTACGTACGGCAAAGCAATAGCATTGGTGGTGGACCCTAATCTCATGGCTTCGGCCCAAACCTCTCTTGCGGGCTCGGGCTGATGACGTGGCGCCTCCGCTAATTTCGGCTTCTTTGCTGGAGAATCCGAAGCAACAGACAACCACTCCTCGTCCCCCAAAACAGGCCAATCGGGTTGAAGAGGAACTGTTAGTATCCGGTCCAAATATTTCAAATCGGGATGTGGAGATTTTTTCGTGGATTTGTGGGATTTATCCTTCTTCTTCTTCTTCTTCTTCAATTTCTCGGGCTTTTCCTTGGGTTTCGTGGAGGAAGGAGAGGTCTTCTGTTGCATGGTGCCCTCTTTCGTACCGTTCTTCCTCAAATCCTTCTGACCGATTCTTTCATTTTCTTTACGCGGTTCGACGCTGTGGCTACCGACGAGCCGTGGCTCTAGCTTGGGAGCTGCTTGACACGGTGCGGTCTTCTTTCCTGTGCCCAAAACCGGTGAGCTTGCAAAACCGTTGCTGGCCATGTGATTGTTGTTAGCAGCGGTCATCACCAAATCGGCTGCGAAATTATTTTTTTCGTTAGGGCTCATTGCGTTGCTAACGACGGGTTTAGAGGTGAAAAATATTTCTTACCGTTGTTGACCTTGTGATTGTTTTGTCTGGGATGAGAGTTGCTTCCGTTCTGAGTAGTGCCTTTGTTCGCTCGAATCCCGTTGTCTGCGGCCAAAGAGAAATCGAACAATTATTAGAGCAGCTTAGTGTGAGGATAAAAAAGAACTACATGAATTAAAAAGTGAAAACCCAAGATTAAAACAGTGTTCATAAAAGAATCTAAGATTCAATCTACTGACCGTGTAAAAAGCCATTCGATTCGGGGACTTTACGTTTTAGAAGATTCCCCCAGTGTTCATGGGTCTCCATTGCCTCGCGAAAATCTGACGATTTACCACTATTTTTAATCGAATCTTTAACTATATCCACCTTTTTCGCCTCGTTGCTTTTCTTATCTTCTCTCTGTTCGTGCCTGTGGAGCTCGTTATTTCTTTGACTAATCTTTTCCGATTCCTCATTTCTCTTGGAAAACACTTTTTCCACTTGGCTAGAAAAATCACCACCCTTATTTTGAATTTCTCCCCGAACTCGTCCACTAGAAGCAAAACCATTTTCAAAGTCCCTTGCATTGGCTTTGAGGTGTTGTGTGCTAGCAATTTTGTGGAGCTCTCTCTTCTCCCTAATATGTTCATGAGAATGAGCCACCTTGCTATCACTGTGACACTCTTTCTCCAACAATTTGGGCTTTCCCTGAATATCCACGGGAATGATTTTCCGAAGCAAACAATTATCCGCCGTCGTTGCATCGTCGTTTCCGAGTCTCTTACCCAATTCAGCCAAGATTTTAGAATCCCGGGTTTCACTAAATTGTTTGCCATCCAAAACAAGCTTCTTCTCATCCGGTGACTTGTGTTTATCCCTCTTTTTATGCTTCTTGTCCCTGTGCTTCTTTTCTTTTCGATCCTTATCATCATCTTTCGGTTTTTCACTTTTTGATTTATCCTTTTTCTCCTTGTCTTTCTTGTGCTTCTTCTCCCTGTGCTTCTCCTGATACAACATTCAGCAATTATGTCACACACAAACACACACATTTATATCCAACAGACATAAAAATGAAAGGCAAATACTGTGAACGGGGGTAAAAATATGCCACAACTACCAATAGAAATTGACTGCTTCATCCTAAAACCAATTGGTGATAACAACCACTTAGCACTATCAAACCATAATAGTGTGAAAAAGGCAGTAGTAAATAAAGACGATTCATCTTCCAAATTAAACTTTCAGCCATAAATAACAACAGTGCCTTATTTGGAGCACGACAACGAGTCTTTACGAACCAACCCAATTCGTGGACAAGAATTACAATGCACAATCTCCTTCTTTTCCCGGCGCCCTAAACTTCAGAAATTTCCATCTAAGCAGTTAAGATTTGATTGGATATCACTATCAAATTTTAGCTAATAAACATAGAATGAAGGAAAGTATATTGCTGATCTCCAATATGCATACTACCTGAATCGTTTATTACTTTTTTTTTACTTTAACTCCTCAAATTCATTCGGATACAGTTAGCTTCGTAACTATAAATCAAATAACAAATGACATGAAGTGGACACGTGTAGTAAACCAAAAAAAGACGGTGATCCATATGTAATATTCCATCTCAGATGCAGGTAACAGGAACAACTTAAGGAGTCCTGATTTTCGGTAATAAAGTAGCAGTTTCTTATTATCCGAATTGTGAAAGAATACATAAATGCTCATAAGCTACTTATCCAAATTTAACGTTACCCAACAATCAATTAGCTTGCACAGAGAGATCCTCTTATAACTTAAAAAAAAATTATACAAAATTAAAATAAAGGCCATCTACAAACAAACCTTTAGTATCAAGTTCGCTTCGTCTGCTTTAATCTTCTTCTCGTATCCGGGCGGTGGAAAGGGGAAGCACCGAGACATTGCACGTGCCAATTAAGCAACTTGCTGAATCTTCACCGCGGAGAATCTTCCCTAATACCTTGTTGGAATTTTCCAAACATAGGAAAGGACCAGAAACTCTTACATCGTTCATGCTTCATGACCCGACAATCATTGTCAGAGCCTCCACTAACCTACCAGCCTCCGTCGCCCACGTGGCGAAAAAAAGCAAAAGATGGAAAAAAAGACGGTTCCACGCCTGTTCTTGCATTTTGGAAACAAGAAAACACAACAAAGGATCATCACGATCTCCGAGAATGGCGGTACAACTACAAACCATTCTTTTTTTTTTCAATGTGAAGGGATTCGTCTATTCACCTTTATAGGATCAGGGCTTCAGCATACTGTTTTATGCCACAGAACCATTAAGAATCCTGAAAATCATAGGTAAGTCCAAAATTTATTTTCAAGAACTGAAAAATGTTATTATACACTACATTGAGAATCCATTGTTCCTTTCAATTTAAGATTTAACATCTTTCGATCTTGATAGTCATTAGGGGAGGTCACTGTCTAATAACGAAAAGGAGTTTTATATACTATCAATAAAACTCAACAAGTTCAATACTAGTAATCAATCACCGTGTATCTATCCACGCTCCGTTGGGATTGTGAAGAAGCCCCTTTCCAGGATCAAACCCTAAGTTGCCCATCGAAGATGAGAAACAATCAGATGAACCATTAAGAAAAAAACTGATTTTGACCCAAAAAAATTAGCACCTTGATCGACAAAATGATGGGGAGAATTCGCCCCTCGAGCAATTCCCAGCAAAAATGAACCCAAAGTCCACTTATGCACGGACTACAATGGCAATAAAAAAAAAACTCTCGACAAACGAAATTTCAAATTGAAACCCAATTTCAGAGTCGCTTCAAACTTCCTCCTAAAATCAGTCAAATTGCATTGCCGAAGCAAACACTGAGGATCCTCAACAAAGGGCACACAAATCTAAGAAGACCACTCTCATATGTGAATTATATTTGTACAAACGAGAATCTCTGTGGGTTTCTCTAAGGGAGTCTCTTGAATGTAAATTAGTTTTATTGCCCTCAGATCCTAAAGGGATTTTTAAGGCTGAAGGGAAGGGATTTTTCAATCCTGAAATGGGTTTTCTTTCTTTTCCTGTTTGGCCTCACACGGGTTCGGAAAGAGAACAAAAGAGCGAGTCGCGAAGCAAAGGGCGTATTTATAGAGGGCCAGGTATGGTGAGAGACAGAGAGGAGAGAGACACGTAATGATAAAATCAATAGAAGAATCGAGACATGAAAGATAGGAATAACTATTTTAATTGAAAAAAAAAAAGTCTCCCAAGAAACCCTCGGAAATAAAACTGAAACTGTCGAAGCAGTTTAAAACTTCAAATTCTTGGAATACAATAAAAACCAAAACTTCAATTTCTTATAGCTTTCACAATATATCTCATATGATCTCACATAATCACTACTTTCTAGTTAAATTTAGTTTAAATCGAATCTGAACATCATTGTTGGTTGTGAGACGATTGTGCCTTACAACGAGGTAAGACTAAGATGAGCTATGTTTTGCCGATACATTGTTACATTCGACATTAATTTAGGAGACATAGCAAAGAAACCCAGTGAGAAATGAATAGAGATTGGAAAAAAAAAAGTTATCAGGATGAAAAGAATTATGATACTCTTACTAGAGAATTGAGAGTATGAAGAATACTTTTTGTTTTGGATATATAATTAATTAATCCAGCAAATTGAGCCCATTATCAAGGCCCAAATCACGAGCCCATTTACAGATCATCCATCTTTCTTGGAAGAAGCTGAAGTGTAGCAGAGCAGCGAGCAAAAAATCTAGCGAAGATGGTGGAGAGGTTTTTCAAGAGGCCACAGCACCGCGTCATTGCCCATCAAAATCACCCTATCGTTCTTGTCTCTGGACCAACTTCATCGTAATTACCATATGCATGCGACGATTTCACAAATTAATCTAAATTAATTTTTCCCCCTTTTTCCTGATTTTATGGATCATGATGCAGTGGTAAAACCTCACTACTTTTCCAGTTCGCATTCAACTCAGCAGCGGAGAACAGAAACGGATTTGTCGTTATCCTGTGCAAGCGAAGCAGGCTAGAAATTAACCCTCCCTTCCTCTCACAGGTAATCCCCTTTCTTGTTCAATATTTTTTGTGCATTTGATTTTTTATTTTTTTTTTGTGATTTCGACAATGAATATTGAGTTTCGTTTTTCTGCAACTCGTGTGACTCCTCCTAAGGGCGTTGATGCATCTTCAGAAGTATTTCAGCGGATACGTATCAAGTAAAATGTGCCCTTTTGCATCTGTTTTTCCGGTTATCATCAATGTTGTCGGTATGAGGCCTTATACGCATCGTAGTAATGGTATTCATCGAATTGGTTTGTAGGTATGTTGATGATGATGAAGGGATCAAGAATTACTTTGCTGCATTTCACCTGCATCCTAATTACCCGGTTTCCGTAATAATTGACGATTTTTCCGATTTCTTCGATGAAAGGTATGCTGTTTTCATCCCAAAATACACAGATTGAAGCTAAAATGCCATGTGCGAACCATTTATTCCAGCATACATAAGCCTTTCAATTGCTGAGATTTCTTTAAACTCAACGTTAGAAGTATCATATACGATGGTGTTTTTTTATCGAAGGAACTGCCAAGAGAGGTACAAAAATCCCCGTGGAAGAGACATGGCTATGCTTCGAGTGTTGGCTCTTTGTAGAAACTCCATCGATCATGCCAAGTGAGAGAATGTGGATTAGTGGCTTCACACAGTTGATTTTCTTGCTCCTTAACATTCTTGGTATTCATTACACGTTTTTTAATTGCAGTAAGAGTGTTCGGTGCGAACTTGTGCTGTCGGATTCGCACAAAGGTGATTCCCCGAGGCTGCTCTATCTATACAAGAGATGGGTCTCCTGCATTTACACGATAAGAGGTGAGAGTCTCCTCTTCTTTCTTCTCCTCACTCACTTTTTAGATTCTTGTATTCATGCATGTTCTTTAAGTTACACTTGCTCTGCCTTTTTTTTTTTTGTCTGTGGTCGAACAAAGTCCATGGCTCGGGATCATTTGTGATGACTAGAAACGATACGGATATTTCGAATAATGCGAAGGAGATGATAAGATCTGCCAGGTACTCGATATCACTTCAGTATCTGGTACTCGAGGATGTAGTTGAAAGTAACTGTTGAAGATAGATTAGATGTATGTATGTATTTTTTTTCCTCAAACGAGGGTTATTATATTTGTTGATGTAGAACTTTGAGTGGCTTACTTGATTTGATTGGCGTAGTTTGCAAGTTATTCAGCCAGCTCCTAGGGTTTATTTGTTCAAAGACCAGGGTTTTACTGATTAAAAATAAATAAATAACAACATAATTATTTCTTAATTTTCCTCTCTTATGTGAAACCCAAACTGTGGGTCGACGATTAGATACCGTATTTTTTGTGGTTTGGTTACGGTTTTCGGAATCAAGAAACCACCGGCCTGCGGTTTATGAGTATAACCGGCCAAAAACTGCAGTTTTGTTTTAATCAACTGAACAAACAAATACAGGTAAGAAAAATGTGACGATAAAGTACTAAACTTTTTTGTATGTTCTTTTTTGGTTTTTTTTTTTTCTATATTATTATTATTATTATAATTGCTACAGTTTATCAGCGATTCGTTCCAAGGTGCCCACGAGCTTATGAAGGAGCACAACGATGCTGTTGGATTGTTCCTTGCGTTGCTGAAGATGGGCGTTGTGTGCTTCAACGTACGAACCGAGCAATCTTGCGTTGTTCTCCAATGCTTCGACCAACCGATGCTGCTTAAGGCTTATTAGGGCTTCTTCCCCCGCATCGCATCGCTTCCTTTTTCTTCCTTCTTCATGATGCAACAAACAAACAAACAAACATCTCCATGAATTAATTGCTAGTCCATTAAAGCTAGCTTGTATGCATATCGCAACTTCCTTTATCTGACCGGTGTGAGATTGGATATTTGACACGCAAAGCAGACACAAAGACTATCAAACGGAGTCATCTTTTATTGCCGTTTTTTGCCAACGGGGCACATCGCCTGACAGCAATCAGTACCAGGAAGACTTTCGATATATACTGAACGTCAACCCCGTCGCATTTATTGCGAAATAAAATATCCTGTCATTCTAAGATCAACTGACATTAGATTGAATTGTTGGGTATAATTACCTGCGTACGACTATATTTAAAATAATATATGATATATACCGAACGTTACATGAGAATTATGCAAAACTTGATTTTATTGTTAAGGCCATTGTTAGTTAATATGCCCTCAAACGATATTGTTTCACTCACAGTGCTGACGGAATACGACAATCGTTTCTCAAGATACAACGGCGACCATCGTCCCCGTAATATGAGCACTATGACAAACAAACTTATTTGATGTCTTTTGGCCTCTTAAACGAGCGTCGAACACGACAAATACTAAATACTATTTCAAGACTAGAATAAAAAAGATGAAGAAATACTCTTAAGACTTCAAAGATGATCTAAGAGGGAAGAGGATGTTAATAAATACATGTGTTTTTTTTCTATTTTATTTTTCCAACTTTTTTTATATATGTTGACAGAGAGATTGGGTTCCACCAATAAAAATCATATTAGCATGTGTCAATACTTTGTCATTAGAAGAAGAGGGCACCGAGTGATTACCTTGAGCAGCAGGGCACTCCTTGTCCAAGGATGCTGCTGCTTGCTGTTGCTCCTCCGGGTCGGGTTCAGCTTTCTCGGGTCTCCCACACGGATCAACCAATCCATCGTTCTCCTCCGCGGCCACGTCAGCACAGCCGTCGAGGACGCCGTAGACCTCCCGATCGAAAAACCCAGGCAGCTTCTTCTCCCTCCTCGAGTCGTTCCTCATGGCCCAATAGGACTCGGCCGTAGCCTTGCCGTTGGCCTCCCACTCCTTGATCTTCCTGAAGTCGCCGGAGAGATTGCTCCACCGCTTCCTGCACTGAACCGGTCCCCGGTTCACCCCGTGCCTCTTGCAGTACGAGCTCACCGCGGCCCACTTGGATTCCCGGGCCCCGCCGACCCGCTTCTCCGCGACCCGCTTGCCCTGTACGAGCACGAGTATTTCCTGCCTCGTCCACCGCGGCAGGCGAGCGGCGGCGTTCTTGCTCGACGGCTCCTCCACCACCACCACCACCGGCACCGCCTCGTCGACCATCTTATATGCGTCACGTCACGTGACCCGCTTTGACTTTTTGTTTCTCCGTCACGTGCGTATATTAAAGAGTAGCTACTTAAAAACAACCTTTGTTTTGTTCCTTTCCGATGTTGTTAATGGGAGAGAGAGCCTTAAACGAGGAAATGAATGGAGACTTAATCGGTGTAGGATTAGCGACCCACTAATGCCGATTAGTGCAGTGATTAAGATGTGCCCAATGAATGAATCCCTTTACAATCAATTTCGGGCTAATTAAGATTTGAAAAGTCGCACAAGGGATGAGATGAGGCCTTATCCTTTAGGCTCCTCAATCTTAAATGATAAATTAATTAAAGAATCATTAACCAATCCGTCTAATCTTTTTATTGCTTAAAGTGAAGGGCCACCTTTTTTTATTATTTTTATTTCTTATGTGACATATATATTATATTCTATCGTCGTGTAATAAAGTGAGCTTATCACGCAAGTTTTTAGTCGCGAGGTTTGAGGGGTTAGTGTTATATCTTAATCGTCACCTAGTGACATTTTGGGGACCAACCTAACCGATAGTAATCTACTGCTATTGTCTATTAGTGCGCCGATTATTTTTTTTTTAAATATATATATATTTAATGTACTTTAGTAAGTCTTGGGCTGAAAAAAGGCTTTGTGTGGGCTCATCATATATTGGGCCGGCCATGACCTAAAATATTTCACATTATAGGCTCGATGATAAGTCCTGCTGAAAAAAGGGTGAAAGATGAGCCGGGTCGGCTCACGAGCTCAATGAACTAGCTCGAGTAAAGCTCGGTTCGAGTTCACTTGTTCTAAAGCTCGCGAGTTGGCTCGTGAGTCGTAGGCATTTATTTCTTTTTTTTTTTTGAAATTTTCATTAATTTTCGAGCTTCCTATGCTATAATCGAGCTCGGCCTCTAACTCCAATAAAACTCGGGCTCAAGCCCAAAAAATAAACCGAGCTGAGCTCGACTCATTTACACCCATAAGTGAATTTAGGGTCGATTTATAATCAATGATGATGTAACTTAACCCGAGTGCGAAAACTACGATGTCGTTTTATGTGAAGTGAATACCCCTATAAATTAAAAAAATATATATAGTATATCCAAAATAGACTCAATAATTAATATTTATGAATAGTATTTTTGAATATCTGGTAATTAATACTCTGGATGAGAGAATCTCCACTCCGCCGTACTCACAGCATATGAGATCCACAAATAAAAACAAGATCTCGAACATCTAATATCCATTCCATCCACATGTGGTTCTTCTCTCCAATCATTCTCCCATATTTTATATAAATTAGGTTCCTAATTTTTTAAAATAATCATGGGCTATTTGATTTCTTCAATGATTGGTATTTTATAATTTTTAGTGTCAGAAGTAGCCAGTAACATTCGGACAAGCCAGCCCTCACTTGATCCAGCAAGATTTATTTTGGTGGTAAGAAGAGATCGCGATCACATTATATACACTCAATAATAATAATATACAATAATTATTACTAATTATTATATAGCAAGATGTACACGGAATGTGATAGCTTTATGTTTTTTTTTTCAAAGAAAGGCTTGTTATTAACCTTCTGTAGCAACAGATGATGACGTAGTTGTTCCTTAATTGTACGATCTTGATTTTAACATTTTCTTGTTTTTTAGCTAACCCAGTCAAGGAGAACGAAACTAACTCCTTTTAATGGTCTATAAATATAGCTATATATATTTCAAACTCGTGACAAATATATCAAATATGAAAACTATATATATATATATATATATATCAAATAGTTAATTTCCCTTATATGTAAATATTCTTTCTATGACGATGGGATTCCTAACTCGAACAAGGCAGACCAACCAAATATTCATTTTACATTTCTTTAATTTAATTTTCATTCAATAATTATAATCACTCACGAGCGACCATATTTTCTTAGAAGATTTATTTTCATATTCTCTAATTATCTTCGCAGCGGCACATACTTATAGGACCACTGCGAATAAATATTTTAAATGTACCTAAATGTTATCAAATTCATTCAATTATTTAGTCTAAACTTTTGGCTTGAACTTGTTTTCTTAACTTCGTTATAGTTTCTTTAACGGAACGGGACGGTACTCCTCTGCATGAAGGCTCACTCTTGATTTATTTATTTATAGCCTTTAATTTTCTTATTTCAGTTTCGTATATAAAGGGAATTTGAGATAAATATCGAAAATTCAAGTTCCGTGAGTCTCAAATAAGCAATTGCCGTGTCATCTAATATATAAGTGAACAGTAGTAGCGTTAACAATTAATTTTTCGTACGACGCATAAATAGATAATATATTATGATTATTTAGTTAATTAAAATATTTTTTTGTTCTTAACAATCACATATTATTAATGAGTTGTATTGATTGGAGTACTACAGCGTTGGCTTCGTTGTATGTTATAACATCCTAACTCATTTGTGGCCATAATTTAATGAAGTAATAACTCTTGAAATCATTACAGGCTGAGAGAAAAACAATTCATTTTAATACATATGCAGGTATTAATCAGTACTTAATGGCAACGCCCAATCCCATTAATTATAGATATTTTTAATCAATGCATATTAACTAAGGGTGTGGATCGGCTTGAACGGATTCGATTGGGTATTGTTTATTTTTTTAATATTGCTTTGTTCACCAAAATTTATAAACTTAGCTAATTTGGCAATACCATTTTAAAATAGTTTAACTTTAAAAATATCCGTTTTAGATAATTGTCTACTATATTGTAATAAATTTAGAAATTTTAAGTAGTTGGCCGGTATCGCCGACCAAATAATAAGATACGGAGCGGAATTATCGATTTTTCTGTGTTCAAAAGTGATTCGAATCGGTATTCAGTTTGTACTGAATTTTTTTTATCTTACCGTTGGTATATTGAATTTAGCACACCCCCTTCATACAATGGACTAATCAAAATTTTAAACCTGAAGATAATGCTCTTTTCTCCTTTACACAATAAGTTAAGATACATAAAAAAATATAAAAAATAAGGGGACGGTGTAGATAAGCTCAACAAAGATCATCCAACCTTCACGTGTTTTCTTGAATTTCTTTTTCACATCGACAACACAATACACCACCATTTATTTTGGTGCATCTCTTTAACTTTAAAATCCAAAAAGGAAAATCCAAAAATAGAGAGAGAGAAAGAAAGAGAACGGTAATAAATAATTCTCTCTCCTCTTGCCTAAATTTTCTGCTATTTCTTATTTTCCTTTTCCGTTTCAAACAAACCCATCTCCGTTCTCTTTCAAGTCTCAACCTTTTTCTCATCTTTTTTTTTTACTGTTTTCCTTGCTCTTAATCCTTCGAACTAACAGGTGGAGATCACGATCTCCGCCATGGCGTAGAAGAAAAATGAAAGCTTTTGGTGATTTCTGATCGTCGTAATTATAATAATAAGATTTTTTACGGAAAGAGCAGAGAGGGAGGGAGACAGAATTGGAACGAGGCATGCGGTTGACGTGTAATGCAAGAGAATCAGCGATGTCGAGAGAGGAAGAGAGAGAAAGAAAAGCATCTTGTTCTTGTAATTGCTGTTGTTGAAGAAGAAGAAGAAAGTATAGGAGGTTGAGTGCACGCCACAGATGCCAAAATTACCACCTCATCAAATCGAAACGTGTGTTGGCAGATATATTACATACATATATATTGGTGTAATGATGGATCTCTCTCTTGTTAAGAAGTTCACAATCTTTCTCTAATTTATTGCCCCTTGCCTTTTGCCGCAATTCATTCGAGTCTTTTTTCTTCGTGTATTTTGCCTTAATAAAATCCGGTCACATGTTTTGTTTGGCTGTCTCTTTATCTCTCTCCTTTCATTTGTAACTACTTCCCTTAGGCTCCCTACTTTCGTTGGGCTATTCTTCTGTTCTTGATCCGTTTCTTTTCCTGGGTTTTGTATCTTTGTCCTAATGGAGATGGTGGTGCTGTAGTGCTTGCAGGTGAGTTTGATGATTATCTTTACTTAGAGCTTTTAAAGGTAGTTATTCAAATAGTTAAAATTCTGAGAATTCTTGGTGGTTTAAATCTAAAGGGTTTTCCAGTGTGTGATCCAGTGTTGAATTGTGGATGAACGGCCTGAATTTAGAAGGTTTTTATTCTGATTTCTGAATTGGGCTTTTAAAGTTGACTTTCCTTTTTCATCCACCTTGTTTGAATTATTATTATTTTTTTTGCGTAAAATTCTTGTCTTTTCAATAATTTTGATATGCCAACATGAAGCCTCATCCTTTGTGATTTCATAGCATTTTAACTATCAGATCTCAAATGCAAGTTTTTTTATCACATATATATTTCTAATAATGCTTCTCAAAATCCTTCTGCACCTGGTCTACTTTTGTAATGAGAAATCCAGCAGTATTTTACCTTCCTATTGTTGCTTGCCTCACAACTTTATATCTTGTAATCTGCAGCTTTTCTTGTGAACTTCCTGTACGCAATTGGAGAAAATTTACCATGCCATCCGAAACAATGAAGTCTCGGGGATTTTCTCCTTCATCGTTTCTCTCTGATGAGGTAATTATACAATTATTCCCAGTAGATTTGCTGATTACATATCTCTTTACTTGGTTCTTGTTCAATGTTTACTTTCCACATTCATTACAAGTTTAGTGTGTGTGCACTCACAACTGATGAGGGGCGATTGCGTAATTTTCATACTTTGCGGTTACAGGTTGGTGGTGCGAGGAAGATGGACCACATGACTAGTTATTCCGGTGAGTTGTTGTATGTTTTATTTGTATGATTGAAGTTTCTGTTAGCAACAAATGATCGAAATTGTGGCAGTGCATGATAGAGTTTCTTTTTTTTGTCAGAAATTATAGTTCATCTTCGTTGTTAAATATTGTACATATTTACCTGATTTTGATCAGATATATATTAGTCCATGAAGCTTTTTTACGGTTGGTTTTGTTTGTATTCGGCAACGGCTTCAGTGCTTGTCCATAACTTTCCCTAGATTATGGAGCTATATATATTGTCATCATTTCCTAGATATTGATAGCAATCCACATTCTATCTTTCCAAAGATTTAACATTTAGTGATAACCTATTCAGAAACCGTTATTGTTTTGCTATCTTTCAAAATCCAATGTGTGTGTTTGTTGGCGTGTCCTTTTTTCGTTGATCTCAATCTTAGGGGTCCCTTTGACATGAATAATTTAATTGCTTTGATCTATATCATGTTTGATATCGGTTGTTTAGATCGATTTCCGAAAATCCCGTATGTGCGCGTGATGACGTGTCGTGTCCGTTTCTGTTGATTATCGATCTCTAAATCTCGGGGGCCGTCACTTTGACTTAAGAAATATATCGTTTGGATAATCATTTTTTGGATAATCATTTGACTACTCGTCATGATCTACATGAGACACTATCTTTAATACTGTTGGTTGACCCGAAAAATCCGATTATGAGTGTGTATCTTTAATGACGGTTGACCACAAATTAAGTGTAAAGATTTCAACATTATTATGACTTCACTTGTGTGTGATCGTTTTGCAGGCTTAAAACCCGATGGCTCCTTGAGAACCGAAGGCGTTTCTTCAAACTCCGAGATGGAAAAGGGATTTTATCTTCCCGATTATTACCTAAATCGCGGTCCAAAAGCTGACGTGTCCATTGGAAAACGTTTCGTGGGGGCAGAAAGAGAGGCTAATCTTGAGAAGGAATCTTCTTCCAATGACATTGATGGAATTGGAAACGGAGTAAATCTCGTGGGAACTCGGTACGAAAACGGTCTCTTCTCAAGCTCGTTGTCGGATATCTTCGCCAGAAACCGTACGCTCTTTCTCTCGTTTTACTTTCTTTTCCTTGCATTTTACGCCGATATTTAAAATGGCCATTTTTGTTTTCTCGTAATTTTTTTTCCCAGCAGAACTGTCGTTTCGATCCGCACATGAAGAGATCGGGGCTCAAACGATTGGCAGTCTTCTCCCCGATGATGATGATGACTTGTTTTCTGGTGTGCTCGATGAGATAGATAGCGTTGTGCAATCTCGTGGCGGTGAGGATATTGATGACGTGGACTTTTTTAGCAACGTTGGGGGCCTCGAGCTCGGAGAAGATGGGTTTTCACGGAGGAAGATCGGTGAACACCCTTTAGGAGAGCATCCTTCGAGGACCCTCTTTGTGAGAAATATCAACAGCAACGTTGAAGATGGGGAATTACGCGCACTTTTTGAGGTAATAATTTAGCTGCCTTTTGGATTTTCATGTCTTGGCATTGGCTAAAAGCTTGTTCTGACATTCTTAGGGTGCGTTTGATTTTGTGGAAATTAGTCGGGAAAGGAGAATGAAATGGGAAAGAAAAGCTAGTTTTTATGTTTGGTTGGTTGAAGAAATAGACAAGGGAAAGAAAAGAAAAGAATAGAAAAGAAAAGCTAGTTATGTTTATACGTAAAACTAAGGAAAACTCATTTCTCTACCAAATGGAGAGGAAAATGAAAGAACAACTTATGAAAATCACTCTCCGATTTTCTTTGTCACACTACTTTCTTCGTTCCAAACACAGCCTTAATGCTTTGATCTACTGCAGCAATTTGGGGACATACGGGCTCTGTACACCGCATGCAAGCATCGGGGGTTTGTCATGGTATCATATTTCGATATAAGAGCAGCTTGCAATGCGATGAAAGCTATGCAAAATGTACCGTTAGGCCAGAGGAAACTCGATATACATTTCTCAATTCCAAAGGTAGTTTTCTTTCTAATATGTCCATTTATACTTAAGTTATATATGTTTTTTCTCTTGCTATGTTAACCGCGAAACTTTATCTGAGAGTCATTTTCTTGACCTTTGTAAGGATAATCCTTCTGTGAAGGATATAAATACTGGGACTCTCGTCATTTACAATCTCGATCCAACTGTTTCAAACGAGCAACTTTGCAATATTTTCGGTAGATACGGTGAAATCAAGGAGGTAACTTGAGAGTTCTCGGTCTTAATCTGATTTTTTTAGTTCATCGAGAAAAGATCACTAACACGTTTTCTTGGGTGGGTTTTAGGTACGCGAGGCTTCAAATAGATCTAGTGAAAAAGTTGTGGAGTACTATGATGTTAGAGCTGCAAAATCTGCTCTCCACGCATTGAACAAGTGCGACATCGCTGGAAAGCAGATAAATCTTGAACCTGGCTCTGCAAGGTGAACCCATATTTCTATATTTATAAGCTATATTTCTCATCACCGATGACTGTTCTTACACTTATTACACATCAGCCTTTAAAAAATGTGTTAAAAAAATAGTAAAGTTTTTGCATTTGGAAGAGCCACATATCAGAATTTTTAGCTTTTATCAATTGAAGCATATACTCTAATGTATTACCGTATTCTCTTTACAGATTTGTAGAGACTTTATCGTCTGAGCTCGAACTAGAAGATTCTGTATTCCTTCAACAAAGGTACAGCTTGCCCAGTAACTTGGAAACTGCATTTCCTGGTAAGCACATCTGCAATTCATATAGTACCCTTACAATTCGGGTAAAATTTCTGTTGTAATGAAATAATAATATTTCAGGGCCATTTTCCCTTCGTGAAACTGCTGCCATTAACGACGATGGACTTATTACGGGCCCTCGTTCGAATAATGGAAGCTTAATGAGCCCACTCCTCGATAACGTTCTCCACCGTTGGATATCATCATCGAGCGTGACTAATAGCATATCCCCTTCAATTAGAGGCGAACCGGGAAATTATCCCATGATGTTTGAACTCTCAGGATCTCCAAATCTTCATCCTCATTCGCGTCCCGAATATCGCGATAATCTCGCAAACAGGCCTCCGTTTGTTTCTAGAAGTAATATGGCTGAAAATGTACGTGCAGCAGAAATGATCGATGGCCACCGGTTCCATGGAGGTGGTGGCTCTAATATGCAGCAGCAGTCCATGGAGTTAAATGAAGGTTATATTCTTTTCTTTTTTATTTCTTTTGGGTGACCCGGGGAACCCTGGCGGAGAGACCAGGTAAGCTCCGGGGGTCAACGTAATCAGTTCAACCACACTGGCTCAAGTACAAGTGTGACAGGCTCACTCGTGAAAATGTTGGCAGGGAGAATCTGTCATGGGACCTTTCTCCCCCATAATCCTTGAGGCCTCAGCCTTGACCACTACTAGTCTATGACCTCATTGTGCTGTTATATATTCAATATTGTATTTGATTAATTATTGTGTTTAAACCTCTGTGGTCTCTTCTCCAGCTTTCGGGTCCTCCGGTAACGGACGCCACTTTCTCTGGAACAACAGCACGCACCGCCCCCGGGCTCAACCTCCGATGCACTGGCCCGGTTCGCCATCGTTCACGAACGGGATCAGCTCCGCTCGTCCACAGCAGTTTTCAGTTCCTCACATGATGAATGGGCTCATTCATTCAGACAACCACAACGTGGCATCGGCACCGTCGGTGAACCGTTCTATTTGGGAAATGCACCACCGATCTTACACTGGTGAGCCACCCGATGCTGCCGCAGCTGTGTTTCACCCGGGATCTCTCGGGAACGTGAGGAACTCGCCGCATCCGTTGGAGCTTGTTTGTCGTCCCCAATTGTTCCCTCGGGGCGGTGGCAATGGCGTGGACGCTGCAATCGCTGCCAACAAAGGCACGGGATTATTATTGCATCCTCACAATCAGAGGGGCCAAATGATTTTTCCCTCGAGAGGCCAAGTGATTCCCGTGATGGGCTCGTTTGATTCTCCGAGTGAACGGTGTAGAACCAGCAGGAGTGAAGGTGGCTCGAATGTGGCGGACAACAAGAAGCAGTTCGAGCTTGACGTTGATAGGATCTTGCGTGGAGAAGATAAACGAACGACCCTCATGTTGAAGAATATTCCCAACAAGTATGTTTTCATTCATTAGCATCCTTTGAATATTCTATTATATTTTTCAAGCCGAGTGCTCCGCTTGATAGGAAAACGTTTTTCATTTTGCATTCGTACAAAATTGTTTTCTTCATTTATTCGTGTTACGAAGCTGAGGTTTACTTTACTCAGAAATGTGCCGTTTTTTTTTCCTTAAACGCGTTGTTCGGTTTATCGAGTATTGTGGTTGAACTTTTTAGGTACACCTCAAAGATGCTTTTGGCTGCCATTGACGAACGCCACAAGGGGACTTATGATTTCATCTATTTGCCTATTGATTTCAAGGTAAATTCCTTGGTTTATGGGATTTTTTTTTTTCTTTCGTTGTGGTAACTTTCCGGTAATTTTCGGATAATCGAGTACAGAGAGGGAGGGAGAAAATGTTCACTCATTATATCCCTTTTCTTTTATGTGCAGAATAAATGCAATGTTGGCTATGCGTTCATAAACATGACCGATCCTTCCCTCATAGTTCCTTTTCACGAGGTACGCAGTCACTCACTGTCTTAAAATCTTTCCATGCATCTTTTAACGTGGAGCTTTATCGAAAAAGGCAAAATTTACGAACTTTTGCAGGCATTCGATGGGAAGAAATGGGAGAAGTTCAACAGTGAAAAGGTGGCATCTTTGGCGTATGCAAGGATTCAGGGAAAAGCTGCCCTTGTTGCACATTTTCAGAACTCAAGCTTGATGAATGAAGATCGGAGATGCCGCCCTATACTTTTCCACACCGATGGTCCTAATGCAGGAGATCAGGTAACATCGCAACCTCGTATGTTTGTCTACATGCACATGTATATATATAATATATATACATATATGCGTGTGTGTGTGTGTGTGTGCGCGCGTGTGTGTGATCACCTTATTTGGCACCTCATCTGAGCACCTATTTTGTGGCACTGATTGGTGCCACATAAGAGGTGATGTGTCATTGATTGGCACCTTCAACATGCCATTGATTGACACATCTTATGTTGACGTGGCTCCAATCAGTGCCACATAACAGGTGCTCACATAAGGTGCTTACTGTGAGAACCATATGATTATATATATATATATATATATATATAGATGGATTAGAGATCAGGAAGAAGCAAAAGTCATATATAACTTTTCCTGCCTTGTAATGAATGACAGGTTCCCTTTCCGGTGGGTAATAATATTCGATTGAGACCCGGAAAAATTAGAGCAGGAAACACATCCGAAGAAAACGGTCAAGAGATCCCCAAAAATTCATCAGCTGCGGAGGATTTTGCCAATGGAGAGTTCTTGTCGTCCGTTTCGGGGAAAGAATTATCGGATTGAGACCATTTTATGACCGTGCTAACCAACATAATTTCAGTCTTTTTTCTTGAATCTTTGCTGATGTAATAATATTAAGGGCATGGCATAGCAGAGGGAGGAGCACAAGAGGATTTTTGATGAAGTTTACTGACCAAAAGAAGCATTGGAGTATATTATTATTATTATTATCATTCATCTGTGGGCTGAGGAGAGAAGCAAGGAATTAAGCTTTGCGGTTTTGATTCTGTTATGTATAGAGGAGCAGCTTGTGAGCAACGGGTAAAGATTATTATTATTATGTCTTCTTCTTATATTTATGGACGTTTGTTTCTCTGTCACATTGCACTTTTCTTCCCCTCTCTTCATATCTCTTCGTGGGACGATTTTGGTTGACCTGAATTTTATGAAACTGTGTCATTTTGTTTTGAATTTGGATGTCGACTTTAATTTATAAAAGCTTTATGCTTCGCTTTTATGATCCTTCCATATGGCCTTTTTTTTTTTTTTTTACTTTTAAATTAAACAACGGAAAAACATGCATGCAACAAGCCCCCACCTAAGTTTTGAAATTTTAAAACTACTAGAAAATAAAATTTATCATATTTGAACTTTCAAAATGAATATGCATACATGCAATAATCGAATAAGTGCTCCGCCAAGAATTGAAAGTTCAAATTCACCAGTGAACCGCTCGTATTGAAAAACATCACGCACCGGATATTAGTAAAGGCGAATATCTCCACCGGCTGTTTTTGAATTTCAATCGAAAACTGTTGAAGATTGAAGAATTAGGCAAAAATCAAGAATCATATCAAGCTGCACAAATCAAGATCAATCACAATCGAATCGCCAACAACTACATACCATAAATACTCAAACGACTAGTTTTTATAGACTATAACTATTTATTGTACAATTCCGGTATCTTCCCCAAAAAAATCAACTAATATATTTTTTGATATTTTTTTTATCGAAAAAGAAAACATTTTTACTTTTGAAAAGAAAAGAAAACAAGAAACATTAAAAATGCAAAAATAAAAAATAAAAAAATGAAAGCCTAATTCCAACGACCAAAAAGATGTCGGCGGATATGCTTCGGAATAGATCATATATATAGATCAATCAGGCTCATGACAAAGGCCGATACACATCTTTTCCTTTTCAGAAAGATCAGATCGATCTAAAATTAATGTATATCCATATCAATTATATATCTTATAATCCCTTGTGCAGTGTTGTGTCTTCTTCTTGCAACATTTTTTTGTCTCATGCTTGGCCACGTTCTTTGATTTCAATTTATCAAAGGCAAATCTAGCGGTGGTGTGGGCGTTTAATATATATCCTCAAGATCTCATCTTTCCCTTTGAAAAACAAACATTGAGGAATATTTGTATTTTTTATTTTCTACCCTTCTACATAAATATATATCGAATATTCGTAAAAATTAGGCCGAACGCCAATAAAAACCCTCAACCCTTTAACATCGCCCCTACATATCGAAAGAAAGAGACACTTCAAAGCCTTGTCAACATCTTCAGTTCTTTGATCTTTACCTATCATTTAGACGCACTTGTACACCTCCACACAGCAAAATAATTATTAAACAATTACACATTAGAATTGTGAAAGCTATCTACAATTATATATCTATTATATATATATATATAAGGGTTACACAAAGGATCGAACACAGAGAAAAAGACAGCATAGCGTAACATGGCATCATCGGCTGAGAAAGGAAATATATCCGGAGAAGATCAAGGTACTCCCCGCTTATTATTATTGACTATATATATATATCTTTATATATAGCTTCTCTATCAAGCATCAAATTCAGTTGCTTGTGGAAATGACCAAAAAAAAGTATGCATTTGTCGATTCATTGAATTCGATGATGTCTTACTTCCGTAAGAAAAATAGCCATCCATCACAATCCCTCTTAAGAATAATAATTCAAACACGCACGCACGTGGCTTTCTCCACATGACGATGATGTTTATGAATCGCCAAGGCTTCTCTTCAATATATTATATTAAGTTAAAAAATAGATAGAATACATACAGAATTAGTGCATTATTTGTCGATTGACTATTAATTAATCTTGGTGAGATGTCACCAAGGCTTACTTTCACCTACCAAAATTCATAAATAAATCCAACACTGATGATTCATATGACCTTTCATGCATCTTCCTTTAATTGTAAATGATGGTAAAATTAAATTATTACAAGCAGGGAGTGTAGTGAAGAAGCACTATAGAGGCGTTAGGCAAAGGCCGTGGGGCAAATGGGCAGCGGAGATCCGTGACCCGAAGAAAGCTGCCCGTGTCTGGCTCGGGACGTTCGACACTGCAGAGGATGCTGCCCTAGCTTATGACCAAGCTGCCCTAAAATTCAAAGGGTCCAAAGCAAAGCTCAACTTCCCCGAACGCGTTCAAGGCCACACTCACCCAACCTATAATAATAATAATAATACGAGCCAAAGCAACAACCATGCGAATAACGATGCCCTAATTCACGGGAATACTTTTCCCGGGATTCAAGAATACGCAAAGCTGCTGCGTAGTGACGACGCTGACCTGTCGAATTATTGGAGTTCATCGTCATCATCATCGTCACTGTATAATGACAACAACAATGTTAGTCAGCATCAATCGGGGGGATCTTCGTATGGTTATTACAACCCTCAGCACCACGTGGGGACTGATTATTACGGGTCGAGCTCAGCCATGGATATGAGCTCATCAGCTGCACAAAACCATGGTGGAGAGTTTCCTTCGAGTTACGGTTCTGTTGATCAATATGGAGGGTTTTCTGGTGCTGATTATCAGTATATGGATTATGGAAAGTATTTCTACGACGACCCAAATAAACCCTAGTTCATGATATATATATATATATAAATATAATATATGTGTAATGAACTTATTATTAATTGTAATCCTCTGCTACATTTCCAGTTGTGTTGTGAAAGATGATTAATATCTATCTACAATGTATTGTGTGTGCCATCAATGTAATGCTCCTGCAAGTAGTTGTGTAATTGCAAGTTTCACCGTTATTGGCTATCTTGGAAGAATTTCAAATTGGCTATTAAACATCATTAAGACATATGTGTACATTACTTGGGAAGTATAAATAATCCTAAGATGATTAATTTTTGATCGATGACTATTAGTTAACTAGATGTCTAAAAACTATAGTTATGCTTCACCATAAGTTGGCTTGGATGCAAATGGTTTAGGGTTTTGAATCTTTATTCACTATAGAAACCCTATTTAAATGCTCGAATCGTGCATAAAATAAATTCTTGTTGATATAGCATAAGGTTGCTTCAAGAAAGAACCCTAAAAAAACCTTCTAGAAAAGAAAGCGAATATATAAAAGGTAGTACAAGTGTCGAAGCTTGTAAGTAGTACTTTATAAGGGTACTATTACAATATCATGCGTGAGTTTGTGCCTGAAAATAAATTATTTTCTTAACATCTCTTCTTCCAACTTGCACGGAATCATTCCTCAAGTCGGTGAGTGGCGATTAATATTTTATGTCAGAACGATGATAGTTCAGTCTTGAACTAATTAGAGAGGAGCCCACCAAGTTAAAGTAAAAGAACCTCTGCCTATTTGTGTGGTAGGTTATTTAGTTCTTCGAGATTGCATTTTTCATTTTCTGTCGGTCTTTTTTTATTTTTCTTTTTTTTTTTCGTGTATTTGTTTTTTCTCCTTTGTAAGCCTTTGTTTTCTATCAGGTTATGATGATATCGGAGAGATCATTTGGGATATTTAATCCGTGTATTTTGTTGGTTAAAGTAATGCAAAACTATCATTTAAAAAGGAAAAAGTTAAAAATTAAAGATTGCCACTTTATTATTATTTTTTATAATACAAATATGTCGTGTCATATAACTTCGAGTTCAACTCCAAAAAAGCATAAGGGACGCTCAATTTTATTTGTCGTTTTCCTATTTCAATAACTACTAATCATCAGTCTGAGGATTTAAGTGTCTCGATCGCTTGAATGTGGACAGATGATTATATTTGCAAGCACTACTATCATGCGATTTGACATCTCTCTCTTTTTTCTTAATTTTGCTTTCGGCTTCACACTCTCTTCTCCAACATTCAATGTATCCAAAACCTCACCCGTCAATTCTTGCGGCTCCATTACAAAAACATTAGAAATTAGAAGCAAAGCATCTCATTCACGCGCAATCTTTGCTCGCACGTGACGAGATAAGCAAAAGCTCTATTCATATTGGGCCTATTAATGGACAATAAATTGGGCTTTCTATTGTGAAATGGGCTCATATATTGGGCCTCCGGTTCGCCTCATTATGGGCCCAAATCATAAATCTCGGCTTATTTATGGATTTACGTTAACAACAACATAGGCCTGATCGAAGGCTTTTTCGAAAAAATGGCTTTTCATCAAGTAATCTTTCGAAAAAATGGAGAACGTTTAAGGAAATCTTTGTCATTAATAATCGAATTATCGGTCTCGTACGGGTTCTCAACTTCGGCAAGTATAAAAATGAAAACCCATGGTGAGTTATCTGCACCACAAAGTTCTCATCTTTCTATTTGATTTTCAACACCAATATAGCTGAGAACTCATAATGTGTTTCTCTACAACAACACCAGTGAGTTCTCAACTAAACATTCTCCAACTATGATGTTGAGAATCCAGTATAAAGTTGAGAATTCGTTAAAAAAATATTCATTAAAAGAAATTTATTCATTAAAAAATATTACACATATTACTGACTACATAACTAATGTTATACATTACGCCCGTAAACACTTCGTGTTTAGCTTAACCACGTCATCACAATGGGTCCACTAGTAAGAGGATGACAAGTATTTACACATTTAGGAGCTATTTTCTTAATAAAAACATTAAGCTTATTTTCTTAAATTATCCGTTATTGATTGGCGTCAGAGCACAAGACGGATGCAATCTTTGCGTGAAAATCTGTTAACGGCTAAAATAAAACCAGAATCGAAGCGAGCGATGTCTACCGCCGCAGCGATTGTCTTCTCAGCAAGAACAGCAGCAGCTTCGGTCTTCGATCACAGCATCCCTAAACTTCCCAATACCTCCAGCAAATCCTCCGGCAACCGCCCGCGAAGCTCCAATCTAACCCTGAGAAGACGCCGAGCCTCGCCGACTCAATGCGCCGCCTCCACCGACGGCGACGCGGCGTACCAGGGCGTGTACGGTCCCTGGAGGATCGAACAGTCCGACGTCCAAGAGGTAATCCTCTACAGGTCGGGCCTCGTCACGGCCGCCTCGTCGTTCGTCGTCTGCTCGTCCTCCGCCTTCTTCGGCGGCTCGGCGGCGCTCGATTGGGTCAGGGAAAACTCCGACGTGTTCTACGTCCTGGGAAGCTGCGGCCTGGGGCTGTCGCTGTACCTGATACACATATACGTGACGGAGATAAAGAGGGCCCTTCAATTTCTGTGGCTTATCGGCGCGTTGGGCTCCTTAGGGGCCTACGCGGCCTTAGCCCATCCGCTGGGGAGGAGCTTGGTGGAGTACGTGGCGGTGGATAATGCGGCGGCGGTTTGGTTTGTGGGCCCCATGTTTGCTGCCTTGACGGGTCTTGTCTTCAAGGAAGGTTCGGTTCAATGTTTTGCTATACTTTTATTGAGAGTTGCTCTGTTTCACTAGCTGTTGTTGGCTTTTGGCAGGGCTTTGCTATGGGAAGCTTGAAGCTGCTGCTCTTACATTTATAATCCCGTCGCTTTTGCTTGGGCACTTGGTATTTTTATTACATCGTAATTCATGGGTTTTTTCTTTTATCTTTTTTTTTTCTTGATTAATCAAAGATCTTTCTTGGGATTTGATGGTGCAGAGCGGTTTAATGGATGAGAAGACGAAGCTTGGTCTGTTGGGCGTGTGGATGGCTCTGTTTGTGGTGTTTGCTGCCAGAAAGTTCACACAGCCTATTAAGGTATGAGAGAATAATTTAAATCATTAATGCTTTTAGAGTAAGTAACAAGAGTTATGTTCTTTTTTTTTTTTTTTTTATTTAGGACGACATTGGAGACAAGTCGGTTTTCATGTTCAACTCGTTGCCTGAAGAAGAGAAGGCGGCCCTCATCGAAAGGCTACTAGAGCAGAAGCAGCAGAAGCTCGATTAGTTAAGCACATAAAAGATTTCATCAGTGAAATGCAGTAAAAGATGTTAGTGAGAAGATTTCATGTTGTTCCCACAAAACAAAACGCCTCATTACATCGCATATAATGAATGATCTCCTGTGTCCCAAATTTTAAAAAAAAAAAAAAAAAGAAGAAAGGAAGAAAAACGTAACCTTCGAAACTTATATTACCACCGCCTAAAGGGTTTTCTTGCCTTGATCGGAAGCTAAAGCATCGGCCTCTTCACTCAGCTTCGTCCTCTTCGGGTTTCTGCTCGTTTTGTCAGAAGCATGAGATTGTTCGGTGTTGTCTTCTGCAGCATCATCTTTGCCCATCTCAGGCTCAGCATTGGCACCACAATTCTCTTTATCATTAGGAGCCTCATCGCTGCCTTCACCGTCTTCTTGCACGTCAACATCATCAGAACCTTCATCACTATTATTATTATTATTACAATCACCATTGTCTTCTTGGGCCTCCTCTTTCATCTTGTCCTGAAGGGACTGTATAACGTCCTGCAGCTCTCTGTTCACCTGCAAAAATGTACATTCATTACACCGCACATTACATGTGTGAGTTTTATTACTTCAATAGCAGAGAGCAATGAAATGCGGGAAGGCATCGGTTGTGATTTATTTATTTATTTACCTGCGGGTTCTGAAGGAACTCGGAGATGTCGTTTTGGCACGATGGGCACTTCATAACGTTCTTCTGGGCCCGAAGATTCCTCCTTCCTCCACAGTTCCTCTGTTTCACAAATGATTGGCCGGCGAATTTTCCCTCTAGGCATGCTTTGCAGAAGTTATGGGCACAAGGGGTCGTGAGAGGAAGAACCATCACTTTACGGCAGATGAGGCAACTAAATTCTGCACAACAGAGGAATCTTTAATTAATCGAGGTCCCAAATCGGGCAACCTTTATTTATTTTGTAACTCATGAGTGTTTAAGTTAAGGTTAACCTTTCAAAAGCTTCTCCTTCACGGTTCCTCTTCCATTACTTTGCTTTCTCTTCTTGTTGTTGGGGTCTTTACTGTCGGGATCGCCGGTTGTTTTACAGCTTTCGGGTGCGGGCTTTTTCCACATCCACCGACCCTGTTCCTCCTGCGTAGTGGATTCAAAATTAAATGGAGAAGGAAACTGAAGATATTAAGAGAAAGTATAATCACAAAAGTTCTTACATCATAATCCCAACTAGGGCTCCCTTTTCTGACAAATACATCGGTGGCATTCTCCAATTCCTCCACCGGAGGTAGGGATGTTCTTGGCCGATCACCGTGTTCCTCACTGCAGCATAGAGCAACCAGAGTTCACGAGCAGAAGTAAAAATACGAAACTGCAGATTATGGATGATTTAGTCAAAACAAAAAGTCAAACCTCGTCCATGGTGCGGGTTCATTGTCACAGCGAACAAATAAGTACCTGCAGACCTTGAATCCCTGCAAGTTGATATGGAAGAAATTAGGAGATGATTATAATAAATTGGCAAATGATTACAAATTTCAATACTAGGCAGATTTTTTATTGTTTTACTTGAATTCCAGGTTTTCGCCAACATTTCTCGATTCTGTATACCCCGTCGTACCGCACTCCTTCTGCAGGTGCATAAGAAGACCTCTTCTCCTTATGAGATCTACCGGAGAGAAAGCAGTTTCAGAAAAAGCAAACAAGATCAAATGTTTAAAAGCAAGGATTATCTTTGATTGGCTGTAAAAACCTTTGCTTTCAGGCAAAGTTATGACAGTTTACCTCACAACGCGAACGGGATAACCGTGTCTGCAGCTAACTCTCAAGGCTTCATTGCTTTTAGTGAATTTCTGGTCAAAGGACTGAACTTTGTTGGTCCTTTTGTTGCCGCTGAGGTCACGGCCACCACTGCAATTGAAAATCAAGATTTAAAAACTATTACACGTGGCACCAAAAAAAAAATCGTAGGTTACAACGGTAACCAGCTCATATAACACGCATATATGGCAGAAGCAGCAGCAAACAATTGGACAACAGAAACACAGAATCATGGAAAGCGCGAGATCTTCCAATACGGAGTGAAAGGTACTTTCTTATCATGTCTAAAAAAATAACCAGACAACTCATTTTTCCAAACAGAAATGATATTTCCAACTGTCAACAAAGCACCACCTCAGAAAATCAATCATTATAAGAAAAATCAGCATCATAATTCATAACCCAGTTGACTTCTTAATATTTGCATACAACGAATGTAAACAGATATGGTGATGGGGGCCTCGAATTTACCTTCCTGTATAGAGGAACCAATCTCCATGGTCCTCATCATCTTCATATCCTCCAGATAACGCAACGGACTGAGCCCCGTGACTCGACTGCCCATTAATCCCAGCAACATGTGAAAAATGTGCACCCCATTGCCTGCACTCCATCCGATCCCTCCAAGATTCACCGACCAACAAACCCTGTTTCCTTATAGGGTCGTACTCAGCAGTAATTGGACCGAAAAAATCAGAAGGAATCGTCACAAAGATTTTCCCGCTGCATGCATTGGCGAGGCCCGATTTCTTTGCCCTCTCGGTTGTGAATGCTTTATCGGGTCTATCTTGGTTGTGAATCACGTGGTAGACCTTGGGGATACTTTCTGAAGAGTTCGATAGAGAACTCTTTGCCATTCGAATCGCCATAACAATGGCAGAGTTGATGCGGGGCTCAGCAGCCATTTTTGGTGGAATTGGCTCACGACACATCGCACATGTCTTCTTTCCTTGTTGGCCTACCCACTTCTGAAAGCACTTCAAGCAGAAGTTGTGGCCACATGGAGTCTGGAGAAAGGAGAGAGGAAAAATTACACATTGAGCCCTTTTCGATAAAGGAGATTATGCTATCTTTGGACCATAGAACACACATCATTGAAGGTGTAAATCTACAACAATATCTTCAACGATCAAATTGTTTATATCCGTAGCACAATAAGACTATTTGGCGCGAAGCCCAGATACGGACTTCCAAACGAGACCGTATCATTGCCTCATTTGATACTCCTTACCAAATCGACATACAATTTCCATATTAAAATCAATTACGGGAAACTCTCCACAGAAATGTTCTTGCCCATTTTTGAACAAGCTTCAAAAATTGAATCTCTTGGCGCTAAAAACGTATTCAAAGCCGAAAAATCATATAAAACCATGAGCCGTAGCAGAAGGAAGAGACATGTATTCATAATAGAGGGGTTGATTGACAAAATTCCCCAATACAAGCAGAATCCTCCAGAAAAAAAATCCTATGCTCTATCAATAACTAAACAAAACATACAAGAAATAAGATCCAAAACATGATGCGAGAGAGCGTGGAAGATCATACCGAGACGGGCCTATCAAGCAGGAGCATGCAAATGGTGCAATTGAACTTATCATCCAAAATCCCCAAACCACCGTCATCTCCATCTCCCTCCATCTTCTTTGCATCACCAACAGACTCTTCATTCCCACCGCTTAACAACGCTTGACGCTTCCTCGCCTTCTCCGCCTCCGTCAGCGTCGAATCACCCTGAATCGCCCGGATCTTTTCCATCAGCTCCCCTCCTCCTCCGCCGCCGCCGCACGCCGCCGCCTCCGACTCGACTCCGGAACAGTCCGGACAGACCCAGCTCACCTCCTCCGCTAGGGTTTTCGGAGGCGATCTGAGGCACGCCGCGTGCCACGGCGTGGTGCACGTGCTGCAGCAGATCACCCCCTCCGCCTTGCTCTTGCACGCCATGCAAATGCCTTCGCTATCGCAGGGGAGTTCGGAAGCCATCGACGATGATTGTCGCTAACTCTGAAAAATATCAGTGAAAATAATTAAAGCAAAATGGAGTCTTCTGTGGATTCCGAAATGTGTGATGTGCTCCTTAAATAGAGGCGACGCTTCACCTCAAAGGATGTGTTGTGTTGTGTGGCGCGGGACTTGAAAATTTCACAAAATCTATGACTCCGCGTTTTCCTATCCTTGGATTAAATATTACTACAATATAGTAAATATTATAAAATTACATTAATACTATAAAAGATTATGATTTTATTATCCAAATCCGGGTGTAATTGATTATGTGAGACTCTTCCACTTTATTCAATGAATTTTATTTATTGCCATTGTAACGGTGGGATTTGCCTTTTTTTTATTTATTTATATTGCATAGGGTTGAAGATTTTCTGGTACCATTGACGTCAACAAAATTGAATGCTAATTTCTAACAACACCAAAAGGGTATTGACTTCTTATGAATTTTAAATATATTTTCTTTTCGTAAATAAAAAGAGATATACTTAAAAAATTATGAGGACTTAAAATTTGTATTACATGTTGGTATATTTAAAAAAGAAAAGGAAAAAGTCAGATTGCTTGACTTTGGATTAGATAATATTTATCTTAGAAAAAAAAAGTACAAAATGAACACTTACTTGTTAGGTCCGCGAGGCTCGATGATCTTAATCGACGATGTCAAATCCGAGGATTCACAAAGGCTTTCACCATGACCAGTATCGTTTTCTAGGGTTTTAATTGTACCTAATTTTAATTTTGATTATGCATCACTTCTTAAAGCTTTCGTAATAAGAAATTAAGCGTAAATCGTTCTATCAAAACACTTTGGACTAATAGCTGTAGCGCCCCGAATACGAAAATTCAAGAAATGCCCCAATATTTTGTTTTTAAAATAAACTCGCGGAAAAAGAAAAACATCTACCTTGCTCGTCACGTCCAACGAAAGGCTAGATAAGAAGAAGACTGCAGTTAACGAGAGTCGACGACGAGATCGAAATAAAATATCAACCCTAGTTTTTTCGATTTGATAATAGTTTTATTTTTTTTCGTCCAATATTCGACGTACCTAGGAGGACGCGTTGCGTGTTTGGCGAAATATATAAAACTATCTAAATTTTATAGTTGTCACTTGTTCAAAACAAGGAGGAAATTACAATTGTGAAACACAACGTAACATGATGTAGATCCGAAAATGTTTTTGTCATGATCCATTTTTTAGTTAGTACTATGTCCAAATATACATTGTGCTAACTCGTTGCTGCATAATTTCAAGACATACATACTTGTTACCATCTTTTTTCTTTTTAATATCATTTAATTTTTTTAAAAAAATCAAATAATTTCTAAAATAAAATCTGAAATTTAATCATCAATTATGTGAGATTATATAATAATTAACCATTAGGCTTATGTAGCCATCTTCTCGTTATGCCTATAAATAGCACTCTCCTCCGAACTAAGCAAATTTTGTGAGGGAACCAAATCAAGTTTTCCTCGGAACTCCTTAGGATTAGGAAGCTGAGTCTCATCAAAATCTTGCAACGGAGTTTTCTGGAGTTTCTTGTCCTCCCGTTCGACATTTCTAGCACATAACCTTTTTAATTAAAACAAAAATAAAAAAAAGAAGAAAAAATCACCTTTTTCTTCTGTGTATTTGTCAATGAATGGGTGAACAAACGACCTTCCACGCAGTCACGAAAATATATATAGGGAACGTGAATGATGAGCAACGTTGCCGAGCCTCTCGGGAGAGCAATCCTATAAGCGGAATACATCATTCTTTAAATACAAAAAAGAAAGAAAAAAAATTGATCCTTCTTTTTTTTCACTTCTTTCTCTTGAGACCTGCATTTTTATGCAGGTGCAGTTAGTTTTAGGGTGAAGGCAATCATAATTTAAAACAGAAACATACTTGCAAGACTGAAAAAAAAAACTGCGAGAAATCCACAAATGTCGCCGCTGTAATAGCCCGATCCTTCAAAGCACAAATCTTGTCGGAGATTGAAAGTAACAATAACCATTGCATATAATCAAACCTAAGAAAAATCAGCAATGTATGAAAGGAGCATACTCGTTCGATGTTATTGAACTATCGTGCATACGTTTACGTTCTTCGACATTCGTGGATGGGGACATATGTGACCATTTGGTACGAATTCTTTCCTCAACTACCAGTTACTTCAAGGAAGCCTTGCCCACATCTACCTCAAGAGCTATGAGGAATCTGTGTCGCTAAAAAATATATATAAATTTAAAATATAATACACTCAGCTTTTAGGTGGAGTGGTCATTCAACATGGTATTAAAGATCTGGCCCAGGAGTTCATGGGTACGAATCCATTTAAGAAAAATTACACGTCTAGAAATCAGCATAGACGTGATGAGACATGTTGGAAATAAAAATATATAAATTTACAATATGATTCGCTCCCTTCAAGCATAAAGCTTTTAGGTGAGGTGCTCGTTCAACTGTTTACAACAAAGCCCGAGATTGCTCGGTTTTTTTGTGATTGATACAGCAGCTAAATCCAGTCCATTTCTCAGAGTAAAAAATCACCAATTTAATGAAATAGTATCTGCCTCCTCATTCGTCATGAACATGTATAAAATCAATCAGTCGTATTAAGGACCTCAAAGAGCCAATAAAACACGGTGCTCATTATACAGGACGGAAAGCTCGAGTTATCTATCACCGATGGGGATTTACCTTGGCAGAGGGATTTTGACGACGAAGTTGTTGAAGACTGAAATTTCTCCCTTGGATGCGAAGTCATCTCTACTTCGCGATCTCTGCATCAAGAGGAATGAATAATTTAGGGAAGTATAACAGAAAATGAGAATCACAGTTAACAAAGCCCCAAACTAAACTATTAATCGACGCCCAAAGGCGACTGTAGCTGGCGCAATCGGTGGGGCTCTGTTTTGATTCCATACATTTGGCTGTCTCTCTTCTCCGAGGTTGGCTATTTTAGCAGGCTATGGAGTTGGCAATCATGGAATTTAATGTGTATTTATGAAAACTAGAGAGTGGCACGACGAGGAATATAAGTCCTTTCTTTCTTAACATTTTTTTTTTCTCTTCATTTTTTGCAAATTTAAAAGGCTTATATTCTAGCTATGAAAATAATACCCCGTTTCAAAATCCATATTGATAACATGTAAACTATTTTTTTTTCTGTTTCACTCAAGTTCATTCTGAATCGAATTTTAATCCCGTTGTCTAAATGATCCAGGTATAATATAACTCTTAACTCCTCAAATCGAATTTGAACTCTGAGTTGTCGAATTTAATGGCCAAATTGCAAATCCCCGCGGGGTCTTGATGGGGATTAGACCAACGCCCCGTTGCATTTTTTAACTAAACTATATCGTGGTCCCCACACTTCAACTAATTATAGTTTAAATCGAACATAAATCTAATCATCTATTATGAAACAACCTTCACTTTTATATTTACCAATCTGCATGTCATATATGTACTGTCTCAGATCATGCAAATTGCGATAGTTGATGAGTTCAAAGTGAAATCGGACCAGTGAGTCCATCTAAAAAAATTATCGTTAGTTCAATGAATTTTATCACTTGGGATCAATATATATTTCAGCATTCATATTTATGGAAAAAAAAAACAAAATGTATCGACGTTAAATATACATTCAATGAGACTATGTAAACAAATTCCCACTTAGGAAAAAACGAACGAACTTTCAATGAATTTCCAATAAATGGACAACCTTAATTACAAAATTCTCTGATAAGACGTTATTGCCAATCTTTTAACATCCAACAAAGGAGATGAAAGGCTGAAAAAGCTTATCTCCACCGTTAAATTAATAATAATAGAAAAAACAAAAGGTGACACAATCACAATGCATGCAGAGATCTGCCATGACCAGCCAACCACCGTCTGCACATCCGCTACAATTAATGCTGTAATGATCTTTTTCTTCTATTTATTAGTGGGCTTCCACCAAGTTAGTTGGATCATCATTCAACTCACATTTATTACACCTCATAAGCTGCTTACACAATCGAAATATCAAAATTAAGTTAGGATAAAATAAGTGCATTACTCCTTCTATTTTTAATTGGTGATGCATGGAATTCTACTTAAGACTTATATTTTGAGCTAAATGAGATTTTATTCCCAACAAAACGGTAAAATTCAGTTCGGAGATATACCCGGAAAACGTCACCATAGTCTCATTTATTGCTATGGAACGACGTCAAATTCAAGTGAAACTAATTATTGATTCGTACATATTGTCTCAAATCCACACAAATTATAACAGTACATTTACACTGTGTATGATGTAATGATTTCTCAATAAAATATGAAATAATGACATATTTGAAAGAAAACAAAATAAAAGGAGAAAAAAATTGTAACATAAGCAACCCATAAACAGAGTCCAAATGATTTCCACTTAGCTTGAAAGAAACCCATTTTTGATAACATCGAAATAATTGGAAATTGTGAAGGAAAATGAGGAGATTAAGAAGAAGAGATAACAGTTTTTGCATGCGATTTGAATTTCAACCTAACCATTACATACATACAACAAGTCCCGCATTAATTACTGTCTAAGTCTTCTTCCTCTAATCCGTTGCAATAAGTTTCCAACAGTCTTTGACATATACTAAAGGAGGATCATCAAGTTGGTGCACCAAATTTATTAATGTCTTTTCCTTAGCGTAATAAATAAAAAAATTATTATTATTATATATATATATATATCAGCATACATCATCTTAATAAATTTATTGCAGGCGACAGTCAATCATACGTGCCTTGAATAAGGTACTATACTACCACAACAAACAAGCATGGCTACCACTGTTCATAGGCAAGAAATGAAGTCACCCGAAGTTAAGCCGGAGGCGGAGACGCCGCCGTCCACCTTCGAAGCCGCCCCTAATACCGCCGATCTACTCCGGAGGAAGAAGCTCGGCGCCTACTTCCTTGAATCCGACGACAGAAGGACCGCACTCGGTGGCGGCTACAGCATAGGCGGCACCACCCCTGTCAGCATCCGCGGAAAGCCTCTCACCGAGCAGAGAATGTCCAAGACCGGCGGATGGGTGGCCGCGTTTTTCATCTTCGGTAACCCATTTTTTCAGACAAAATAAAATCTTCCTTTCTTCTCTTCTTTTTTTTTTTTTCAGACAGAAAATGTGATTAGAAAGATTACTTGCAGGTAATGAAATGGCCGAGCGAATGGCTTACTTTGGGCTGTCGGTGAACATGGTGGCGTTCATGTTCTACGTCATGCACCGCCCCTTCGAGAGCTCCGCCAACGCCGTCAACAACTTCCTGGGAATCTCCCAGGCTTCCTCCGTCCTCGGCGGTTTCTTGGCCGACGCGTACCTCGGAAGATACTGGACAATCGCAATCTTCTCATCTATCTACCTTGTGGTAATAAAAAACAACCTCGCTCCTTTCGATGACGAACACATCGTCGTTATATATGTAATAATAATAATAAAAAAAATTCGGCTCACCGGTGATTTTTATTTCACGGAGGGCCTCACAGGGATAACACTGTCGGCGACGATAAGCGCCCTCATGCCCAATCAAGACAAATGCGACCAAATAGCCCTCCTATTGGGCAACTGCGAGCCGGCGGACACGTGGCAGATGGTTTACTTATACGTGGTCCTCTACGTCACCGGATTCGGCGCGGCGGGGATACGGCCGTGCGTCTCCTCCTTCGGGGCGGACCAGTTCGACGAGAGGAGCGAGGATTACAAGGAGCACCTCGACAGGTTCTTCAATTTCTTCTACCTCTCCGTCACGGTGGGGGCCATCGTGGCTTTCACGGCGGTGGTCTACATCCAGATGGAGCACGGGTGGGGCTCGGCGTTTGGGTCCCTGGCCGTGGCCATGGGGATGTCGAATCTCGTCTTCTTTCTGGGAACTCCGCTTTACAGGCACCGGTCGCCGGGGGGGAGTCCGTTGACTCGGGTGGCGCAGGTCTTGGTCGCCGCCTTTCGGAAGAGGAGCGCTTCCTTTGAGAGCGGCGAGTACGTGGGGCTCTACGAGCTTCCCGGGAAAAGGTCGGCCATTAAAGGCTCTGGGAAAATTGCGCACACCGATGATTTCAGGTGACGCGGTGGTAGTTGTTTTATTAGGGAGAGTCGTTTTTTTCCAGTGTTCTAGGTCCCCGATGTTTCGAACACGTCAATTTTAGTCCATAATATTATCGATTTTGAACCAATTTGATCTAACGATTAATTTAATCGTTAGTTTAGATAGAATTACTTGTTCAAAATTAATAAAATGGGGACGGGACTGAAAGTGGCACGTGGAAACATATGGACCAAAAATATCCATTTTTCCTTGAGTCCTTTTTCTCGATTATTGAAGGGAGAAAATCTAAGTTATTTATCTCGTTTATCAATTGAGTATTCAATATTTCGCATGAATCGGTTCAGTTCACGTTTATCAATTTTGTCATTCTGGTGCGATTAACGTCAATTTTAACGGAAATCTTCCACTTAGGGATGACAACGAGTCCTAATTAGGTCTTCAATGGGCGTAGATTTGAATTATGTCGATTATGACCCATTGAGTCTAAGGCTTAAATTGAGTCCCCTTAAGGACTCAATTAGGACCCGTTGCGATCCTTACTCCCATGTGTCCAAGTTGGCTAAATAGAGCTTATGCGGAACACGTGTTCAAGTTGGCTAAACAGAGAGCCCGTCGGAACATTGTCCAAGAGGGTCCATTAATGGATCTCAATGATAGCATACATCTAGAGCTCATGCTCGAATTTCTGAGGAGAAATTTTCCGTTTACTGCCCTAATTTCAGTAATCACTTCCATGATTTATAGAGTTTTTAAAGGAGATGGAGACCACAGGTGGAGGATGTTCTAAACTCTCGTTAAAATTGACATTAATCGTAGCAAAAAAAGACCAAATTAGTCCAAAATCAATACCATCAGGGACTAAATTGATCGTCAATGTAAACATTGAGGACTATTTTATAGATTCTCTTATTCTTAGAACATCTTTTACGACGCCTTTATTAGATTTCTGGACAAAGCGGCCCTGAAGCTTAAAGAAGACGGGCCAGATCCGAGCCCGTGGAGGCTCTGCACGGTGACCCAAGTGGAAGAGGTGAAGATCCTCATGAAGCTCGTCCCCGTCACCGCCTGCACCGTCATGCTCAACCTGGTGCTGACGGAGTACCTCACCCTCTCCGTACAGCAGGCCTACACCCTCAACACCCACATGGGCCCCCGCCTGAAGCTCCCCGTCACCTGCATGCCCGTCTTCCCCGGCCTCAGCATCTTCCTCCTCCTCTCCCTCTACTACTCCGCCTTCGTCCCCCTCTCCAGGATGATCACCGGCCACCCCCGCGGCGCCTCCCAGCTCCAGAGGGTGGGCATCGGGTTAGCAGTCTCGGTGGTCTCCGTCCTGTGGGCGGGGTTCTTCGAGAGGTACAGGAGGAGCTACGCCGTGAGGGAGGGATACGAGGCGAGCTTCTTGACGCCGATGCCGGATCTGAGCGCCTATTGGCTGCTGATACAGTACTGCCTGATAGGGATTGCGGAGGTCTTCTGCATCGTGGGGTTGCTCGAGTTTCTGTACGAGGAGGCGCCCGACGCCATGAGGAGCATAGGGTCGGCGTACGCGGCGGTCGCCGGAGGGTTGGGGTGCTTTGGGGCCACGGTGCTCAACGACGTCGTGAAGGCGGCCACGGGGGATGAGGGGAAGAGGAGGCAGTCGTGGCTATCGCAGAACGTGAACACGGGGAGGTTCGATTACTTCTACTGGCTGCTGACGGCGATGAGCGCGGTCAACTTCTGCGCGTTTCTATACGCGGCGAGGAGGTATCGGTACAGGGCGAAGCAGGGGAGTGAGGCGGTGGAGGAAAGGGAGGAGCCGCCGTTTAAGAACAACAGGGACAACGCAGTGGTGGTGTGAAGGAAGGAGACGGCAAAAATATATGTATAATTTTAAAGTTTGCTTTTAGGTAAATCATATAGCATATATTTTTTGTTTTATGCAACCAAAATCATGTGATGGACAGTAGTGAAGACATTGCTGTTTTTTTTTTTGTGATATCCCGATGTATCCCACCCGACCTGACTATGGGCTAATACCGGCGTGACTTGCGCCACACAGACTTGGCGGAGACTTAATTGCGCCACACACTCCAGAGGTGAGACTAATTCTCGGGACCAGATGGATACATCCCAAACCCACCTGACAACGATAGTCATGAGCCATAAAGTCCATGTGAACTACTCAATGAATTTTGGGAGGGGAGATTCGATCCCACGACCTTCTTTAAACACAAGTCCTTAAGGCTTCCTTCCTCCTTGAACACTATAAGCAATTTGAGGACAATTAAAGCTGAAAATTTAATTCGGACGTTCTTGTTCTTAATAAACGAGAGTCAAAAGTGACGAGTAATTTGGGGGGAAGATCATATCGGAAAAAGTCGACCCAAATCATCATCTCCAGTGATGAATCGAAGCAGTTTGTGGACAATTAATGTTTATAGCCTAATTTCAGCTCGAATTTGATACACGTGATGTGCACCCGATAATTAATTTGTGTAAAAAGAAATCCTACTTAAAATCGGCAAAAAGTTCAAGTTTGCATATGTGACGTAACGTAGGATTTCCATCAATTTAATTCGTAATGCGGCATACATGTGAGGACCGTAGAGGACAAAAGTACCTCTTATGTTAAATGCAATTTGACAGCGGAATATTCTCTTTTCAACGATATTAGACATACAATTTTGAATTCGCTCATGTATGTGAGCCATCACCTTTGATGTAATTGACCCCATATTAATTAAATAATAATCATATAATGCAGAAGTTGTACTAATTGGGGGCGTGAAGAAATGAAAATAGCCTTTCGGAGATAACAAGAGCCTCAAGGCTGAAAGTACTCGACCTTTCTCTCGACTTCTCCGAAACGAAAAATCATTACAAAGGTTTAATTAATTGATTAATTAATTAATTCCATGCAGCCCATCTTCGTTTATTAGAGCTATAGAGCACATCGGGTCTTGTTTTTTTAGATTGATTTGCCACCAACCAACACGAGCTTTAACGGATCCCTCTTGATAGAGTTTGATTGAAACGATGGCGGCTTCTCTGTCTCCTTCAAATCACTGCTATTCCGCTTCTTCTTCGTCGTTCCCAGCTCACTCCTCAATGGGGCTTCATCAGCCACAGAGAAAGATTCAATTTTTACCTCAGAAAAGATTTTGCTCGAAAATCGTCTGTGTGGAATCCAAGAAAAGCGGCATACATGATGGTTAGTCTTTGATTCGTTTCAGCCAATAAATCTTTTTTGTGTTTTTCTCGAATTGTTCTGTTGGATTCTCCGCCGATACATCAAAATTATATTCAGATACTCTTTTCCGTTGATTCGGGCTCTTGAGGTAGTATCTGATTTTAATTGAAATAGCAGCTCCCATTTTCCCACTGATGTCAAAATTTATGAACTTCACAGGCTCTTTGGGTGCAAAAGTGGCTGATGCAGTAAACCGTGCTCCAGTAACCGATTCGAAGGAGCAATTGTCACCAGTTATCCCTAAAATAGAACAAAAGGATCATTTTATGGAAAACCTTAATGATGGCAATAATAAATCCACTGTCACCATTACCGTTGTTGGGGCATCAGGTGACCTCGCGAAGAAGAAGATATTTCCCGCTCTCTTCGCACTTTACTACGAGGGCTGTCTCCCCGAGGTCTTGCTTCATCTATTTTCTTGTCTATGTTATATCTTTTTGTCTCAGTGTAGTAAATCCATAAAGATGTTATTTGATTCATTCTTATTTGTTTAATTCTTCAGCACTTCACTGTATTCGGTTATGCTCGTAGTAAGATGACCGATGCGGAGCTGCGAAATATGGTCAGCAAGACCCTTACTTGCCGAATCGACAAGAGGTACCTTTTATGTTATTTCCTGCAAGAGATTGCATTCTTATGTTATTACATGTTTCGTTGTTATGATTGACATTTTCTTTTATCAACGCACGAAAGGGAAAATTGCAATGAAAAGATGGAGGAGTTCCTCAACAGATGCTTCTACCACTCGGGCCAGTACGATTCCCTCGATAACTTCACCGAGCTCGATAAAAAGCTCAAGGAGCACGAGGTGGTGGAGCGCTTCCTTCTATTTTCTTAATTTCTGAAGTTTAAATTCATAGAAAACCCTATTATTTTTTTCTAAAGCTAAAAAATTGAATTACTTTTTGTCTTTTGTAGGTTGGGAAGGTATCTCATAGACTCTTCTACCTATCTATCCCGCCGAACATATTCATCGATGCTGTGAGGTGCGCGAGCTCCTCTGCTTCTGCTGCTAACGGGTGGACTCGGGTCATCGTGGAGAAGCCCTTTGGACGGGATTCTGAGTCCTCGGCTGCTATGACCCGAGCCCTAAAGCAGTACCTCGAAGAAGATCAAATTTTCAGGCAACTTTTTTCGCCTCTCGTTTCTTCTCTAATGTGTTTATCGAGCTTGTCTTCTTCAAAGATAGTGCAATCTGTTGAGCTTATTTGTCCCACATCGGGAAACTAACTTCACCTGACTCAGTATATAAATTAAGGAGGCCTCTCCTCGTATCACCAGTTGGTTTTAGGTTGGAACCCTCAATTTAACATAATTCACTATTTCAGTGACTGAGGTTATCTTGTTCGACGGTCTATTACAGGATCGATCATTACCTCGGTAAGGAGTTGGTAGAGAATCTCTCCGTGCTTCGCTTCTCGAATCTCATTTTCGAGCCGTTGTGGTCGAGGCAGTACATAAGAAACGTTCAGCTGATATTCTCCGAGGACTTTGGCACCGAAGGGAGGGGCGGGTAATTAACACTTTGTCTTTCATGTGTTGACATTAAAGGGAATGAAACGTGATGACTTCGGTTCGATATTAACCATTCTTGTCTGTCATTTTCTTGCAACAGTTACTTCGACCATTACGGGATAATTAGGGACATAATGCAGAACCATCTCCTCCAAATCTTGGCCCTTTTCGCCATGGAAACCCCCGTCAGTTTAGATGGAGAAGATATCAGAAACGAAAAGGTTTGTTTTTTTTTTCTTCACCTACAACGTTATCGCAGAACGGAAAAAAACATTTCTACTGGCGTGTATGTCCGTTCTACTTTGTGGAAGGAATTTGCAACATCTTGTATTTGATTCGTTGCTGCTGAATGACCACTCCACCTAAAAGGTTAATCTTGATGAAGGGGTGTATCATATTTTAGTTTTATGTATTTTATTTCTGTTACGCCCCCTCACTTTCTTATCTAGCATCTAATGTGGAATTTTCTTTTACCGGAAAAAAAATAAAAATTGTGGAGTTTTCTTTTGATCGGTGGTCCTGAGGAATTAGTACCCATGACTTCTTGGTCTGGGGTCTGATACCATTTTGAATGGCTGCTCTGCCTAAAAGTTTAAGCTTGAATGGCGTGTATTATATTGTAATTTTATATTTTCCAACAATTGCAGGTTAAGGTTTTGCGGTCCATGAGACCCCTACGCCTCGACGACGTGGTCGTGGGACAATACAAGAGCCACACGAAAGGAGGCTCCACTTACCCGGGCTACACCGACGACAAAACCGTGCCCAAGAAAAGCCCGACTCCTACTTTGGCGGCGGCCGCTCTGTTCATAGACAACGCGAGATGGGACGGCGTGCCTTTCCTCATGAAAGCTGGGAAAGCATTGCACGATAAGAGGTTGTTCGATCGATTTTTTTTTTTTAAAAAGTATATATGCAAGCAAATCATATTATTCCCTTCTTACATCATGGCATGAACTTATATTCTTGTGCAATAATAATGTATATTCTCAGGGCTGAGATCAGGGTACAGTTTAGGCATGTTCCCGGTAACCTATACAACCGAAACTTCGGGACCGATCTTGACCGTGCCACCAACGAGCTCGTAATACGGGTTCAACCCGACGAAGCTGTCTATCTGAAGATCAACAACAAGGTCCCGGGTTTGGAGATGAGATTGGACCGAAGCAACCTCAATCTCCTATACAAAGCAAGGTATGATGGGTTCTCAAACCCGAAACAACCTGAATTGTTGACTGGTCTCCTTAGTCGATTGTCTTAATTTTAAGGATATTTTTGTCATTTTACAGTCGGAGTTCTCAGTCTCAGCTATATAATTGGGACCGAGGAACTCAATATATCTGGGTTCTCATCTATATTATGGGAAGCTGAGAACCCGTAAAAAAAAAAATTGTCGTAAAATGGATTTGAACATGTGACCTATTACCTGGATGATTGACTACACAAGACTAAAGCTCACCCACTCGCCCTTAAACGTTTCGCGTTTAACATAACCACATAGTGGGTTACTATGTGGCTATGTGGTGGGTATCAAACCCAAATCCCACATCGGTTCGGTTAAATTAGTTGTGACTTGCTTATAAGCTTGTGAGTTATTCCCTCTATTGCCAATTGGTTTTAAGTGTAATCCAATGGCTTCTGGGTTTGGGTTAAAGGGGAATATTATTCATAACACTATGAACCCCGATTAGTAAAGGTATAATAATCTTTACGTACTTGGAGGCTATATTCTAAAAACCTCCTTCTTCATAGGCTTTTTTTTCTTCTAAATTATCCGCAATCACAAAATGCATGCTCTTCGTTTAACGTCCCCTATTTATTGTTTTTTTTTTTTTTTTTTTCTGGGTCAGATACGCGAGTGAGATACCCGACGCGTACGAGCGGCTGCTTCTGGATGCCATTGAGGGCGAAAGGAGGCTTTTCATAAGGAGCGACGAGCTCGATGCTGCTTGGTCTTTGTTCACGCCCGTGCTCAAAGAGCTCGAGGAGAAGAAGATAGTTCCCGAGTATTACCCCTACGGTAGCCGAGGCCCGGTGGGGGCCCACTATTTGGCGGCCCGGTACGGAGTCAAGTGGGGCGATCTTGGTGTCGATGAATGAAGATTTAGGACACAAATTATCAAGGTCATGAGTTTCAGTTCAGAGAGGGGTCTTAAGGCTTTAGTTAGGAGAGATTTGGCTTCGAAACAAGATTATGTGTCATATAAGTGTGATGTTTTGCTTCTGTCATAAAAAAACTGAGACTCTTTACTTACACACACCACTTTGTATTTTCCCATGTGTGATAAGCACAAGCACGCACTTGATAATTATTTCGAGTGGACACAATACAGATCCTCATTCACAAATTCTATGTTTAGATTCGGGTATTTGACTGGAATCGCATAATTTTCAATCATGAATTTTAAATTCATTGTTTGGCGATCGAAGTTCGAATTTCAAAATAGAGGGCTAAGTGAAGATTGATCTCGAGCATTTTATTAAAAATATTAAAAAATAAAAAATAAATAAAATAAAACATGCTCGCGCGCTTTCGAACGCCCGTGCGAGAGCTCAAGCTCGATTATCATGAGCTCGCGAGCCGGCTCCGCTCAGCTTTCCTGTCGAACTATTATTGTTACTATATTATTTGCGGAAATAAAACTTATTACAGCTTGACTTTGGATTTCGAAAACGGATCCGAAAGTAATCCAACAAATAACAAATTTTTAAATTATTCTCGGATCTGAAAGTAATCGAATTCAAAATACGTGCAATTATCAAACGGGCCATAAATAAATAAATAAATAAAAAGCGAAAAAAAATATACAACTCTTGGTAAAACGCATAAGCCATAGCCACCGACCCATTTTATTTTATATATTTAACAAATAACACCTCATCATCACTAACGCAGCAGCCTCCACGAACCAAATAGGAACAAGAAAGAAAGTAGAGAACTCGCCAGAAAATCCTTATCACCTAAAGACAGCATCGCAGCTGCAACAAAAGGGGGGTCTCTCTCCCTCTCTTTGTTGTAGTTGTTGTTTCGCTGAATTTGAGCTCTCTTTTTGTGTCAAAGGACCAATTTCTTTTTTTTTTTTTGCCCCGAAAAAAATGGATGACTGGTATTCGTCCGTCGACGTCGACGATGAGTTCGAGAAGCTCGTCAGTAGGATGCACCCACCAAGGTAATCTTATCAGTACGCTAATTCTTATCAGTCGTTTAGGAGTAATCCGCATGTTGAAAAGCTGCGGCATTTTTTTTTGTGTTGAAATCTTTGTCTGCTGAGTAATTTTGGTTTAAGGGCTATGATTCATAGAATTCGATTCTGGGTTTTTTTTGTAGGGTGATTATCGATAATGCTTCGGACAAGAAGGCAACTCTCATCAAGGTATCTTTGTGTTGTCCATTGGCGTTGAATTTCATATACCTCTTTATGTGTTTGTGTGTGTGTTTCTCTAGTCCCTTATCTTATTACCAAATTTGTGACCGTTGTTGATTTTTCGCCTTACGAATTAGGTTGACAGCGCAAACAAGAGGGGAAGCTTGTTGGTGGTTGTTCAAGTCCTTACAGATATGGATTTGATCATTAGAAGGGCTTACATTTCTTCAGACGGGGGATGGTTTATGGATGGTACTTGTACTTTTTCTTTCTTTTTTGTCTTTCTCTACCCAATTATGTTCGATCTGTAAGAATATTACTCGGTGTAAATGAGTCTCCGTTGTCTTAATCTGTTACTACGCAGTTTTCCATGTCACCGATGAATGGGGAAACAAGGTCTATGATGATGAGATCGCCGAGCGAATCCAAGAGGTAAATTCACGTTAGGATTATTAAGTATTCTTGATTCGGGCTATGTGAGTGCAAAATCTCATGCGTAGTCTCTAAAAAAACGTTTTCATTCTTACACGGTGAGTCCATTATCAGTCTACCTTGTCTCAAAAGTAAGGAAGTTATCTATCTCTTCAGTTGTTTCAAATTTCACTTTGTTTCACCTTCGTGATCTAAAAGCCGAAAAAAAATAAACAAAGAAAACCCATTTTTGAATGAATCGTTTTGGTTTAGTGATCCACTTTGTAGTGTACAAAGATAAAAAAAATGTTGTCTTCAGTAAATTTCGATATGTTTTTTTATTTTGTATTTTTTCCGGCGAACGCCATTTTTGGTCCCCAAATGTTTGGAGAATGGGCGTGTTTTTGGTCCCCCCAAATGTTCCGAGATGCCACTTTCAGTCCCCAATGTCACCGATTTTGGGCCGTTTTGGTCCATTGGTTCATTTAACCGTTAGTTTGGACGGAATTACGGGCCAACGGACCAAAATGGCCCGAAATCTGTAACATTGGGGGACTAAAAGTGGCATCTCGGAACATTGGGGGGACCAAAGACGCCCATACCCCAAAGACTGGGGACCGAAACGGACCTTTTCCCTTTTCTTCCCAAACAAAAAATCCGATTAAACGCTCACAACAACACCACACATACATACATTGCAGTCTCTGGGGCCCAAAGGACACGGAGTCCACTCCCTCGCAAGAACGGTGTGCGTACAGTCAGCATCGGAGCAAACGATCATCGAGCTATCGGGCCGGGACCGCCCCGGTTTGCTCTCTGAGGTCTTCGCGGTCCTCGCGGACCTCAAATGCAACGTGTCCTCCGCAGAAATATGGACCCACAACTCGAGAATGGCTGCGATCGTCTACATCACCGACGAGGGCGACGGTCTCCCGATCGCCGACGAGGAGAGGCTCGAAAACATCAAGCAGCTCCTCATGTACGTCCTCAAGGGCAACATTAGGGAGCGGAGGAGCGCCAACACCGCCGTTTCTGTGGGGTCCGCCCACACGCAGAGGAGGCTTCATCAGATTATGTACGCCGACCGCGATTACGACGGCGACGGCTGCAATAAAAGTGATTGTAGTGATGCGGGTTTCGAGCGCGTGAAGCCGCCGCCGCCGCTCGTGAGTGTTGAGGAATGCGAGGAGAAGGGCTACACCGTGGTGAGCTTGGAGTGTCACGATAGGCCGAAGCTTCTCTTCGATACGGTGTGTACGTTGACGGATATGCAGTACGTGGTTTTCCATGGCACCATTGTTGCCGAGGGGCCCGAGGCTCAACAGGTTTTTTTTTTTTTTTTTTTTTTTTAAGGAGCAAAAATAGATGGCTTCGAATCGAGAATTCGAACGAAAGGGCTATGTATTTTCCTCGTTGAGGTGATATATTTTTCTTGTAATTGTTTGTGTGTAATTATTGTGTTTTTTTTTGTCAGGAATATTACATAAGGCACGTGGATGGTTGCCCGGTGAGATCGGAAGCGGAGAGGCAGCGGGTAATCCATTGCTTGGAAGCAGCGATCAAGAGGAGGGTCTCCGAGGTATTATACTATTGAGACCACCCGAGCAATTTCATCTCCTCATAGTACAGTATAAACTCTATAAATTAATACTTATTGAGACCACAAAAGTTTATTAAATTAAAAGAGTTACTTATTAATATATATAATAAAATGCTCAATTGACGAATCTCTTTCAAACTTCGGTTTAATCATTGTATGCATGCATGTCAACTGAATGGCTCAATCTGAGAGAATCATTCAATCTCTCGCCTTATTAGAGCGAAATTCGAGGTGAAATTGATTTAAACAAAAGCACAAGTATTTTTCCATAAACCTTCATATAAAACTCACATAGCAGAGTATTAATTCATGGGGGACCTAACTATTGAATAATAGCGTATTAATTCATCGAGTTTCTACTGTATTATTGATTCTAGGGAATAAGATTGGAGCTATGCGGCGAAGATCGAGTGGGCCTCCTCTCCGACGTGACCCGAATATTCAGAGAGAACGGTCTCTCCGTGACGAGGGCTGAGGTGGCAACGAGGGGGAGGCAAGCGGTGAACGCCTTCTACGTAACGGATGCCTCGGGATACCGAGTGAAGAGCAAAACGATAGAGGCCGTTCGAAAGGAGATAGGCTCCGCGATCCTCCGCGTGAGGGAGGAAGATGCTTACTCTTTTTCTGCTGCTGCGAACTCACCGCCACCTCAGCAGACGGGAAAGTTCTCGCTGGGGAGCATCTTCTTCGGTTCGAAATCGGAGAAGTTACTTTACAACTTGGGACTCATCAAGTCGCCGTCTCCTTCTCAGGTTTGTTAGAAACTAGAATTGTTGGGGTCGATCTGTACATAATAATATATATTAGGGCTATGGGGTCTCTGTGTATATAGTCAACTCTTGGTTGATCTCTTACGGGTTTGGTTTCGAGCCCGAAAATCGGGAATCTGTGTCTTTAAAAACTGTGAATGCTCTGTTTTTCTTGTGATCAACTGTAAATACATGCTACTGCTCGTTCTCTGGTAAATAATACGTGTTTATGATGATTGAAACGATAATCATTTTGCATCATCTCTTAAAAGGTGCGTATAAAACAAAACCCCTAAGAGTTCTGTAGAACACATTGGCTTTTTATTTTGCAGATTTGTAATAAAACCCTCCATTACGTATAGCAGCAGCTAAACGGAAAAACTTAATAAGTCTTTTTCTTTGGAAAAACTTACAATTGTTTTCAGGCTGCGTAATGAAATTATCGCTTCGAAAAACAAAAAAGAACCGTAAGAACACCGCGAAAAACAAAATGGACGTTTATTAATGAATTTCCGAACAATGTACATGAGTTTTTATTCCTCATTGAACCCAATCTCAACTTTTTTATTGTGAGAAATCAAACGAAAGATCCTAACAATAAAATACCAACTATGCAAGAAACAAGACCAAAAAACTGTACACACTGAATGAGAATAAATTTTTTTATATATATGCAATTTTCTACTCTTCAGCCCTATGTATCTCGCCCATCATTATGCGATTACTCGTTACCTTAAACCCGAGGAGAGCGGGATCGATTTGCCTACCCTTTTTACCCTTCTTTTTGCTGCTGCCCTTACCCGCTGACGTTGTTGCATCGGAAGGAGCCACCGTTTCTTGAGGCTTCTGCTGCCTTTTCACACTATTACTACCTTTAATAAGCATGTCGCTGAAGGATGTCTCTCTAACATCAGCAGCATCATTATACGACGATGTTCGTCTGAATTGAACATCTTTTTTGCCACCTGTCTCCTCCGCATTTCTTACATCACCTCCTGTTTCTTGTCCAATAACTACAAACGAATAAAAGAAGATCAACCACGTATTATACGGGATAAGCTAAGAGGAAGTAAGTATCTTTCTTACCATCAGAAGGTATGATAATATTAGAGGAACTTTTTCCTCGGGTTAGTGAAATTGTTCTTAAATCCGATGCCCCTTCGTGTGAAGGTGCAGCATCAGCAGCTCGTGAGACGGGGGGACGCCTCAGCAAGATATTTTGGGGTGCCCTTGAACTAGAAATGAAAAAGAGAATTGACTATTAGGAACGAGTACAGTGGCAATATCAATGAATTTAATTAAAATTGCTGCTGATTCCCTTCCACTGAAATAAAATATTGTTTGAACTTAGATAATGGAGCTACTTTGTCATAGCAACAATGTACGAAAAGGACGAAGTTAAAGCTTGTTGCTCACCGGTCCTTCATGGAATCATCAGGAAAAGAATCACCAGATGCTATCTTTTCGACGTGAAAGCCTGACGATTAACAAGGTAATAGTGTAAGTCATGTACTGAGGACATAAAAGATGAGCAACCGCAAACCAACGAACATACCAGCTGAGCCCGGATCGTTTAGTTGTCTCATTGGCATCTCTATTTCGTCAATAGATCTCGGGCCCGTTTGCTCGACTTGATTTGCTTGAGCCTGTACAATAATACCCTAAATTACTTCACAACCTTGATTAACAGAGACATTTTACTTCAACATCAGAGAAAGAAAGGAACTCTATCTTTGGCACTAATTTCAAACTAACGGATGCGTTGCATACCTGAGAGGTCTCATTGTTGGTTATAGACATTTCGTTTCCAACCCCGCTAGCAGTTCTGTAAGGGAAACCACCAATTCGCCGGGCATCACCGGTAGCCTCGGTTAGGTGACTCTGAGGGGGCCCACTAAATTTACTACCGAAACCCATTTCTTGATCTGAGATAGCTGCAATTGAATGGCTTATGGGTATTTTATCAGCCACTTCAAATTGCTCACTTGACAAGTTGTCGGTGTTCTGTAATAATTTCATAAGCAAAAGCTTTGAATCGTCATCATTTGTTCCATCAGACATCCACAAACCAGGATCTCCAAAATTCTGATTCTCGTTACGAATCTGCAGTTGCTGTAGCCTCGACTCCAACCAGTTGTTATTAGGCAACTCATTTTTGTTCTCGGGCCACCGATTCTCAATTCTCTCCAGATTAGAGCCATATGATTGGTTAGAAGATTGAGGATATACACCAGAAGGGAATCCACCAATCTGAACCATTCGTTCCTGCATGTCTAACATCTTCGCGTTGACCATAGAATTCATAGCCCCATGATTGTAAGGACCACGTTGAAGTCTCTCCTGCATGGCCATATTCTGTTCGATAAGGCTAACGAGATCCTCCGAGGGCCTTTGTTGTGGATAAATATCCAACGGTCTTGATCCGGTAGATATAGAGCGATGGGGCAAATCAAGATTGCTGAGGAATTGACTGGCTTCATCGAGGGGCCATCCATGAACTCCACGCCTCTCTTCTTCCATTTGCAAGCGTTGATTCATCCCCAAAGATAACTGCCTCTCAAGCAACTGATCTTGCTGCGTATAGTGCCCGTGCCTTCCACGCGATAAGAGATCCAACAGATCGTTTTGGTGACCTTGATTGGGAATTTGGGCAAATTTTGATTGAATCAGGTGTTCTATGGAGTGTTCATGTCTAGCAGGGTACTGAGATCGTTGATGCAGATCTTGCAGGAACTTTTGCTTCAACATGGCTTCTTCAAGAGCGTTGTTCGATCGAAGTGCGTCAATATGAGATTGCCCACGTACAGAATCTTCCATTTGGCTCTGCAGCAACCGCTCAAGAAGAATCTTGTTGGCTTGAGATTGCTGCTGCTCTTTCAACATCATTTGCTGTTGAAGGAACTGTTGTTGTTGAAGCTGCTGCTCAAGTTGCCTCTGATGTTGCAGCTGAAGGGCCAAAATATGTTCCGCATCAGGCCCCAGTAGATCGGAAAGCTGTTTCTGTTGAATCATTTTCTGAATTTGGTCCAAGCTTGCATTATGAGGAGGCATCATGTTGTTATGCTGTGAATGCTGCTGCTGAATTCTCTGGTGCAACAGCTGATCTGCTAAGTCGTAGCGGTTGAATTCTAGATCCATTCTTGAGGCATGACGAGCATTGACAACATCTTGGTACAAGCGAGGATCGGAACTTGGTTTACCACCGAAACCATCATTCAGTTTTTCATGGACAGGACCTGAATCAGCCATTCCATTATAGAAACCAGGTCTCCCAGATAAAGGGGCTTCGAGTGCTTCCCGCGAACTCCCACTGAACGAAGGTGTTTGATTATTCAGCGCATAAGTATTTTCTAACTCCGACCACAGTAACCCAAGAGGATGCGTCTCGTTGCCTTCCCGATTCACGCCATGATAACCTGAAATTTTGGAAGTATGACAATTATTAACTTCATCATACAACTGCTCCCATTTACAAGTCTCCAACAAAAAACAAGTTGTTAGAAGAAACTAATGATAAATATATAATTACTGAACCAATAGTAAAAGCTGAACCAAATCGTAAAAGCAAACAAACAGCAGTAACCATCACCTACCTTCTTCTTGGACATCAAAATCACGAAAAGCCAGGTGCTGTGGCAAATGGCTTTGATGTTCAGACATGTTTGCCCGAGGATGAGAAGCAGAGCCAGCACCGGACTCGGAGAACTTCCAGCTTGATCCATCAGTAGCAGAGGGAACTGATTCAGGAAAACCCGATTGCACATGAATTCCTTGCGCATCTTTATTTACAGAACTTGAATCAGTAACACTATCAAAGAGATGTCTAAGCTTCAAATGAGGCATAACATCTCCCAATTCCAGAAAAGGTGAACCCTGGGGAGCATCTTCAGCTCTGACTGGTAAATCAGTCCCGAAAAAGCCTTGCTCCAACCAGGAAATTATGTCGACTCCAAGAAAAGGTCCTTGAATATCCCCTTGAGGGTCGCGATAATACAGACTCAGTTCCTCTGGAGGAATTCCTTTATCCACCCAATATTCATTCACACTGCTTCCAACTTTTTGCTCTATACCATTTCGATACTGTTCATCGGAAAGGTTCGTTAAAAGGCTGTTTAAATCTTTAGCATCATATGACATGCCACTAACATTTTCAGATGCAATCTGCTGGTGAATGGTGGAGTATGCAGCTTTGACCTCGAGGTCACGGAATCTATCTGCGGTCAAAGCTTCTTGGCCACCAATTTCCGATCCTGACTTGATCGTGGCACTATCCAGTTCTTTCTTCACCATGGCATCAAGAATTTCATGGCTTCCGTTGTTTTCTGCAGAGAAAAAACAATTTTAAGTTGCTCATTCAAATTAAAAAAACACGAGGAAGAAATCTCAAAGAAAACTTTCCTAAATAGATCCTCACCACTTAAGGTATCTCTTTCGGGCATGTAACTGTTTATAACACTACCATCTCCAGCTTCAAGAGTGTCAAGTGAAATTTTGACATGATCTTGCCTCTCTCCAGCAGACAAAAGTATATGTTCTTCATCGGTGACTACTATATCACAGACAAAGCAGCAAATACCCCAAATTAAGATTACATGGAAACAAACATAAACTAAAATGATCGTAAGCGATTCCTAGCAAAAAGAGAAAAGCTAAAAGTACCTTCCGGACGGACTGTTAATCCTGCCTTTTTAACTGAATGGTACAACGCTCCACTGGTTGTCACTGAACCCTTCCATATGTCATTCATGATAGCCTACATAACAAATGTTCAAAAATAAATCCCATTTCAGAGCGTTTTCAGGTAGGTAGCAGAAATGTAAACACTTAAGCAATTCTCAAGCTTACCTCCTCCCCTGTCTCAGGAGCAACAAAAGCTAGCGGTTCAATAGAATCTAATTTAGTGATTTCGGGGACCTTCTCCATGTTATCGTGCACATTGACAAGCAACGAACCCAACTTCTGCTTACGGTAGATGTCAAGCAGTTTTCCACGCGGGTAAGCATATTTTTCAACAGTAGACGTTTTCCCTGGAACACTTGCAGCCTTATTGTACTGCCCAGAACCAATTGGACCAGAAGATGAAGGTCTTACAACGGAAACACCTGACCTACCACGACCTATGGTAAATCCTACAGCTGAACCCTCATTTCGACCTTTTTCAACTCCAAATCCCGGAGCTGCACGATTAGAAACAGTTCCACCATGACTTGCATCCATCCTGTGCCTTGGTCTCCACTTATCTCGAGATTCTGATTCATGCTCAGCTACACCACGAGTATTTGAAACCAAAGACTTACTTTCACTCTGAGGCTCTTCTTTCTCAAAGTCTGTCTTCTTATCTACCTTAGCGTCCTTTTCCTTGTCATCAGGGCCCCACCTTAAACTCCATTTGCTATCGCGCTTAGGTTCGTGAGGGGAATTGCGGTTACTATTCTCATGCCACCTCTCAGTTGGAGGAAATGGTCTATTGTCAGTAGTTTCTTTGCCTGGAGCATTGTCAATTCGCCTATCTATCTTCCTCCTGTCCCTTCGCCCGAGTAATCCAGTTTCCCTTTCTTCTTCATGCCAGCGTCGGCCACTATTGAGCTCCGGAGCATTTTTCCTCCAATCTCTCTTTTCCTCGACTGCATCTGAACGCAAAGCCTCCTTCTGGTTTAAGTCAGCAGAGTTACCAAGAGAGAGAGAAATCGGCCCACGAGTCTCCTGGTGAATAAAATATAGCATCAAACCGGTGTAACATGAACGATAATAATATGATACACTGATACCAAAAAAGATTAGCATTTAAAAAACTAGCAAGTGAATATCAGATCTGCATTAATACTTCTATGTTCACAGTGCAACCAGTGATGGAAGAGTGGCAATCATTGAGTGATCAAATCTTTTCATTACAGAAACCTCTAAGGCGTCTAAACAAGTAGAGAATATTGTGCTTACAGTCCTCAAATCATTTGGCTTAGAGTGCAGCCACTGGGGAGATAGAGGAATGATTTCTGAAGCAGCTGGATCTGCAAATGCATAGCAATTAAGGCAAGCTACTAGTTGAAGAAACATAGTACAATAACCTACGGGCTCCGGGTCCATAAATTTGACGCAGACAAGTTACCTTTCGATTCATCCACCTGTCCAGATTCGTCCTGCAACCCAGCAAAGGCCTTGTTTTCATCATTTCCCATCAAAGCTTCAAGCACAATAAAACAGGGGAAATCAGTATGTCGAAAGGTACTCAAAAAAGGGAGGAAACTAAGGTTAGGATAGCTGAGGATGTGGTTCGTGATAAACAATGCCCTAGATGCAGCAAATGACGAATTGAACTTCATATTCAAACACCTGATACTATAAAACTGTATTTAGGAACTCTCAAATAAAAGTATTGGAAAAACAACCACGAATAGAAAGCCAGTGAAATAGACTAGGACGAGGATTTAACTCAACAAATCAGCAACCCGGTAAAATTCGAAATTATATGAGAAGATGGTTTTCCATTCGAAACCCTAGAAGTTAACCCGGAAATAATTAAACATAATACAAATAGAAAATCGAAATATCAAGTGAAGGATATCAAGTAAAATCCTCAAGCCCAGACATAATTACTGCAACCAAAACAGCCATAAATTCAAATCTGTTAAAAGGAAAATATTTATCCAGACCGTCGGAGGTCCACAACTGGTCGTCCGGCTTAGATTTGATGAGATCGTCCGGGAGATGTAGTTTGCTTTCAGCCATTACACGGAATCGATGATCAAGGAAGAAGTGGTCTACCGGAAAAGGAAAAAGTTCACCGTTCGGAGAGGGGGAGAGAGAGAGCAGCGATTGTGGAGCTTCTTCGAATCAACCGGATTAAATAAAAACGGATTGGAGATGTGAGCGGAATCAGATGTGTTTGAATCTGTATGTAGAGAAATAGGGTTTGTGAACGCAATCGGAAATGATGCAGAGGAAAGCAATCATATAATGGTCCAATTTTATTATTAATATTATTATTGTTGTTATTGTTATTATTGTTATTATTATTCTAAAATTAATTTATAATATCATATATTATTATTGTTGTATAATTATTATTGTTATTATTATTCTAAAATTAATTTATAATACAATTTATCAAACATTTTAAATTACAAAAAATCTTAAAATATAAAATAACTAATTATTATTATGATGATTATATACTTGTTATTTATTTATTTCTAATTATTTCTTCCTTGGTCTTTTCACTAAAATATGGGGACTACATATCGATAATTCTATAATTACACTGAATAAAAAAAGGACTGTCTGTCAGTAAGAATAAGATCGGCGATCGACCCACTTAAACACATCTTAATATACGAGTAAGATCGAGTTTGAATTTATTATATTGAACCAATATTAATTGATAATATTAAAAAAATGTCATAATAAAATGTTTTAAATAAAAACTATGTCAAATTTGGACAAGTATTAACCTTAACTTAGTGATAAATGCAACGACCAAGGAAAAAAATAAGTGATAAATGTCTAAAATAGAATTAAATTGTAAATTGGGAAGTTGGGTTATAATTTGTTGCATTGGGTTGGGTCCATCAGATGGATAAGCACTCAAACAACACAGTAGTATAAGTCCAGTAAGATGATGCAGCCCAAAAAAATTGATATTCTTTCGGCCCAATAAGTAAGGCCATTAGATATACTAGTATTTTAACCATGCACCAATCTACAAAGTAAGGCCGTTAAATGTGACTGCATTTGAAGGCCATTATTTTAATAAATATTACAATATTTCACAGCCTCAAATCTCTTCTCTTTTCGAAACTTGGGTGCTGTGAAGGCCCGATTGAGAAATATTTGGGCCTAGCATACTTCATTTATTCCACTCGTGTTACGGTCCATCAACTCATTGCGATGACTGATTGGCTGTGTACCAACCGTTCTTTTTTTAACTATATTTTTATCGTTGCACCATTATCAAAGTCATCACACTTTTGACTAAGTTTAAATTGAAATAAATATGAAACTCAATATCAATTATTTGGGCTTCTAATTAGACTAATTCTCCTCGTCTGTATGATAACACTGACCTACAATAACCAAAAAAAATTAAGTAAATCAAACTCATAACCTCTTTGACCACTTAGCACACCATTCTTTCACCTACAAAGTGCTAAGATTAGACAACACGTTACTAAAGGTCCAAAGGTTATTTTTGTCGAGAATGAGATTAAAAAGCATTGCATGTATTTTTCTTTAAATTGTGTAAAACATGAAGTAATTTGAAATAAGAATTATTTCTAAACGGAATTGAGGAATTATTAACTGTAGATGATGGATAATTATGCAATAATTATCTACTCCGTGAATAAAATGAATAATTATCTATTCTATTATATTAATGGTGAGAAGACAGGGCTATAAACTGCTTAATTTTGTGTGTATTTAAGTAATTTAATCCTTACTTCTTGTAATTTATTTTGATATGAATAATTTTCATTGTACATCTCAATTTTTTATTTATTATAATCTATCCTCACAAATAATTTTTAAAAATTAATATTTCATCTTAAATATTATACATTAAAAATTATTTAAAATATAAAATAATATTAAATATTTATATTTTAAGCACAAACAAGTATAAAAAAATACTAGTTGAATTTAATAATGATTACGGTTAATGAAAAAACTAAGTATGGTGGAGCGTTTACACACAAAAAAAATGAGAAAGAAGGGTATTCTCCAATTGGGTCCCACAGAATGATAACCCCACATGTCGCACGCGGTGTCAGATCGTTGGGCCTCACCAAGTTGCATTCCCATAATGCGTAGATTTGAATTATTTCAGACTTTCTGTGCTTTACGATGTTTTTCCAATGTAATAAATCCTTCATAATTAGTCATATTTCATTAATGAATAGTCGTTAAAAATAAAGACTTGTGTTCGGTTTTCTTAGCAAGGCTCATTTATCAAACTGTAAATGACTAAGGCCAAGGGAAAGGGGTAGCTTAATAATACTATAGAAGAATTATAACTAGTTAAGTAGTATTGGATGTATGATTATAAACCTTTTTTTCTCTTATCCTTCATATGTTCATAGACAGTGGATCATTAACTTGCAAGAAAATTCCAAGTTTGCTGTATGTTACATCCCTTTAATTTCGGGGCCATCCTAATTTGGCTTCAACCATGCACGATGCATGGGAGATATATAGAAAAGCGAATTAAATCAGGAAAATGACAGAATTAAATTAGAAAAAAAATCTAGGATAAAAAAAAAACGTAAACCTCTTTTGTCATCGTTGTTTCTTTCATTATATAAAACTGGGGGTCTTCTGTAATGATGACACTGATTCAATATCATAATTTCCATAAGAATATAATTAGAAAAAGAATTAATAGAAGTATGTCGCCATGCAGAGATATGTATATATATATATGTATATATATATGTATATATATATATATATTGCTATATTGGAATTTGGACACGAAATGATAAATATGTATGTATCTTAATGGAATTATTAGCTCCGTAGCAACATGCAATGCAAAAGTATGTGTATATTTTGTATTTAATTTGATTAATCCTAAAGATGGTGGACTTATGGAAAGATGGTCCACTTTCCTTACAACTTTAGAATGATTGATCGGTCCATTATCTAGAAATTCCCCTCGCATAAAGGTAAGTGAGATGACACACACGCATAGGTTTAAAATGAATGATGTATGAAGTTGTAAAAATATAATATTATATATAGAATTCTTGAAAGGAAAATAACCATGGAAACTCAATCAATATATATACGAATGTAAAAGAGACTACTTTATTCATGCATATTGTTGTTTTTAGTATTTCATTGAATACGATACTTACTTTTTTTTTTTTTTTTGCAAACGACTACCATAATTACTTGATGGATAATGATTGATGATGATACTCATGATGGAAACATGACGACAGCATTAGATATGCATCTTTTTTTATCTTCAATTGCCTTTCATTAACACAGTGTGAAAACAACTCCGTGAAAAGATGTAAGCACAAATGACAAAACTCTATATCTTGAAAAAAAATAAAAATTAAACATATCTAAACAAAGAGTGTAAAAAAAAAGAAAGCGAGAGGTGAGAACACTGTAAATCCTTCGTAATAAAATAGAGTCTGATTTAAGTAATCCAACATTATAGAGGTACTCATATCAACGTGATATGATTATCATCGGAACTGGATCAATGATATTGAATATTTGTTTGTTTAATCACGGTGATGCGTAGGGTGATGTTATATCAATCAATATTACATATCTAGTTAATATGGATTAATGTTTTCATTTTGACGTGTTTTTTACTAGATAATAATTAATTTTTTTATATCAATTGATTATATTTTTTTATATATATCTCTTCCATACAAGTCTTTATGTGTTGAAGCATTAATTAGTTTTTAAGAATTAAATAAATTAGTTATTTCATTAAAATAGGAATAAGAATATATAAGGGATTGAATGCTAATATATTAGGGGTAATTTTGTTAGAAAAGAGTCATGTCCATACTTTTTGTTCCCAAAATGTTTTTTTAAACATAATTTTTTTCCATCAATTGAAAAAAATTTACAATGAAATTAATATGCAAAATTAATGAATAATATGAAGGAACAACAAGAAAGATAAATATATTAGTATCGCCGGTTGCAGTCTTTTTTTCAAATAGTATGATCAATTACAATCTCTTTGAATCGTCAAAGCCAACACGATGTTCCTTTCTCATATTTATTTCATATAATCATACCAAACACTTATTCAAGAAAGGAATACTCATATACTAGCTAGAGGAACAACTCGCATGCGTAGGTTAAAACTCTCGAAAGAACATATAAAATTGAAAATAATGAAATTGTAAAGGGAATTGAATTAAAGGTGATGGGTGCTCGAACCTGTGTCGGCAACCATGGTAGCAGTAGATTTGTCGATGTCGGAACCATGGTGACAGTAGATCTGCGGTCGCCGGCGACCATGGTGGCAGCAGAATTGTGGCAGATGGCTAAGAAGAAAATAAATTAGGCCACAATATGAATTTAATGCATATAAAACTAATGTTGCAATTATATTTATATATATATATATAATGTATATATATTACTAGGAAAAAGAAAAAACAGCAAAGGCATCCCATGCAATTATATTTTACGTTTATCTGCCCAACGTGCTCTCGAGTTCGTTCCATATCCTGGTTAAAAAAAAATATATGATAATAAAGAGACGTGTGCCATTATTTATGATTACATATGCAATGATGATCATGCAGATTTTAATGTGATTTCATTTCGTTTGATAAAACAAAGGTAAAGATTACTTTTAGAAATTATAAACCGACGGCAATCTTTAAATTACAAATAATTATTGCGTGGACTATAAATATTTTGCAAATTGCATCTATTAGTTTAGGCCGTCGTCTATGCGAAGTAAATCCATAATTTTCCCAATTTCCATTCTATTTGGGAATCTTTTTAAAAGAAATAAAATCAATTATCGGTGGTAGAAAAGTATCGCAATCATCATATATGCAGAGGTGGTAAATAATGCTTTTATTCAAATCTTCGGACGTTTCGTGCTCGTGTCGCCCTAAGGCCACCACGCCTTCATTTTCTAATTATGCTTATCATGCCTTTAAATGGAAGCTCATCATATCAAATTTACCAACCCTTTTTCTCCAAGTCCTTGTAAAATTAAACATCTTATAAGTTTTATATTATTTTCATATAATTATATGACGATATATAGCTATATACGTTTCTCGAACTAGCATGTTTTAGGACAAACACATGTTGCACCCACTATTATAGTTGCAAAAACGGTAGGGTTCGCGTGCCTCTCTCTCTCTCTCTCTCATCTGATCATTGATCATTCCTTAGTAATTTCATGGCATCAACAACGGGTTTCTTACAATGAGATCTCTCGTAGGGCTTTCGGGCTTCCTTTGAAGACCATGTTTTCGCCCGAAACAAGACATCTACTCCTTTGTGATAATACTCATATTTGTGAGGGTTTTATGAGTTACGGTAATCATAATCGTCTTATTATTACTGGAGGAAAAGACGCAAATTTTACAGAAGGATCTCAAGCTACGATTCTAATGGCCAATAACGAAGAAGAATCGAATTCGAGAGAGCACACAGAGAAAGACCACGAAGGTGACAAAGATTGGCTGCAGCTGAGCATCGGTGGCCCTATAATAAAAACAACTTCTTCGGGATTATTTCTCGAGCTCGCAAGTAGCAGCAGCAGTAATAAAAACAACAACAATAATAACTATGTTGTTAGAGGAGATCGTTCACTTATGATGATGAGGCCATTAATAGGCCCAAAGCCTTCTGTGACGACTATGGATAATTACGCATCAGTCCTCAATAATAGCAGCAGCTGGGGTTTATTGGGGCCTAATAGAGCTTTTCCCATTAGCATTTCTTCTTCTTCTTCTTCATCATCTTTTTCGTATCCATTGGTGGCAGTAGAGAAGAGGCCTTCTATAGATTTCAGAGTTATTCAACCTCCAAGGAGGCCACACGCGGGCTTATGGTTTATGCTACAAGCAATACGAAAGCAGTAAGCAATAAATTTTTTCCAATTTTGAAATAAATAATATTCTCCTTCGATTGCTAGAAAAAATCTGCCTTCAAGATTTGATGTTCGTTTCATTTTCTGGCTTATTCAGAGGGAGAGAACCGTACTTGCCGCAGATACCAAAGAGCTACTTGAGGATCGAGTGAGTTTTCACTAAATAATAATCAAAGATTAGGGTATTTTTCTATGAGATATTTTCATCATTTTAATGATTTTTATTATGCTACCGATTATTATATGTTAGAGATGGTAAGACGACGATCGGGGTGGTAATGAAGTACTTGGTCAGCAAGCTTCACTTGGAAAATGAATCCGAGGTATGTCGTTTATTAAAGTTATTACGTTTGGCATATTTTATATTCATGATGGAAACATAATTAGAAGCCATAAGTGAAGTTAGATGAATACAATGGGAAAAACTTGAGATAGCAATGATCATAAGTGTTGGGTATAATGTATGTTTCTTCCTGCTAGTTTATTACAGAAGATAGAACATGCTCTTTCTCTAAATCGAGTTGGTCTATTTATTTAATAACTCGTTATATATACATATATATAGGTCGTTACCATTAGAAAAGGAACATTTGGATATATATATATATGTGTGTGTATATGTATATGGATTAGGGTCGAAGTTACGAAACATGAGAGAAAAGTACATGCCACCTTATTAGCTAATCCCAAGAAACCGAATTAAAGGGAAAAAATGTCAAGCAAAGTGATGGCTGCTTAAAAGCTCTTTGCCTATTTGGGATCTTATGCGTTGCGGTCAGTTAATTAATCAAATATTTACAATGTTGAAAAATTATTAGGTTTATTCATTTGGAGAACTTTCGGACGTTGTTAAACATCTTTGCCCTAACCAGAGAGAGAGAGAGAGAGAGTGTTGGGTTAGTAAGAAATCGATATCTAGTTTAACTGAAAAAAGTTTCTTCATAGGTTTTAAGACTTTTTTTGGTCTGTTATTGGATTTACGTCAACTCATTTATATGGTATTAGTCGTCATATAAATGCGAGAAACGTAACCAACTTATAATAAGAAAGAGGGAAAATTATAAAATTAGGCCCCTAAGTATCCAAGTTTTCGTTTTTGGATCACTTTGTTTGATAATTGCAAAAGTAGGTCACTAACTTTGTATGTCAAACAATTTTGGGTCATATTTTCAATTTTAGGTCACTAAGTTTATATTTTTCAATTTTGGGTCACTAAGTATATACAATTTTTAATTTCGGGTCACTCATTTGGTAACTAACTTTGTAAACATAGTGACCTAAAAATGAAACATGTATACTTAGTGACCCAAAATCGAAAAAATATATACATAATGACCTAAAATTGAAAACATGACCCAAAATTGTTTTGACATACAATGTTAGTGACATACTTTTACAACTATCAAACATAGTGACCCAAAACTAAAATTTGGATACTTAGTGACCTAATTTTATAATTTTGCCTAAGAAAGATGCCTACAACCATGAACATTCTCTCGCGATTTTATTGTTATTATTATTATTATTATTCTTATTATTATTATTATTATTATTTTATTTATATAATTATAGACTACGTTAGGTTTTATCGTAGAACTAACAACTAAAAAAATACATTGCTTCCTTGCACATATAGGAAAACCTTTTTTTTTTCTTTTCCTTTTTATATTAAGGTGGACAACAAAATCCTGAGTGTCGTTAACAGATGGTCGTAATACCATGCATTTTCTTTTATTACTCATGTGGTCAATCATGGAGTACGTCGCGTGACAATTATTAAATAAAGTCAAATGAAGTTGCTTGGCTAGCTAGACGACCTATATAGTAATTACCATACTATAATATCTCACATGACAAAATAAGTAATAATTCACAAAATGGAAAGTCATATTATTAATAAAAATGGAATGCAACTAAGTGGCTTATGATTGAGGGTGTATGTAGTTGCTGGTTATGGTTACAGAATATTATGTGTTGATCTCATTGATGATGACGATGATGATGATGTGCGTACATGGGAGATCGGAACAAATTATAAATGTCTCAATCATATGTATGAAACAATCAACTGTAGAATAATAATTTTTAAAAAATAGAAACGGTTGGAAAAGTCCTTCCGACTTTTCAACATTGGGAAAATACAATGAATTGTAGTAATGGTTAAAAGAGGGGTTTTCAATTCAATTTTCAATAGTAATATGACACGAGAGGACCATGTCTACATGCTATTTCTATAGTCACGCTTACGACTGTTTTAGCTCATGTTAGCTCCATATTTGTCTTTTCACACGTTTATATATATATATATATATATATATATATATATATATATATCTATGTGTGTGTGTGTGGGTGGGTGTGTATGTGTGTGTATTTGCTAAAAGGACTTACCATTAAATTCTTTGAAGTGCTTAGTTTGCATGCTAAAAAGAAAGATCGTTTGAAAGATAGAAATCAATGATAGGAACAATCACTCGAGTAAGAGACATTGACACATCTTTTCTTTTATCAGTTTGAAACCATTTGCCGTCATTTACTAGGTACTGTAATTATAGTGCGGACAACATAATAGATCGCTAAAAAATAATTGTTTTGTATTACATATTTCTATTAACTTTCTAGAGTTGACTCATGGGCCAAGGACATTCATTTCTTTTATTTTTCATGATTGCTATGGTACGATAAATATTAGTGTGTAATGAATTAGTCTTTAGCGGTTTATTGAATAGACTCATGTTGACATTTTGAGTAATATCTTCGACGTGGTCATCATCATCATCTAATTTAGTAGTGTAATATAATTTATACTCATTGCCAAATATCTATGTTTATTTGCACAAATCATTACATCCAAAGTTAGGTAAAATTATATACAATAAAAGAGAACGAGAATACAACTAAGTGCAAATTCCACGCCGTACTTCATGGATCCGTCAACTTCTATACACATAGTCGCCTAGTCGGTAATAAAGCATATATATAGATATATAGATATATATTACAGTGATATTTAGAATAGAGTATCCTAAGTATAATGATTCTGGCTTAGAAGCAAAGTCTTGAATTTTAATTATTGGGTCCCTTTCAAAATGATTAAAGGTGCGGAGATAGTCACTAATTGACGAATGTGGCGACCCTCAATATATTGTCATCGCCGGTTGGTTTCAATAGATTAATTAATTAATTGACTGCTTATCTGCTGATCATATATACATTTTTTTTTTCAGATCGAAATAATATGCAGAGGGCAAAGGCTTCCACCTTTGATGACATTACAACATGTACGAGATAGCATATGGTGTAATTGCACAAACACTTCTAAAGATTTCATCGCCTTACGTTCCAATTCCTCAGCTGCTGATTACCTTATGGTTCTTCACTACGGTAGATCAGCTCAAACTTCTAATTAAGTCTAATTTATTTATTTAATTTTGAAGAACCTTTCCAAAGTCTAATTTATACAGGATTGGATACATAATATATATATATATATATATATATGTGGACGAGTTTCTCATTATTTTTGTTTCTTTCTTGCAACAACTTTTTAGTTTCTTTGTTGTAAGAATAGTATTGGTGGAGAAGCAAAATTGTAAAGATGGTGAATGTTAATTTGCATATGACTTTAGTCCAATATTAAATGGGCCACTCAGTGGGCCTTTCGTAATTTAATTGAGTCCAACTTGACAAACTATATCTAGGTATTGTGATAATTTTACTTGATTACTAATTTATCTTTTCATGCCCTACTCATCAAATTAATTTTTTTTTTTTGTATACTAAAGAAAACATAATTAAATTTCAAATTATAACTTCATCTATTAAATAATTATGAATAACTCAAAATATAAAATAACCACGAACAGTAAACTTAACTGAAGGTTCAAAATGCAAAACACGTTTAAAATGGTATTTTCCGTATTTAACGGTCGTATTATTTATAAAATCCATGTACACGCGCACCACAAGAAGTCATCAGTCCTATATGATCAATCTTTCGATCTTACCGTTACCTAAATCTTTATCCCGAAAACCATGAGAAGCAACACAGAGAAAGCGTATCCAATATGCTCTAACAGTATATGAAATTCAAATTTAATACAGCCCATTCTTTTATTTAATGAAATAATTTAACAAGAAAAAAAAAAAAAGCTCAACCTTTCCCAGAGGGCACCCGCTCTGTAACTGGCCTTCATATTAACAGCATTCATCAATGTTCTCCTCTCATCTTATTCTCATAACAGCTTCCACGCTGCAAATTAAGTGTAACAAAACAATACGAAAATTAGGAAATTTTTATCGTTCCCCACTAACTTAGATGATTTTCCTTCAATCTCAGGTATTTTGGAAATAAATCCCAAAACAAGTGATAAGTAACAAAGTAACTCTCAATGGAGAGAGAGAGAGAGAGAGAGAGGTTACATAATTGCTCAATTTCACTAAATAAAAATTCAATCTTTACAGACAAAGACCTTAACAACAATAAAAGGAGAAGAAAATCTTACAAGGAACCTCGTCGGCCCTCGGCGCGGTGGGCCCCGAAGCGTAGCCAAAGAGGGCCTTTCCGATCATCGAAACGCTCGAAACAACCCCAACAAAGTAGGCGAACATCAGCGAAGGAAGGACCCACGGGATCAGAAGGAACCCGAGGAAGAAGGTCACTGATCCACACAGCATCAGGGCCAGAGACATCCCCAGGAGCAGCGACGCGAAGCCCGCCGGAGTTATGCGTCGATCGATCGCCGCAGGCGGAGGAGAATCGTCGCCGGCCCTCATGATGCTCATGACTAGAGACGAAATCTCCTGCAGGATCTGTCGGTGGTTGGGCGACTGCTGTTGACTCGTCATCATCCGTTTGAGTAAACGACAGAAAAACAAAAAGGATGAGATCGATTCTTCGATGGATCAAAATTTCTTTTTTAGTGGATCGAGCGAACAATTATGATGTTTATCTGAATTTCTGAGGTGGTATTTCTCAAAATTTGTATCTTTTTTCCTTTTTCTTTTTGTAGTCTGCAACGTAGGTCAAAAAATCAATGTTGCTTCGCGAGCGAGGTTTTTTATCTTCGAAGAAAAGCCGTGGAGTCGTGAAGTGTTGAGAATTGAGATGAAGAACCTAATAATTGTCAAGCAAAGTGATTTAGATTAGATTGCTGAGTCACCGACGCGCCTTGGGAGCGCGTGAGCGTCACGACCACATCTTATGCCAGAACTTATCCGCTTCGAGCCGTCAGGAAACAGCCATCGGGCTCTTGGCGCGTGTAGTACGAAAAATATTTAATCTGTCTTTTACTTGGGCTACGTGGTTGGAACAGTTTTGACATATTGTTTTCAGAAGAAAAAAAAAACGTGAAATGTGACAAACTGGTCATCTTCAAACTTCAATCTTTCGTTTTTTTTTCTGTTAATTTAGGAAAAAATTGAAATAAACGTGTAAAGGGATTTTGTTTGTTGGGACATTAAAAGTGCTATGTGCGTGTCGGCTTATTACCGCCTTGAAGAGTATAAATAGTTAACGTAGATTTTACAATATTTTAATGATGCATTAGAACTGCGCTGAGGTCTTTAATGTCAGGATTTTGCAGTTGTTGGTTGATTCTGGTTTGGTGGGTTTGATCGTTGGCTTAAAAATCAATTTGGAATTGTATTTCGTACGTTGTATGTAACATATTTGTCCCAAAATTGTCCTTTTGGAATAGAGTAATTGTCGCCAATATACAACGATTAAAAAATATGTTTTCCGTAGCATAAGGAAAAAAAAAAAAATTTGATCAGAAGGTTACTTGTACGGATCTTAATCTTGTATTTTCTGTACAGATGCTTCAAGATTTTGGAGAAGAGAATATTACATGGCAGTCGCGACATCACTGATGTCATCGACGTTTGAGTCACGGACTTTCGGTGTTTTTGTTCTACCTATTTTCTTATATACTCCGTGGAGGGTGGGTGTTCAAAGAAATACGAGTCTTCATTCTTGGCCCGAATTAATCAGTGGGCCTTTGTAAGGTTATTGGGCCAATTTGGATAAATCATTCGGGCCCATCTTCGAGTATCTTCTTATGCGGTTGAAAGGAGAAACCCTCGCTGGATTATTTCTAACACAGCCGTTTTTCATGATTAAAGACAGAGATCTTGCAGTGATATTTTCATTCTTTGGATTAGATAAGTTCCTCGGGGAGTTTATAGCTGTAAATTTGTTTATTAACCTGCATATCTGTAATTTGTTCTTTCATCTTTTAGTGCGAGTATTTGGTGGTGTAGAGTTAGATCATATTGTTTGATTTTTAACAATATGTGAACCAAGTAATTATTCAGGCTCTCTTTACGTGGACACTTTTAATTAGGTGAGTGGGTTTTACTACGGTACGTGTCCCTCTAGCTCTCCTTTGAAAGCAAATTGCCCACTTTGCAGTTGTTTTTATCGACAAAAATAAGAATTAAATAGAGAGAATTTGCTTTCGTTATACCAAACAATAAATTAAACTTGTAGTGGTTTCTAGTTTATTAGACAGCAATTATCACAGCACATGTTAGATTATAATTTATTTATTTATTTTCAAAATATCCAAATACGCATCCAATGATCGAAATATCTTTATCCAAGCGAAAACAAAGTTCCCTCATTGAAAATTCAAACATTAGGATCCCACCAGTCAATAATAATATCTAGGAAAATAAACAGCAGTGGTACACAAAACCAAGAACAGCTAATTAAGCAGAAGCTGAAGTAAGCAACATAAAGACAGCAGCGGCAACGGCGGCGATGGGACATATTCCGAAGAAGCGAGGAGGGTTCTGGTAAGAAACCCCATCGCTGCCGCTACTTCCCGACGGCGACGACGTCGTCGGAGATGAAGTAGTGGTAGTGTTCGCCGTGGGTATCGTAGTGTTGGTGAAGATCGCAGCGTCGGGGGAGTTCGGAGGCAAATGCAGCAAATCTGCTCCAAAAGAGAATTTAAAAAAAAAAATTACAATAAATTAAGGTATTATTACGTCTCAAGAACAAGATCCACCAATTTAAAAAAAAAAGAAAAAGGGGCTTGTTATTACTTGGGCAGTCGCTGACGCTGGCGTTGGTCATCTTGCAAGCCGCCGGCAGCTGTAGGAGGCGCGCCTCCTGCACGCCCATGCTCTTCACGGCGGCGTTGGTGCCGTTGTGTATCTGCTGGATTATGAAGCAGAGGCATACCTGGTCGTCGTTCTTCAACTCCGTGGCGGAGTCGCAGCACTCCTTGGTGGGCACGTTGGCCTTGCTCGACACGAAGGGAAGGCACGGCATCACCTTCTGAAACTCCGGCGCACACTTGGCGCCAAGACCCGCCGCCGCACCGGAATTATCCGCCGAGTTCGCCGGGCGGCCGAGAAGAACCGCCATCGCGAAGAGGACCAGCAGATACGCAGCTGCCTTCTGGGGTTTCTTGTTGCTCTCCATTTTTTTGCTCCGTCTTTGGGGAATTTGATCGAACGGTTTGAATGCGTGGGACTTGTTCGGTGGCCTTTTTTTGCTTTTTTTCTCTTCGAGCTTTGAAGACGATGAGTGTTATTGAATGCGTTGTTGTGGGTTGAGGAGGTGGTTGAGCATTTAAAGATCGTGCCTGTGTTAGTAAATTTTGTTGGGGTAACGACAATTTAATGTTTTGCAAGCTGTGCATTTGCATGGGTGTGTTTATTTATAGCGATCGGTGGATTTTTGAGATTTTTGTGGGCCCCACACGTGGAACTAATCTGAACTCGGAAGTGTTTACGTGTTTGGACTTCAGACAACGACATGTCTTATCGAGACACACATAGTGCGCACAAGAATTTGTCGAGACATGCAACATTGTTGGGCCTGAACGGTCAGATACTGTATTTGGGCCTGGTTTGTATGGCCCAGTTATAATCGAGGAGCCCAATAAATGGACTACGAGATGCAGGGGTAGTTCGGGAATTTACAGAACAACGGTAGACACGTGTCATCATTTAATGATGTAGCTTCGGATCAAAAGTGATAAAACTTTTGGTTATATTGCAGAATAGTGGACGAACTTGCATCTTATTTGCAGTGAGTTCACTTTTATTCAATTTTAGCAGTTGGACTTTTTATTTTCTCTCAATTGGGTCCTATTTGGTATTGGGCCTGTAATAAAACTGACCAGCCCATCAAATGGCGTAATATAAAACTAAGGTCCATAAATCAAAGACATGGCAACGTGGTAGTAACCAAGAATTAGATCGACATATATGTAATAAGTACGCCATGGATTCTCGTTTAGGGCTCATTTCTTTGGAATTGTCGAATCACGATTAAAACAAGAAGTAAAATTGCAGTTATTCGTTATAATCTTTATCAATGAAAACCAACAAGACACATTGGGCACGACTTTATTGCAGTAAAGAACTATGATGTTCAGATTCTTGGTAGATATGGAGTAGGAGGAGGCTGGGGAATATATGGACGGCGAGGATTTGGTCTTATTGGATTATAATCATATACTGCAATGGGAGCTCCTCCATTGTTTTCCTCCTTTCCCTCTTCAACTTCCGGGAAAGTTTTCATCTAAAACAATTTAAAGGCTAAAAATAATGATTATAATAAGAAAAGCATACAATTAATAAATACATCAATCCTTAAAATAACCTGATGACGGAAATTATCGATGTGTCCGTGTATTTCCTCAGTTAAACCGCCATTGTTTCCTGATAAAAAAATTGAAAAAAGAAAATTAAGGAAGAATTACTATTAAACAGCTGCAATAAAAATTGCAGAATAATTAATTAGAATTGTTAACTACCATTCGAGCTGACTATTTTGCGGATTGCTGAGGAGAAAGTCACGAGATATAAAAGAGACAAGAAAAAGAAAACTTCATTTTTATAAAATATGAATGAGTTAAATAATCTGCAGTATATATAGAAGGATGGAACCACTCACAATGTTATTAAAATATAATCTCATTACACCTAATCTAAACATGGAGAATATATCACGTTTATATAAATCTAAACATTATTATTTGTTAATCAAGAAAAATAAAGCAAAATATCAAACAGAATTAAAAAGTCAAATAGCTAAAACAGCAAATATTGCAAAGCTCAAATAACCTCTCAAAATTATATAAATAAATTATTAAGTTATGGGTCATGGATCCTACTGCATCACACTAAAAGAAAAGATCAAAGAAACGAATTTTATCGTATGTTACCTCCAAATGTGATTAACACAAGATTTTAATTGTAAGTGTTATAATAAATATCATGGAGATGATAAGATGATTCAAATAAAATGAAGTTTGTGTAACATATATGATATTATACACAAATTTATTTATTTATATGCGAAAATTTAGATATATATGTGTGTGATATTTAGCATTTAATGGATGAATGATTCGATTATATTCCATAAATTTGGATTGATCTCAGGAATATCAACCAACGAAAATTGCTCTCATGCAATTATAGAATGTTCCATGATAGGTTGATTTCTCCTTAAATGAGATTGAAGGATATTAGCCAAATGTGTGTTTTTTTCACCTACACATAGGATATGTTGGTGATGTTCTTAATATACACATAGATAAAAAAGGAACAGGGGAACATATACGTCCATAGAGCTTATACCTACAAACGACTGCTGTTTCGGATAAGATTCAATGTAGACTTAAACTTAAATCTAGGAGTTATGTACTCGAGCTTGTTGATAGAACAAGCCCATAAGTGCCGTTTCGGATAAGATTAAACCCCGGGAAAAAAAAAAAACAACAACACACAATACACAACATTGGACTTCAATTTTGATCTCATGTCTTGTTCTCCGAATGCACTTTCTCGAATCACTCTTGTGTACTCTTTGACCAAATCAAAGTACGGTCGACGAAATAAACGTACGTATCCTTTGCAACATTTCAGCTTTTACTGAATCGGGGACTGTAGCTGCACGGTGATAGAAGTTGGAATGAACTAATCAAATAATTCCACAAATCAATAGAGCGATTTAAATTCGTAAAGATTCGCTACGTTTGTGAGGGAGATGCCGAGATTCTCACATGGACAGAGAGATAAGTGAAGAAACCTTACCTCTTCCTTTTGGGGTCATGACGCTGACAAGTTCATCAATAGTTACATTATTTCTTCCCTTCTTTTTTGCAAACTCCCTTGTTAAAAAAGACAACCACACAGGCAATATTTAAAGAAGCTAATGCATTATGAATAAGGCGATTTAAAAAGAAGAAGGAAAACAAATCACAGAAGAACTATGAGTTGAACGAGTGATCAAGGTCATCTACCATCTTCCTAAAAATCCAATTTTATAAATCCTCACCAACCACCACAATACGGGCTTAACGAAGTTGATGGTTTTACACACAAACACACACATACAACACACGTACATATGACATATATTATACTTGCATCAAGAAATGGCGAGTCATATGCGGGTTCTCTGTGTAGAATAACAATCACCACTAAATCAAAATACACCTCTCACACTAATCAAACAACGTTTCAATTTATTTCCTGACGGAGTTGCATTAATATCATATGAATATCAAACGATCAATTCCAAACATTTATTGTATCGTATGTATTTGACTCAGGTAGATGTCAAAGTTTTGACAGTCTATAACTAGAGAATCGAACTTGATTATGTAAAAATCATCCAAGAGGGCTGTACATCACCAAACCAATACAACTTATGCACTGAAATCCCACAATTAATGGAAAAAAGGCAGTGTACCTGCAAAGAGCTTTCATTTCATCTTTCCACCCACATTCAACGAGCCTTTCTCTTAACAACTCCTTCAATCTCTCCTTTTCTCCACTCTCAATCAACTGCATCCAAAACAAGCGACCATATACAAACCGCCAACTACAAAAATAAAAAATAAAAAAAATAGGAACTCACCTTTAAGTTAACAATGTCTTGAAGCGTTGGCTCGCGCTCGATTTCTGCATCAGGAGTTGGCGGACGTTTAATCGATGCCTTCCTGATGTCCAGGAAGGAATTCCGGAAAAAAAACGCAGAGAATGATAAAATATCATAAAATCGAAACGGAAAGAGATTACGAATCCACAAGCTGGGATTGATTTTATCCTTACATTGTTCGCTGGGCTCCAATCGTTAGCCGATGAGTATCCGGATTTGGGTTCTCGTACAAGAAGTCGGTTTAATTTGGGGAAACTGTTGAAGGCGATATAATTAGGGGTGCTGTGATCACGATGCCGGTTATTTTGACGAACTCTGAACCGAACCCGTTTCGCGGTTTTTCTCAAATAAAACCGAAGGTCCGATTAAGAATTTATTTAAGGCTTTTGTCTTATCTTACCTATCAAATTGGGTATAACCAAACTCTTATAAAAATTTGACATGTGACACAATATGTATAGAACAATTCCCTTGTTAATTACCTACCCAACGCATTAATCATCCAAACCTCTGTCAATTTTTTAATGGAGCTGAATAATACGCACGAGTTCCTTTTTTTAGGCTTAGTGGTTTTTTATTGTGTATATTTAGGAAGTATCATTTTAACAGCATTAAATTAAGAACGAACATCTCAAAAATAAAAAATTAAGAGTGACAATTTTAGGACAATGTGTTTTAAAATTGAAGTTTGAGTACGTTTAACATTGGAAACCTATCTGCAAAAAAATAAAACATTGGAAACCTTATTTCATTTTGAAATTAACTCACGTGGACTAACTATTAAATGGGACAAGAATCATACCTAGTGTTGGGCATGCTGATCTTGACTGAATTTCCTTCGATCCCACAAAGAGTTTTCCTCCAATGTCACATGCATCTCACAGTTGAGACTACTTTTTCGACATCAATTGCCTCAAATTGTTTTCATTATTCGAAAATGCTGATTTGGATCGAATTTTTTTCAATATCACATATGATTTTCTCCCAAATTTATCGTCAACTCATGTGTGTTAGGTGCAGTCTAAAATTATGTTTTCAGTATTAATTGTTATAAAATTTCTTTAATTTCAAAATTTATTATCCTAAAATGTCACAAGGTGTCCTTATGCTACTCCTCCAAATATACTCGAATAAAATACTAACAAATCATTTTCTTTAAATAGCGAACAATAAGCTCATTTAGCTCAATATTATTCGTGGGCCTAGTCCATTTTAAACGGGCTAAAACCCGTATCAACGTCGATCCAAACAATCGAACCCGCGAAATGAGCAAATATCCCTTTATGTTCCTTTCCTGCTCAGAAGTCAAATTTCCGTCCCGGGAAAAACCATGTGGAGTGGAGTCTCAAGTCTCAACGTTCATCATAACCCTAACGAACAGTCGTTATGAAATTGAACAATACCCGACCAAAATTAACTTGCATGGGGAGATTGAAATTAAGGGTCAGAGAAGAAGCTTGCTGCGACGCGGATTACAATGTAGCTGGATCAAAAAATGTTGGTGAACACGTGTCGGGATTGAAAACTGATATTTAGCACATGTCGGGTGAGACTATGTCTTTACAAATGCATTTTCTCGCATTTGGTGTTATGAAATTGCGGCAACCGTTTGCAGATATACATTTTGTGAATACTTGAGTGATTATGTCGAGGATTCTGAATGAAGTGTGTACTCGGTGTTTTCTGAATATGATTTTCAGCATTAAGGTCTTATATATAGGATTTGGTCACAATCTTTCGATATGCATCCAACGATGACTATGGTTTGATCAAAAATCAATTAAGATTAGGCTTTTCGTGTGAGTAATATGTAGTTTCAACTGGAGTTTAGTGATATAGATTGCATCGTCTACTCATTCTAAAGAAAAGGCTAAGTGTTCTGGTAAACTGCTGGTGTATGTTGAATTACTAGAAGATTGTAGCATCGGAGTGAGGTGTGTGGCAAAAGAAAACGCGATTGCAATTTCCCGCATAGTTTTAAATGTCACAAATTGTTACATTGTTTCGAATTACGTATTTGTGGAATTGAAATGGACCGCATTATTGTTAATTGAGTTTAGCATAGAAGTTGATAGAGGCTTGTCTTATCTACTAGCACTCCCTAACCAGTTGCCTCTTCAGATAAATATCTAAGGTGAAAAGGGTCCAGAGAATGTTGAAACGACAGATAGTGTGTCATCTTTGAGATGTGTACCGAATCCATTTTGGGGGGGTTTCCTTAGTCCTTTTTCTTTCTTTAACAATGTGCTATTTCCTCCTTGATTTAGGCCTAAAGAAGATCTTCTGTGAAGAGGAGATGCATTGCTAGGGCTAAATCCTCCGTTTAAGCTTTTGTCTGAAAGTCGGCGGTTGCTTGTGCTTGGCCTTGTGCTGAATGGGCTGTCACTCTCGGTGGCCACTTTACTTTGTGCCTTTTTCAAATCCTGCAAGGAAGAAGTTCAAGGTTCATATTCTAGAAAGTAAACAAAGAATATGTGCCTTTGTTTCATAAATGACTCGTAAAATAATTTCAACTTACCCGTTGTCTTTGTTTCTCCTCTTCCTTTTCCTTTCGCAGAATAGTATATTCTTCCAACATTTCCAGTAGAGGAACCTGTGGCAGGAGAGTGATATCGATGATAGGTAAGTGACTCTTGGATCCAATTTCGTAGATAGACTTCAGAGTGTAAACTGAGTTGGATCTTATGCAAATAAGTATTCTATTATTCCATTTCCGAAGAATTTGAGATTTCTGTATTGTTATTTTATAGAATTACATTTGGAGGTTCAGATTCGACATTAGGAATTACCTCATCGTATAAGAAAACTTTGTTTCGTTCATCTTCCCATTGCCTTGTCTTGGATATTAGCAAATCAACCAAAGCTTCCCAAAGAAAATCACAAAATAATGTGTCACTTGTCAGATGAGTTTATTTTTTGAAGTCCTTTATGCTGTGCTTGATAGTCATTAGTTGAAAGAAAACCTGATATCTTTCCAACCATTAATCTAGCTCGCCCGGCTCTTTTAAGGTTCTTATGTGCACCTCTGCTTACGGAGTAACGATTCTCGTCCTACATTAATTTGTCTTATGGTAAGAGATTCCACTGATGATGAAATAATAGCCATCGAACCAAGGGAGATGAGGATAAGAAGATTCTTACCCGGTTATATTCTTCGAGCCAACACTCCTCACCACTTGCCATGATCCATTTTTCAACCTTATCCACAATCACTTTTCGGCTTGATGCTTCTTCCGCGGCTCTTGAAATCCGTTCGTCCATACTTAGGAGAAGATCTGAATGATCTATCTCCCCTGTTGATTTGACACTGTTATATCAGTGAAAGAGGTTTTTTTAATTGGCTGGAATCATTATAGTCTTCTTAAATCTAACCAGAGTTTATTTGGTTGATTATATTCTCCATTTCTGCTCTTGAAGGTATCTCCATGTGTGATCTGCTGCATATTTCCTCCAGCTCCAGTTGTTTCTTGAAGAAAAACTCCTTCATCTTGCTTGCTTTTAATTGATCCAGTCTTTTGACTTCTTTCTCAGCCTTCAAATGCATTTTTTTTATCAGATTGAATATAGATAGTTAATTCAAAAATTGGAACTGCAGATACTACTCATGCACACGGACCTGCTGTACTAGGTCAAGAGTCAAGCTCCCGGGTCCCGTTACTTTAGCCGATGTGACCGATGATAAACTAGTAACCCGGTGAAATTCTCGTCGGTCTTCGCATGGGGTATCCATAAGATTCCACAGATTATTCAGTGCTTTCGCAAGTTGTTGAAGCTGCATTACATCAGATCAGCTAAACGGAGTTTAGTGCTGCTAAGATTCTCCATATAACACTGTATCATCACTATAATTTCAGCTTAATCATCATTATTTCAAGAATACTATTTGTTATTACTGACCTTATCAAGTCTTGTTTGCTTTTCCTGTTCAAGGGATTTCACCGTGGCGTCGAGCTTTTCAAGTATATTGTCGCTGATGTTTTTGGACAATCCCGATAGCTCGTTCAAGCTTGGATGCACTTTGGTTATTATGAGCGAGGGATCCATTCCCAAGGTAGCTGACAAGCATCTGATCGTGGTAATATAGTTTTCCACCCTCTGTAGCCTCTCTCTCTTTGATATGTTTAAAACAGCAGAAACTTTTGAAATTTGAATCCAGTTAACTTAACATCTCCAATATTAGATGAGTGACAACAGTTTATTTTCCGTTACCTTCTCAATCTGAAGTCTCTGAAGATCATTTTGGTACTCTTCGAGCTTCTTTAACGACAGATCGTTGACATTGACTACGACGTTTGATGATGAATCCGTATACTCCGTTCTCCCTGCTATTTCTGCAGAAATTCTATAAATTTGTCCTTGTACCACTCGGAATTGCTTGACCCTTTCTTCCTTCCTTTGCTGCATTTCTTTTAGTGCTGGTGTGATAGATTCTATCTGCTCCGTGAGTGTTCCTGACATTTTCTCCGGCTGTAATGAATGAGCAGTACTTGCATTTTAGATGTATGAATCAATCAGATTCATAAAAACTGACTGAATTTTTACTTGCAGTTTTCTATAATGCTAGTTTTCATGCTTAAAATGCTGATTCGTCTTGAATATATATGTATAATATATATATATATATATATATATATATATATATATTACAGGTACAATACCCGGCCCGGCAACGATCTTTCACCGAGGGAGAGAAGCATGTGGGTAAATTCGGCTTCGGCCTCTGCAAGCTGCTGATGCAATCGAGTTCGTGAGATGTTCGCGTTGTCCACTTTCCTTCTGTATACCTCGAGGCACTCTTGTTCGAGCTCAACGAGAACCTTTGCCCTCTCAGATTGGTCCATTCCTACTTCGTCCCATATCATCTGTGCTCGTTCGAATCGAATCGAATAAAAAAAGGTAAGTGAAATGACCCTATATTATTACAAATGAGAATCTGTAACTTGCCTGGAGTTCTTGTAGCAAATACCCACATGATGTCTCCAAAAATGCTGAGCCGTTTGAATTGTGAATAATGGTTCCCATGAAATATTTTATTAAATATACGTCCAAGTAAATGAAATAAATTTTAGGAGACTGGAATGTTTTTCCTAGAAGTCACCACTTGCTATCTTATTATAAGTAAGCTGGAGAGAGGATATATGGGACCATCATAAGGTGGTGGATGTATTTGCTTGAAAGATAAGGAAGGCTGCATAGGTCATCAGGTGGGTGACAGATTTTCTGCAGTGAGGCTTTTGATTCAAGTGTTGTTCTTTATTCCTCCTAATTTTTTGAGGTTAATGTGTTGGCTTCAAAAGATAAAGACGATGCATCTCTCTGTTCTTAATTTATATGACTAATGTAATGAAAATCTCAGTGAAGTTGGATGCTTTCTTTATTAGAACTTAAGTCCCAAGCAAGGTCTCGGGAAAGAAAAGGAAAGAAGTGAAAAACATTCTTGGAATCAGTCTTTTCTTTCGTTGATTATTGCTTTGTAGTAGCCGAGGAGAGATTGTCCCAACATTCTTAATGTGTTTTTGGTTCAATCAGTAATAATAATAATAATATTACTTTATTATATCAATTGCTTTGCATAGCTTGAAATGATTGGTAGCCTTTCTTGATCAATACTATGTATATTAGGTGGGGCAGGTTAATGGTGAAGATGCCATATCATTTCAAGAAACAAGACACATCACCGGTATTCTCTTCTATTCGTCTTATTACTAATCTCAGTTTTCAGTCAAATTCAGTCATTAAATAGACAATTACTTGGTATGGTGTCGAGGAAGACAAATAGTGATACTCTATACTTGGCATTTGTTATTGTTGTATGTGGGCATTTTTATTAGTAATAAAATTAAGTAAGGGCCATCGGAAATTCGAAGGGATCGGTTGAGCTTGAGCTATTGGAAATGGCCCTCAATATTATGGCATTTATATACTAATGGAATCACACCTTTCATTCAACATTCGGGTTTTCCTTGCAACGTGTATCATTCATAATAGATTTTGATTCAAATCTTACCGTGCCCATTTTCCTCGTACTTTTGGTCTGGGCCATACCTTAGAAGCCCATGTTTTGTTTTTCGTGCGAACCTCAATTTTTTATTTTTATTTTCGATTAGGGGTATTTTCAATCAACCAGCTATTGGCTCGTGCGACGCAATCCTTCAGATTATGTAAATTGGTCCAATTTTCAATCCAACACGTTGAAAACTAATAGTAGTAGCAACAAAATAATAGATACAAGTATTCGAGTTCTTTAATACAGGAATCAATATTATGCCTCAAATATACAAGATCCCTTTTAATACATGCCTAGCGAGAAGCCCAAATATACAAATTCAAGTGTGTTTTCATTTGAACCAAATGACAATGGATAGAGCAATCCACTTATATGCAGGCCATTATTATTATTTTTTTCTAATCTATGTGGAATTGTGTTTGAGACCCAACATTATAACGCAGCTTGGGATTTGCGGTAGTTTAACAAAGTGTTCAACTTTGTTAATTGCGTTCATTTCCCCTCTTTTATTCTTTACCATAATCTACTTGTCTTATGAGCCACGGCGTGTTAAGAAATAGCAATCCCTCAATCTAGAATAGAATGTCTTCAATTTTATTTTATATGCGTCGAAGCAAAGTATCTTCTTTTCCGAGTAAATGTGATCTTAATGCATCTTTATTTCTCCTTTCCCAATATAAGGCCAACATCGATGACATGAAAGTATGTGTGATTTAATGTCCTTTGCCTGGAACTTCTAAATGTATACAATTACAAGAGTTATGAAGAAAAATGCATTTATTATTATTCACGTATGGTTGATGACCTGATAAATGAGGAAAAAAAGAGGGGGGTGGGGTCCACGGAGCGGGCTCTTCACACGGACCTGTAAAGCAATTTTTTTATTCTATTTTTTTTTAAATCTGGAAATTCAGTGCGGACACATATGGCAATAATATACAACAATCCCAAAACAAAGCCTCCCTTTCCTTCCTTCCTTCCTTCCTTCGGCTACTTACCAACAGCAGTCGCACTTCTCTCCGTTGACCAAATGGCGATCTTCCGTCTCGGCGCCGGCGACGTCGCCGGATTCAAAGTGCTGTTCGTCCTTTCGGCTCTCTACGCGGCGATGTCGTGCCTTGTTTACTCCGTCATCCACATGAAGCTCATCGAACCCCTCGGATTCGACGCTCCCCTCGATCGATTCTCCGAGGCCAGAGCGATAGAGCACGTGCGCGTTTTGTCCGAGGACATAGGCGGTCGTCAGGTCAGTGAAACGACGCCGTCTGCTGTTTTGTGTGTTTCTGTATAGCTGTTAGAGAATCTCGGCGATGTGTGCTCTGGTGACGTTGATGTAGGAGAGGCCGAGGTGGTGATTTGTGTAAGAATAAAAAATAAATTGACTGAAAAAACATATATACATTCGTTCGTTGAAGTCCCTGTGAACTCAGGACAGCTCGAATCCAATCAAGTGTAGTATCAATTTAAAGAACTTTGCACGCTAAGTTCCTCCACTTAACATTTTGGGTAATTTTTTATTTTATTTTATTATGATTATTCTATCCAAATGCTGTTTCTAAAATTCTATTGTTCAAGTTGATGGCTTGATGCCGCGGTATATTAGAAATATACTATAGAGTATTGAATCACAATTTAGAGAGAATGCTTAGCATATTGCAATTTTGGTGTGCCTTCAATTAATTTATGTGATAGGATTATGACATTAGCAGGTATGACATTATCGGGAGGATGTAAAACTTTTACCATACGTTGGATTTATGCTACGAATTTGTGTGTGTTCTGTCCATCTTGATATCTCTGTGATTTGTATAAGGTTTTGTATATAGAGGAATCTTTTCTTTTCTCATAATATGTTTGCATTTTGTTACGGTCTACAATCTAACGAATCGTCTTTTATTTAATATTATGTAGGAGGGGAGTCCGGGTTTAAGAAAGGCTGCGGGATATATTAAAACACAGTTAGAAATGATTAAAGAACGAGCCGGATCTAATTATAGGTAGGTTGATTATTACACATTTGTTTATTACATCGATCTGATTATGTCTTCGCATACATTTGTTTGCAGGATAGAGATAGAAGAAACAGCTGTAAACGGCTCGTTCAATATGATTTTTTTAGGCCAGAGCTTATCTCTAACTTACAGGAATCATACAAATATACTCATGAGGTAAATTTTGCCTGACTACTACGTTTATTACATAGCGAATTAGTTATCTTCTTAGTTCTTGCATAAGGCATATGTTGCTGTAAGATCAAATCTATTTGCAGGATTTCGTCTGTAGATTCTCGAGATAGTGATCCTTCGGTTTTATTGAACGGTCATTTCGATACCCCGCCTGGTTCTCCAGGGGCCGGCGATTGTGGTTCATGCGTTGGTGAGTTTCATTTATTTATTAATTCACTTTCAGCATCCTTCTGGTTTTAAATATATTCGTGTGATTTAATATTATTATTCTTTTTTCTGTTTCTTCGTTCTCAGCATCGTTGCTCGAGCTAGCGAGGCTTACGGTAGATTCCGGCTGGGTTCCTCTGCGTCCGGTGATATTCTTGTTTAACGGAGCCGAAGAACTATTTATGCTGGTGATAGTTGCGAATAATAACGTTCTTGATTCGCCTTTCTTCGTTCTTACATGGTTACGAAGACAGCTAAAACATTCGTAAGAATAGAATTGATTCATTCATTAGAGGTGACCGCTTATTACATCTCAGGGTTCACATGGATTCATGACAACAAACAAGTGGCGAGACACGATTGGAGCTTTTATTGACGTCGAAGCATCTGGGACCGGAGGCATAGGTTAGTTCCAGTGGACTGCTTATTACACTCGATGTATGATCGATCGATCTTGTCATGGCACATCACTGTTTTCTAAAAGTACAATAATTTATTTATTTATTTTTTTATTACATTGCACATGTCAATCATCAACAGACTTAGTTTGCCAATCTGGACCCGGATCTTGGCCTTCATCAGTATATGCTAAATCAGCTTTATATCCCATGGCAAACAGTGCAGCTCAGGTACAAAATTCTTTACCTTTCACTTTCGTAATGAGGATTTATAGCAGATAAAATATCTATTATTACATTGATGTAATGCAGTTAAACATTTTGTCCCTTCTTGATCTTCCGCGTAGGATTTTTTTGGTGCGATTCCGGGGGACACGGACTATAGGATGTTCGCCAAGGATTACGGGGACATTCCTGGATTGGACATTATCTTCTTGCTCGGGGGATATTATTACCACACCCAATCCGATACAGTGGATAGACTATTGTACGGAACAAGTGCTGTTTTCGGTACAGTTTAATGGTGTTGTGTTCTTCAGACAGCACATTAATCTTTGTTCTTTGTCCTAAACTACCAAATGGATTCCCCGTCGATCAGCCCTGGGAGCATGCAAGCGCGTGGCGAAAATTTGTTCGCTGCTATGAAAGCTTTCACCGACTCGCCCGAACTAAGAAATGCACAGCAGAGGAAGTCACTTAGAGAAGCTACCGGTGGTTTTGATGATGAGGGTGCTATTTTCTTCGATTATTACTCAAGATTCATGGTATTGTATTCAAGTTTCAAGCTATTCATACAACTTTCAATGGTCTTAAGTGTTTAGTTCTGAATCTTTTTTCAGGTCTTCTACACTAAAAGGAAAGCTGAGTTTCTCCACAGTATTCCACTGGCTATTTTCCTCCTCATGCCACTTGTGCTGCGTTTGCCTCGTGGAGGGTTATTTTGTTCACTACGTGCCTACTTGGACTTCACGAAAGGTATTATATACGTTGTAATAACGAATATGACCGAATTATTTCTTGTCATGTTCTTACATAATGAACTGATATGCAGGACTATTGTACCATGCTGCTGGTGTTGTACTAGCCACTGTTGTTCCTGTGATTTTCGCCGTCTTGAGATTGCTTTTCTCTGGACATTCAATGCATTGGTATGTGCTGTAATAACAATTATTATGTCTCGGTCATGGATCATTTAACTACCATTCTGTTCTTTGTTTCATTGCAGGTTTGCCAATCCTCAGTTGGCTTTCATGATGTTCGTGCCCTCATCGCTCATCGGCTTGTTGCTTCCTAGAATTATTTTCAGACGATTTTCTCTCTCCCAAGATGCATCGTTGCTTGCACTGTCAAAAGAGGTGTGCTCGCCTCGTCTTTTTTTAATAAAACGGAGTATGCTGAATATCGTATAATATGAAATTGTTTTTTTTTTTTTTGCAAAAAGATAGCTCCAAGTGTAAGAAAGATGAAAATTGTCTGAATGTTGCAGTTTCTTCGTTACAGGAATTGGTTTACGAAGCAAGGTTCTGGGGAGCATTTGGGTTCTATGCTATTTTCACTATGGTCTGTTATGTTTCTTTGCTGCTGAATTTTATTACATTTAAATTTCCTGTGCAAGAGTAGTTGTCTGAAAAAAAGATAATGTAGCTGAGCTGCAATAAATCTTCCGAAAGTAGGTGTACCTAGTATCGGGATTGGGAGGAGGCTTCGTGACGTTCATAATATCAGCTTTCATGCTACCCTCGTGGATCTTATTCCGTCTATCTGTCAAGTTCTTCAAATACCAATCTCTCAGGTAACAAAAAATTAATTCTAACATGTCAAATGTTTGTGTCTTAAATTATTACGCAATTGTATGCCTTCTTATGCCCTTTTTTTTTCAGGTCAACGGCAAGCTATGTGGTACCGTTAATACCTTGTGTAATGTATTCCGTGTATTTCGGAGGGTTTCTCGTAACCTTCTTGATCGAGAAAATGGGAATGACGGGCTCACTTCCACCTCCGTTCGGTCAGTTATATAATTATTATAATTTTTCACCTTTTTTTGTCGTTTTAGACTTAATAATCGTAATAATCCCGTTTGAATACAAAATACATTGCAGGGTTTTTTATTCCTGATGTTATAGTTGCAGCGGTTATCGGAGTTGTAACGGGCTGGTGCGTGGGCCCCCTTTTGCCCGTAGTTGGAAATTGGCTGTCGAAAGTTTCAGTTGTCGGGTTTTTATTGCACGCCGCCGTTATCGCGTTGGCGGTTTCATCGCGGTTCTTTCCTTACAGTGAAGACGCGCCTAAAAGAGTCATCCTCCAACACACCGTTGAGATCAGAGGTAGCGTGTAATGAAATTCGATGGACTTTTTCTTGCACGCTCTGTAATAAGAAAGAAACAACATTTAATTTTTATTTTTTTGTCATTTTTCGACAGATGCGATAAACCCGATGCTTGAGGTTAGCTACGATTTTGCGGTGGTGGACTCAAATTCCCTCATGTTTGTCTTCGAGCACGCTCCCGAGGTGGCGAAGGAACTGAACGTAGATTCGGGGGAGCTAAGCTTCGATAAGATCGGCGAATCCCGGGTTGAAACGTGGAAGGTGATAACTCCATGCTTATATTTCCTACTTCCACCATTATTACCACGAAAAAAAGAACAGGAAAAAAACCGGACAACCTTTGGCCCACAGGGGATTTTTCCTATATCTTCGTTGTTCTCGAGGAGCTTAAAGTTTCCGACACCGGCTGATGAAGTATCGCGGAAATACAGATATCTTCCGCGTTTATTTGAAAGCCGACACGTGCCTCTTAACGGGGGACGCCGAAGGGTCCACTTGGAATTTTCGCCGGGGTAATTAGTGATTCGATTATTGGAACATTTTCACGAAGAAATGAATAATTTCATGAAATAAGTATTTTTTTTCCCATTACTTTCCACAAATAATAGTTCACTGGAAGAGGTGTGGGTTGTCGTGCTCAACATCACAGGCCCTCTATCGAACTGGTCCTTTGCAGACAGTGTACTTCCAGGTAATAATTTTTTGCTATTATTTTTCATTAATTTTTTATTTTATTTTTTTGGGGTCCAAATTTGGTTCTCCTCCGAAGTAGTAGGCAGCAGCGGACAGAGATCATCGTACATATGTCGGCTGAGTGGATCAAGCGCTGATAACTGGAAATTCTGGCTCGAGGTAATAATAATAAACAGAAATTATTTTTTATAACTGAAATTGTTATCTCTTTTGTTTGTTGCCTTTATAATTTATGTGTCGTTTGTAGGCCAACAGTTCTGAAGCGTTGAGAGTCGAAACCGCTGCAGTAGAGCTGCGTTTGGCTGATTCAACGAACAAGTTGAAAAGCCTTTTCCCTCAGTGGATGGATGTCACTGCCTTCACTAGCTTCATCTCTACTTATTTCTTCTGAAATTCTCGGGGTTTTACTTCGCTGCTGTTGTATTTCTTGATGCTTCTCTTCTTTACGGTGTTTTCTTTTACCTATTTAATCCCCTGGCAACAACTATAAATCCAGGGGTACATCTTAAAATCAATTGGTGATGGAAGTTGAGACATTTTTTTATTTATACAGGGGAGTTAGTTACCCCGATTCGTGATAACATGCAAGTCAAATATGTTCTGATATCATGTTGAATGACCAGTCTGTCAAAAAATGGAAACATGTGTTTAACAAGGTAATAGTGATAACAATTGGTATAATATTATCAAATTTGACTTGGTATAAAACTAGATAGAGTTGGAATAATATCTATGCATGAAGTAAGGTTATTTTTGTCTTTTTAACGCTTTTTGGGTATGTAACATATAATGGTTTTACGTATCAATGCCTAATAAGAAGAAATAATTCGAGGAGTATTTAAGAAGAAGTTGAAATTTCAAATGGTATTGAAAGTGAATTTACCCTTCTTTTTCCTAAAAAAACAAGGTCCAATTGCAATTATAATCGTTTAAAGGTCATGCGGGTGCAATTATGTATTTTCCCTCTCCCCAAATCGTATAACCTTAAACCCTCCTACCAAAATCGAATTGCAAATCCCACTTTCCGCGTCGATTGTGGATTTGATCAATGGCGCAACTACCTATACTTCAATTCGAAGATAAAATCATCGAAACAGTGGAGAAGAATCCTGTGACTGTAATTATAGGGGAAACCGGTTCAGGGAAAAGCACGCAGCTCTCTCAAATTCTTCGCAGAAGAGGTTATACGAAATCCGGCTGCATCGCCGTCACTCAGCCGCGTCGGGTCGCCGCTGTTTCTGTTTCGAGGTAATTCATCACTTCTTTTGAGAAATTACTTTTGATGCGCGTTTTAAAATGTAGTCTGGAATAACTCAAGATTGATTTTGAGCTCATATCTGTTAATCTCGTAGCTACAGGTTTTAGGATAGAAAGCTTCCTTCTTCTTTTAAAGCATTTTCTTTCTGGAGTTCTACAAAAATAGTTCGATGTTATCATCAGTCATCAAACATAAACATGGTTACGATTACAGTTACTTATCATTATGAGTTATGGCTATTATAGTTCCATTGCCATTTGAAATAGTTGTTTGTGGTGTGTACTATTTATGATTATGAATGTTATTTTGCTGCTGTATGACTTATGTCTAGGTTCCATTTCTGTTCAACGTGCAGGCGTGTTGCTCAAGAACTTGGAGTCAGGCTTGGGGAAGAAGTGGGTTACGCGATCCGATTTGAAGATAGAACCTCAGAAAAGACACATATTAAGTAACTAGAATATATCAAAGTAGTCAATCTGGAACATTTAAATTAATATTTTGTCCTTAGTTGCTATTGAACGGATAGATTGTATGCAGGTATCTTACCGATGGAGTTCTGCTTCGAGAAAGCCTTTCCAATCCAGAACTGAATCAGTATTCAGTCATTATATTAGATGAAGCTCATGAAAGGAGTTTAAACACGTAATTCCCTAATACAGTCTTTATGCCTATTGTTATTTAGTTTTTTCTGCTTCCGACTTATAGTTATTGTACCTTTTCTGATCTTAGTCAATACATTATAAAAGGAAGTGTATCCCATTGAATGCGTGCAAACTTGATGTGGGAAATACATTTTCAGGGATATACTGCTCGGGCTGATGAAACGGCTGGTTAAGTTTCGAGCAGACAATTTAAAAGTTCTGATTACTTCTGCTACTCTTGATGGTGAAAAGGTATCAAGTTTTTTCTCTAACTGCCCGGTCCTGAATGTTCCGGGAAAAATGTTTCCTGTAGAGATTCAGTACCTCTCAGAAAGGCCAAAAAACTACCTTGAAGCTGCTCATAAAATAGCCATTGGTAAGAGAAAAAACTTTGCCTGTCCAGTCTGATAATAGCTATAACTATATCAGATAGATTGAACTCGATTAGTGCTTTAAATTCTTATTGCTTTATCATCCATTAATACGTTTTTGGTATTGTGTAATTTGAAGATATACATGTTCGGGAACCAGAAGGTGATATCCTGATATTCATGACTGGGCAGGTTCTCATGTCTTTTCCTTTTGCTTTTAACTTGTCTTGCCATTAATTATCCAGCTTCCATGATATTGCAAAAAGTTTGTGTTTGCGAGTCTTTATAACGTTGTTATTGAGATATGACATGGTTAAGTCGGTACTGTAGGATGATATAGAGAAATTGGTAGCTAAATTGGAAGAGAAAATCCAAAACCTGGAGGAAGGTTCTTGCATGGATGCTATAATTCTTCCTCTTCATGGATCTTTGCCCCCTGAATTGCAGGCAACTCACTCCCTCGCTCTCTCTCTCTCTCTGCCTCTCTCTATCTATATCCCTCCCCCTCTTTCGACTCAGCGTTCCATTTATATCTAAAAATAATTTTATTGATTTTCGTAATTTCTTTTCTATAAAGTTATTCGATGTCATTATAAAACCTTTATCGTAAAAAAGTTCTTTCCTTACTATTTTCTGCACAGGTTCGTGTGTTCAGCCCTCCACCTCCCAACTGCCGGCGTTTCATTGTTGCCACTAACATAGCTGAGACCTCTTTGACCGTCGATGGTGTAGTGTAAGGGATTTCATTCTGTAAATGCCAACTTTAGTCCTGTTATACCTCATATTCACCATATTATGCAATTTAATCCCATGAGGTTTAACGTTGATGACAGATATGTGATCGATACCGGTTATGTGAAGCAACGGCAATACAACCCATCTACTGGCATGTATTCTCTTGATGTCGTCCAAATTAGCAAGTACCACAATCTTTTTTAAAACCTTTGGTTTCAAGTTTCAACCTTTTTAATTTTATGTAATTATCAGTTGTAATAAGTAGCTAGTGGCGATACACTGGAAAAATCTTTCCCTTTTATTTTCAGATTTGCACTTCCTCTAAAAATATCTTGGACTTCAGGGTTCAGGCTAATCAGCGTGCGGGACGAGCTGGAAGGACCCGTGCAGGGAAGTGCTACCGTTTGTACCCTTCTATGGTCTACCAAGATGATTTTTTGGATTCAACAATCCCAGAAATACAGAGATCGTCTCTTTCTGGGAGTGTCCTCTATCTGAAATCTTTAGACCTTCCCGATATTGACATTCTCAAATTTGATTTGCTCGACCCACCTTCGCGTAAGAAGCAATTTTTTTTTAGTGTGTTTCGATGTGAAATGTTGCCCGATTAGGTATCCACGAGGGAAGCAATTAATGGAGAATTTAATTTCCATTGATGCAGATGAGTCTTTAGAAGATGCCTTAAAGCAGCTATATCTCATTGATGCCATCGATGAAGATGGTTTAATCTCGAGCCTGGGACGGACAATGGCTGGTCAGTGATTTTCCTCTCAACTTAATTTCTCTTCTCATTGATGATTGATTTGATCCTCAACATTTTTGTTTCCTTGCTGTCTCCGGTCTCCCTAAGTAGTGAAAGAAGCCACACAAATGCGTGAAGATAGCTTCAATTTTTTTCCAGATTGATTTTATCTTCTTTGTGGCGAACCTGACCTCGTCTTTAGTCCATTCTTTTCTTCAGTGATAGCTAACTTGATTCCTGAAATCTTTATTTATGATGATATATTACCTTTTTGCAGAATTACCTCTGGAACCTTCACTTTCGAGGACTTTATTAGAAGCGAATGAGTGTGGTTGTCTATCTCAAGCCTTGACAGTCGCGGCAATGTTGTCTGCTGAAACCACATTACTTGTCGGGCAAAGGTAGGAATACTGTTCAGTATTAACGTCTATTGTAATCCATCTAAAATTTCTTAAGACTTATATTTAATATCTTGTGATCGCTATTTTTATTCAATAAAAGTAACACAATGGTGGATATAATAAATATCCGTCATTAGATTCTATATTCTTTAACCTTCATTTCGGCTAGCTGCAGTTTCCATGTCCCTTGGCTCTCCTTAAACTGCTAAAGTAGCATGCTTAATGTTGTGGCAATTTTCCTTCCGTTTAAATAAAAATCTAAGATATTATCTGTCTGCCTTGATTTATGTTGTAGCAAGAAAGGTGACAAGAAGAGAAAACACACTCCTTCAACTCTCCCCGATGGTAGTGGATTTGGAGACCACATCCAATTGCTGCAAATATACGAGTTATGGCTTCAAACTGACTTCAACGTGGAGTGGTGCAAAGAAAACAACTTGCAGGTAGTTTGCAAGTTTGGTCGTGGGGAGACGCAAATCTTATGTCAGCATAATATATATTGAAAAAGTATTATGATGTCTGAATAATATTCTCTATGACTATGTTACTATTTGGTGGCATCAGGTGCGTGGGATGATATTTGTCAAGGACGTCAGGAAACAGCTATCCCAAATAATGCAAAAGATAGCTAAAGGTCGGTAATCATTCCCGACATGCAATGATTCATGTCAACAACTACTTTTTTTTATAGATTATTTATTGATTTAAGTTTCATGAAGAAACTCCATTTTTCCTCGAATCACAGATTCCTTGGATGTCAAGGCAAGTAGAAAACACAGACAACAAGGCCATGATTACAGAGCTTTAAGAAAGGCTCTGTGTTCGGGTTACGCAAATCAGCTCGCAGAGCGCATGATTCGTCACAATGGCTACCGCACTCTCGGATTCAAGTCACAGCTGGTTCAGGTTGACTCATAAAGTTGACTCATTTCCACATTAAAACAGATCCTGGTGTAATAAACATTGAACTTCTTCCCGATTCATTGACCAATGTGTCGATTTTAAAAAAAGGAAACAAAACATTAATACAAGATGTGAATTTATATATCGTGTAGGTACATCCGTCCTCCGTTCTTCAGTCGGATGAAGATGGAATGCTCCCCAACTACGTAGTGTATCACGAGCTCGTTGCTACAACACGTCCATATATGCACAACGTTTGTGCGGTTGAGATGCAATGGGTACGCCCCGTTATAGCGAAACTTGATAAGTTGAACGTCTCTAAGCTCAGGTACATACATTTAAGTCTCCATACATCCCAATTTTTTTTTCTTTCCCACTAAATTTCTGCCCATGTTGAGGAAATTGCTGGTTCGTGTGGATTGATTAGTACTCTTTGATTTCTGAAATTTTTCTCACATGGCAGTGGTGGAACCAATCAGCAATCTGCTGACAAAATTGAAGTTGAAAGCAATTCAGTGATGGAGAAGTCTGATGCAGCTGATGCCCCACCGGATGACCGGGAGAGCAAAATAATGGCTGCAAGGGAACGATTTCTTGCTCGGAGAACCGGAAAATAACCTCTTTTTTTTTTTCAAGAGAGATGGATTTGGCAAAGAAGATCGAGACACAAATTTGAAGGGGGGAAAAAGAAAATTTGATTCAGCAGCCTGCATAAGATTGAATTGAAGTGGGTGTTAAAGGAAAATGTCATGGTTCGTGCTTAGAGAATTCATTGGCCTGTAACTTGTGAAAGTATTTGCTATGCACCTTCTCTTCCTCACAGCGTACTTATTCACGTACAACACTTTTTTTTTTATGCCATTCTACAGTTATGCTGAGCTCCTTGATGAGTACCTTTGTGGGATTTGAATCAAGCAGATCATAGTTTTTTTTTTTCACAAAGCAGGTAAAAATTATTACCAATTATAAATGGAGGGGTAATCAACATTCAACGTAGGATTTTTAGCCAATGGGATTCTATGCACAATGAAAGGGAAATAATGTGTTTATGATTGGCTCTCGCTATTACCAGCCTCTCAAGAAAGTGAAAAAAGAAACCTTTACAAATGGAGTTTCGCCCTACAAAACAATATCAGAAACAACCAAATGAAATAGAGTAATAATAACCCGAACAGCCTGCAAAAATATTAAGACAACATTCGCATCCACGCCACCATGCCAATACTATGAGATGAAACTGTAATAAGACTTGGACAAAAAAAAAATAAAAAATTTAGAGACATTTTTAAGAATCCTACATGATTATACAGTTGCACTTTGACTCCAGCTTCATAGGAGGCTTCCCACCATCGCCTTTGCTCGTATCAGTCTCTGCCCGAGGCATCACATTAATTTCATCATCGACGGGCGGTGGTGGCTTTGCATCGGTGTTCAACTTTCTCTGCCTACTAGCAGCCTTTTGGGATTTGAAGCCACGCTTTCCCGCGGTTCTCGAGGAGCGTGCTTCTCTCCTCTCGGGCTTTGATTTTGCAGCGTAAGTTGATGCCGGGCGAAGGGCTTCCGTTGTTGCGGGGCCCTCTCTCTTTATTGCAATATCTGCAGCTTTGTACGCGAGATCGTGCACGATGGACCTGCAGAAGAGGATTGCATCGGTTGCTTCTTCGAGTGTCATGGTGCTCTTGGATTTCTGCCCGTTTTGGTCTTCGAACACAACCGTAGATTCTTCTGAGATTGGAAAGAAAATTCTTCAGTCTCATAAATATATAAATTTAAGATATGATACACGCTTCCTTTAAGCTTATGAAGCTTTTAGGTAAACTCAACGTGGTATCAGAGGTTAGGAAACAAAAGAGGACTTGGGTACGAATCCTCACGACCACTGATTTTAACAAAATTACACGTCTAAGGCAAGATAAGAAATAAATCAACATTGTTGAAATAAAATATGTAAATTTAAAATATGATACGCTCCCTTCAAGATTAGGATTTTAGGTGAAATGATCATTTAACATAGTATCAGAGTTCAGAGCTCGAACCCAAGAGGTTATGGGTATGAATCCAAACGACCATCGATTTAACAAAATTACATGTCTAAGGCAAGGTAAGAAAGAAATCAGCCTAAACGTAAGGATATAAATTTTAAAAATATGATATACTACACTCCCTTCAAGTTTAAACTTTAGGTAAATTGATCATTCAATAGTAGTATCTGTATTTATATCTTCAAGAACTAGAAAGTATGGCCCTACTTTGGAAGAGACTACTATCGCAAGTTTGCCAACAACAGAAAAGATGGGGAAAACTATATAGAATTTCACATGATTAAAGCAGATTTTTCTGTAGTGTCTGGAAACAGTAGAGTTGGTAAAAAAACAAGAAGTCTCAGGTTATATCAGCTGCGGATAATAACAATACGATGAATATTGATTGAGATAAACTATAAGGTTAAAGAGTCCAATGCTAAATGCTTGAACAAAAATTGGTAAAAAGGAAGATAAAATAAACACCGGAAAACATTTAGAAATATCATGCACATACCACGTATATCATGGACAGGATCTGATCTGGCATCTTCAACATTTGAATCGTTATTGCACCTCTTGGAATCAATTGAATCAACATCGGATTGAGTTTCAGCATCACCATTTTCGATTTCCACCTCTGATATAACATGCAAAGAGCTTATATGCAGATTTTCCACGTCACAAATCCTTTCATCACGAACAGCACCTTCCCCTTGAAAATGTCCCGAGGAGGATGCATCTTCCTTCATAGTATCATCATTCGCCTTGTCAGTCGAGGTTTCACAATTCTCTTGCACCGCGGGCTCTTCAAAGTTCACATTCGAATCTACTAAATCATCCCTCGGTTGGATAGATACTGAATTTTCTGCAGCAGTTCTAAGGATGCCATTAGCTTCCAAATCTGTGCACGTGCTCTCTGATTCCTCCTCATATTCAGAAGCCACTGAGAGTTCATGAGGATCTACACAAGTTGCCTCCCCAAGCTCATTATCTGCATTCGTGGGAGTATCATATCTGTAGTTCCCTGTATCGGATTTTCGGCCACTTGATTGCCTATGAATACGAGCCTCCATTTGCTTAGAAGATCCCATATCAACAGAAGAAGAAAGAGAAGCACTAGCACTACTGTATCCCACAGAGCTCCTCATGCTATTCATACTGTCCCTTACGTAGGAAAGCTCATCGTAGCTAATGTTACTTGCCGTGAGGCTTCTGCTTTGGACAACGTGCCCTCTTCTGCTATTTGATCTTTTTAGCAGTAAAGAAATCCCTGAACCCTCTGAAATATCATTCGAATTGGAACTGTTAACAGAAAGCTGCAGGTCTTTCATGTCATTTTCTGAAGTTTTATGTGCCTCTTCAACTGGTGCAATGTGTGATTGTTGGCCCTCGTTGAAAGAAGTATCAACATCTTCCCCCGTTTCAACAGTGGAATTAACCTGTTCTTGGCTCAAATCTTCGAGTGAAAGAACATTGCCCCCATTGGCATTCTTAGTTAACATTGCCTCCACATCTCCAGCTCTTGAAATCGAACATTCACAACAAAGCTGCAAAGCTCCTTCTTTTTCTAGTTCACCCAACTGAAACCTCCGACCACATATCGAGCATATTTCTCTGTCTGAAAGATCAGCAGCAACATCTCGATCTTCAGACATTTTATCGGAGACATTATGTCCATGAACAACAATCGGAGGAATATCTGAAGGAGGGCCATCGATTTTATTGTGTCCACAAACAGAAGACTCCTCTTCCACTTTGTGTTCGCCTCCCTCGTGATCCAGGAGGAATACTTGTTCGTCGTGATTGTTTTTATCTTGGCCTTTATAAAATATGCTGGTGACCTCCTCTTGATTTTGCCCACCACTTTCTTCGATGTCAACTGCTCCACTTGTTCCTTGCTCAGAACTAGCATTACTGCTGGTTGTAATAGAAGAGTTAATGGATGTCAAATAGCTCCCTTTTCCTTCATAAATTGTGGCACTGGGGACACTCGACAACATGGGCCTGAACATATTTTGAGGACCCTTCCTTTCCTAAATATAGAGATATATTAGCCACAGCATTTAATAGGCAAAAGTTGCAGTGAGAAGGCGACAATGCGTAAATGCCATCTTAAATATGATGATCATATTCCTATTTTACAAATGTCAAACATGCTATTTTATTCACTCACACTCAAAGCTTCACTTTATTAGTTTACGATAAAACATTATGATCTAGGCAAACGGTAAGGGGCGAAATGACAAATAGAAGATCCTAGGAGAGATTAATGAAGAGGATGTGTCCTTGTGCAAGAAACCAAAAGGCATATAAAGGATCCAACAACTTGATTCAGTGAGGGTAAAAAGTACACGTTGAAACAAAGAGATGGGTAATAACAAATATAAGACACCAAAAAATGGTCTCACAAAATCAAACAAAACAAACTGAAATAATCTAAGATGCTTACAATCTGTCGAAGAGCCATGTCGAAGGATCTTTTCGGAGCAGAACTAGACAAAACTTTACCCGGCTTCTTGAAAGATCCAGCAGCTTTATTACCCGGGTTTATGCTTCTCAGGACCGTGCTCACAGGAACCGACAGCAAAGGTTCCAGATCATCGTCACCAAACGATGCGATAGAGCCCTTGCTCTCACATGGATCTTTCTCGTTGCTATGAGACGAACTGATGCTTCTAGAAGCAGTTGGTGACATAGATTTCCTACCGGATTTCGAGCCAGCTGGCGAGGAACCTCGTACATAGGACGCAGGTCTATCAGCCAATGATGTCCTAAGGTTCGGAGGTGCCTCAGAGGAGAACCCTGGAATATTATTAGCTTGCCATGCTCTGATTTTCGGTGAAGCCGAGTTTCCCCGGCTTGTCTTAACGGGAGAGGTGCCTCTTGTCTTAGAAGGGACACTGTTATAAGACCAACCGGTGCTCATTCTCCGAAGAGGTGCTTTGCTTGGTGGTGGTGGAGGAGAAGGTTTCCTTGATGGTGAAGAAGCTCTTAGGCTACTACGAGGTGGGCTCGAATGAGTAGCAGGAAATGGCCTGGTTCTTGATTGCAGGGAAGTGTTGTTATTACCAGATTGAGGAGACGGGCTAAGCCGATGGGGACTAGGACTTCCCCTCGAACTTCCATGTCCCTTCTCCGTCTGAATTTATACAAGAAAATCAAAGGTATTGAAATGCTTAAACTTTTAGGTGAAGTGGTCACTCAACATGGTATCAGAGCTCACACCCAGGAGGTCGTGTTTACGAATCCTCACGACCACCCATCGAAGAAAAATTCCGCGTCTAAGGTTACTAGATAAGATTGAATCCAGCCTAGACGTGAAGAGGGGCGTTGGAAATAAAAATATATAAATTTAAAACATGGTGCACTCCTTTCAAAGCTTAAGCTTTTAGGTAAAGTGCTAGTAACCAAAATGGGAAAATTGTCTAAACGACGGGTGAGGATGGACATTTTAATATCTCACCGTTGATGACCGTGAGATTGAGATCGGTTGACTTCTGGGCCTTCGCCGAGATGCAAGGTTGCTTGCTGGTGTCTTCTCATCGTCCAAAGAAGCAAAAAGAGGAGTTTCCGGAGGGGTTATCAACCTACAATATGACGATTTTTGTTGTATTATATGAAGAAACAAACTCATAACTGTGCAGTAACGAATACGAACACAAATGGGTGCACTTGACCAATCACCATAGATTCTCAATATGGATCTTGTGACTTTATGGTACTACTAATCATCACATTAAAGAAGCAACTAAAAATGAACCGAATGAAGTAATAACTTTTTTTTGTAATATGCGGAAACAATCACATATCCGAACCAACAAAAAGGAGTAAAAGACCAAATATATCAAGTAAACTACCAGTCATAGTCGTTTTTATCGCCTTCAACATTGAGAAGGTCGCTGCTCTCCCCCCTCGTAGGAATCGAGATCCCGTGCGTATAATCTGAGAAGTATCTCAACTTCGAAGCTGTGTGTCAATGACATTAACGGAAAACACCGACACTTGTCAGAGTAATTACACGACAAACATTAAATATCAAGACAAGCAACAAACATAATTACGAGGCAGAGAAAGAAATTTACAGAAAATGTCCTCAAAATCGTCGTTTGACTGAAGCAAGAAGTTGTCTCTCTCCTTGTTCTGCACCTCATTAAACAGAGCAAGATCGTCGTCCTTTTCGGGATACGAAATCACGATCTCCAGACTACGCCCTCTCTTGTGATTATCTGACTTGAGGTCCCTTCTTCCGGGGGATATTTTCATCAACGGCGATGGAGGCATATTTACAGCTCAATCAGATTTCATTCAGCTTCTTCAGAAAACCCAAGCACAAAACTGAAATATCCCAACGAATTGGAGTCTTCCATGAGAAAATAATTCACTTAATTAAGAAAAATCAAAACCCACCCCAACGCATTTACGCTAAATACGAGAAATTTTTGCCATCTTTTCGTTCATTTTCTTCGATCGCATCCCCAGCAGAACTCAATTACTCCCGTTTTGCCAAAAATGCCACAGCAGAAATGCCTCTTGGAACTCAATAACCTCAGAATGAAGCTAATCCTTCATAAAATCATCAACACCCCCCAAAACCGAACACAAGCTCACCCTCGCGAGCCTAAACGGCTAAACGGCTACTGGATCTACAATTGCGTCGAGTAGATCAAGTGAAATTTACAGTCACTCAGCAGAAAATCGTTGAAGTCCAACAAAAAAAATTGTTGCAGAGGCATATGCCAACAGCGGAAAAAGGAACAGAAAAAGGGAAGAAACGCTGCTGCAGATGAAGGTGCGTAATTGTAATCATGTAAGAGGTGGATTGTGAAGCGAGGAAGCGAAATGTGTAGCAGAGGGCGCCATTACCATTACCATTACCACCACAGCCAGCAAAAGTGAATGGAAAGAAAATTACTGTGAATATAATCTGTTTTCTCTTTTAATAATCAAACGAATGATCAATCGCAATGTTTGTTTAATCAGTTTCTTCTCTGTGTATTATTAATTAACTCAGTGATCGACCTGTTGTAACAATTACCACATGACAACTGAAAACAATAAGCAACTGTATGATATAATAATATTAACGTAATAATAATAATTAATATACCGCTGATGATAAATACAAGGTATATCGTGGTTTTAGAAATAGCTTTGACCAACCTTTTCAGTCTTAGAATGAGAACAAAAATGTTAATTTAAAAAATAATTAGTTGTTTTAACTTTAATAATGTCCAGTCCAGGCCATGCACAATACTAAACTCTCGTCCAATTTGTAATAAATAATAACGATATTTATGATCAAAATAGTAGTAGTAGAACTCATTGGTGGGAAATTAATGTTGGAAATTGGTTTAATAAGCTGATTAACCGAATCATGACGAAAATTTCAAGTATCACATTGTGAATAATGGATATAATTGAACATATGTAATCTATGCGATTATCGATGTCATCCATAATAAAATTCTCCTGCATATTCATCGATATCGATACATTACATGTTATTTTGTATGTAAACAAACACACATACACATACATCGTATGTACTAAAAAATAAACTATACTGTGTTTGATTTGATTCAAGTTAGAAACCCTTGCCTTATCCCTTACGAAATCACCTCAATATGTTATGATTCGTACAATATATTATCATCACCAAATTAAATAAAAGGTGGATGTTAAAAGATTATATATTATTTGAGTTTGCAGAGGGACCACGTTTATAATAATGTTGAAGTCTTGTTATAACTTTGTACTAAGACCACCATAACTTTGTTACAACATAAATATCAAAATTTTTAATTGGTAGGTAAGAGATCCAAGCTCCTTGTCATTATTGATAAATAAGTACTCTTTCTTTCACATTCACATATGTGGAAATTAATAATTGCTTCTAAGATAAGACGTTTTCAATGCTAAGCTCTAACCAACCTTAACCAGGCTTTATCTTGTGATTTTGGAATTATGAATAAAATTAAAATCGAATAAAAATATACGTGCATTGTATTTATTGATAATATAAAAGATGGGCCCTATTTAGATGAAATTGGGCCTGTATGTAGTGTAAGGTCCAATTGGAAGTATTTAAATCCATATGCACAGTCAGTGGTATGAATATTTATTTATATGTGTATATATATACACATATAAATATATGAGGAATTACGAAATATCTATCAAATCTATATTAATCCATTCTAACGGACACATATGTTCAATAAATTGAGGAAACCGTCCTACAGTCGAAAGAAAAAGAGAAAAAGAAATAATAGAGAATATAAAGGAATTTAAATATAAATCTAATTCTACTATAGTACTTTCGAGCTTAAATATCGACGAAACAATTATCTTATTCAAAGGCGCAATTGAAGAAAAACAAGAAATAACAATGAGCCATTTTTTCAATTATTAAATGATTATTTATTGGTAGAACTTGTAGTTTTTAGCGGATAGAATAATGTTCCTCAATCCTCCAATTGGTGCCACCACCATTAGTACAACTCCAAGAATGATGCATATCTGTAAATTAAAAAAAAAAAAAATAACATTAATTAATTTAATAAATTGATAAAAAAATGTAATAACTTAAACCATTTTTTTTGTGATTTAAACTTGCCCAATTGATGAGCCACGACAAGCCGAACTTCTTCGGTTTCTTGACAATGAGCCACATGATGCAAGGAAGCTGAAACAAGAAAATTAAAAAGCATTTAAAATAAATCAACTATTGTAATAAAACTTATAATCGAAATAAAATAAAGAAACAACTCACGAAGTATGTTGTCGGGGCCAATGCAAATCCTCCAAAGAATCCAAGCAAACCACCAAAGAAGGGAATTGTCATGGCGACAAACATGGTAATCCCTGCAAAAATTATTACAGAAATTTAAATTGATTTTTTTTTAACATAGAAGTTTCTAGAAATAACAAAAATCCTCACCAACATAAAGTGTACGGGTCGTGAAACGAAGCCCGAACGAAGGCTTGAACTTCATCTTCTTGACCAAGAACGTCTCCATCATGTCAAACACGGGCATGGCATAAATCTACAAAATATTATTCATAATCTCATTAATAAATAATAATAGGATAAATAGCATATAACCCACCCATAATTCATAAAATAAGCATAGTTAGTAAATAGTGTAAAACACCCTCGTGGTTTATTTTAGCACGTGCTCTTTGTCATTTTCACGCCCTGTTTGGGGGTATAATGCTAAGTTTTAGACACCACCGGTGATACAGTGCTAAGTTGTACTAAGTTTTATGGCAGTACAAGGGGGTTTCGCGCGATAAAAAAACGTAAAAGTTAGTTACGTGCATTTAGGTATAACCACACGGGGCAAATCTACCCATATTAATAATAAGAAATATAGTTTATTTCATTACCTGATAGCTTCCGATGACATGGATCAAGACAAACATGTTGGCCGACGATATGAGCCACGCGGGCTTCTCGAGGGTCATCAAGATGTTATCGTCCACGGCGTTACCGAACACGTAGTAACCGATGAAAGCCACCGGGAAATAGCACAAGGCGACGACGAGGTACGCGAATATGACTCCCTTCCACATGGGCTTCTTCGAGGGGTTCTCGGGAGTCGAAGGGATCGTTGCTTGAATCTCGAGCACCACGTTGTGCCCCGCGTACGCGAACGCAATGTCCCCCAACGCGTTGAAGAAGTTGAAGGCGTTCTCCGACTCGTTCTTTCCCGTCATCTCGTAGCTCACGTTCGGGCTGACTCCCCTGGCTAGGGACGCCGTCCACGCGATGGTCGAGTATCTGTGATCATTGGAAGTCGTTTTTTATATATTTACTGTATCGTAGCAACTAATTTTGTACAAGAATACAGTTGCTACGACGTTTTTACTCTGGTCTATTAACTATAGTTTCGACGAAAATAATAGTCTATATATAATTCATATACCCTACTACTATTAGCATACTAATATAATTTAAAGAACGGAACCTAAATTCTATGTTTACTTTTATTTATAATGATATAAAGTAATGAAAAATAAAATGAAAATTAGAACGCTATTTTTGGTTGAAATACGTTGTTCATCAACCCCAAAGCAGATGCAAATACGCAGTACAATTGGAAATGCTCTTAATTTACATGCATGCAGGCTCCTCAATAAGTTATTATAACCATTTCGAAAAAAAAGAAATCCCGAGAACGCTTACGTGAGCGACATGACGGCGGCGGCGAGAGAGATGACGGAGATGGAGTTGAAGTTGGGGAGGTGCGAGAGCACAAAGTGGACGGAGGCGAAGATCATGATGAAGAAGGTGAGCTTGATCTCGCGGCAGTCGGGGCACACGGTGTGGTGGAACTTCTTGAGCGATTTCCCGCCCGTGACCATGTAGATGATGCACGTGCTCACCTCCACCACGAGCTGCTGGGGCACCACGATGTAGAGCCCGAGCTTCTCCCCGAACGCGTGCTGCCCCAGCTCGTGGTACCTGTCGAACCTCTTCCCCGGGACCATCTCGTGCATCTCCACCATTTGCCACAGCGTGTAGAGGGTGATTAGCCACGATAGTATCATCATCGTCACTCCCGGTCCCCTATCGTTGCCATGCACGATGATTATACTTATAATCTCCGCATCATTGCAATTCTCAGGCTTGGTTATTAAGAAATAAGGGGTTCATCCTAATATCAGTTGGTGGTGGGTGAAGTTGCCTATATCAATTTAGTCGTGTGAATCGAATTATTCGATGTAGGGTAGAAATCTCAACACGCACTCTCACGGGTGGCATGTCCTTGGGCATATGACGCAGATCGAATCAGCTCTGATATCATATTAAAAACTCAGGGCTTCAAAAACCTAAAATCAATTGTTGGTAGGTGCATTTGCCTCTTTGATACGTTAATCGAGTCAGGTGAGCTGAATTATCCGTCGTGGGGTATAGAAATCTCAACAACGCCGCAGGATGTTATACGATACACGCGGGCATTATTCTTGATTTTAAACGACAACTTCACCTAACAATGCTAAGCTTTTCGAGGTATATCAAAATTCAATTTATTCATTTCATACAAACCCTTCGCTAAGCTTTATACGTAAATTTTTCATTTATGGACACAATCACGAGGATTCGTACTCACGACCTTCTGTGATGCCATTTCATATGATCACTCACCTGACTGGAGAGCTTTTAAAAGCTTACAGAAAATGTAACATATTTCAAATTTATATATATTTTAACATTTTTTTCGTACGCAAATTACCATCCCATGTGAGACATGGCGTAAGGGAGGCTAAGCACGCCGGCGCCGACCATGGCGGTGACGTTGTGGAAGGTCGAATACCACCATTTGGCCGTACGCGACGACGTGACGGGAAGCCAATCGTCGATGGCCTTCTCCTCCGCGCTCTTCTCCACGGCGTTGTTGTTCTGTGGTTCGGCTGCTCCTGCCATTGTAATTAATTATATTATTTTTATTTTTTCGTATCTTTTTAATGCTTTGTTGTTGATTCTCTCCCTCTCTCTTTTTTTTTTTCTTTTCTGGTCGAATATCAAATGATTTTGAAGGGAGTGACGTGATACAAAGATAGGAGACAGACAGGTTTACGACGACGTTATGCGTACCACAGAACACTTGTTTATGACACGCGAGGAAGATCGCTTTATATACATACGATTTAAGGTTTCCGTACGCGTTTGATACGGACAGTTCGGAGAATACGAGGTGAGCCTTGAGTTGAGGGAGACGCATGCATTGCGTTCTGTCGCCTGTTTGACGACATTAGTCAACTGTCACGGTACCGTTTGTTGAACTGAAAATCTTATCCAATCCACGTGCTGAGAATATGAATTCTTCGGAATGTCGTCCACTGTATTTCAATGGAGCATATTTCTCTATAACTGCGATATTTTCTTTCTCGTGGTTTACTATATAAGCAGTGCATCAACGTATTTTTGAAAATTTTATAACTGAAAACATTTGGCTCGACTAAAGTTCAGCATGAGCGATATAGATCGTGACTAATCAAAATCGCTGAGGCCACATGAGAAAATTACGTATTTACTTATTTATTTAAAAATATTTATTTATTTTTTTAAAAGATAATTCTTAAGCGTCGGATTGGTGTATTCCTCCAACAAATGATTAATTAGCATATTCATAAGTGTAACGTGATAATATTTATCTCTAATTATTTTAAATACTGTAGTTTTAGTCAAACAAATTAAATATAAATAAAATATAAAAACGTAAATATTAAGTGATAAAAAAATATTATTAAAAATAAGAGTAGAGGTATAGCTAATTATAATGATAATTATTAATACATGATTTACGTTAGTGTATTTTTATTTATTTTTTGTACATGAGTGATTTAATAAGTCAATATAAACAAAGGGACTTGTTTGTAATTTTGAAACAACAAACCCATTTTTTGCATTCAAATACAAATTTGAGTTTGAAAGAGGAGATAGACCCAAAAACGCATTTTGAGTTTGCGTTTGGGTTCGATTGGAGTACTTTTACTTTATTTTTTGAGTTTTTGGTGTTGGGTGGAAATGGTCTGCGCGAGCAGGTTCACTCTTTTTTAAAAAAAAAAAGGTTTATATTATAAAATTTGTAATTTTTTTCACCTGAGTTTATATTTTCAACCTTCAATCACACGAGTTGAATTCGAACATTTTTATAATCGAGAAATCAAGCTCGAGCAAATCATCGTAACTCGAAACTTTTGGACTTAAATTATTTAAAAAACAAAAGAAGCCAAAATAGAGCGTAATTCTCATGAATCCTTTACGAAGTGCTCACATTCAAAAAAGCATAAGGGGGGAAATACGAAGTTTCATCGAAACACAAGCAAGACGAGTAGCAACCTACAAAACTAGGCTGCAAATAAAACACACAGTAACTCAGATTTATTATTACCAACTCCAAAAGGATGCGATAGAAAAAGACATTCAAACAAAAGTTGCAACCGATTAAGCCTTAGCAACCGAAGCCATGTGCACAATCAAGTCGATGACACGGGAGCTGCAAAAAAAAAAAATACAGATCATGTAAGATATATTACAACCCATGTTATGATTAAATAAATGATAGAAATAAAAGGAAAAAAAATGTCGTCTTCGATGTTCTTTCGAGTATTTACCTGTAACCCCATTCGTTATCGTACCAAGAGACGAGCTTCACAAACTTCTTGCTCAGAGCAATCCCTGCCTTGGCATCGAAAATGCTCGATCTGCATACACAGAATAGGCTTGTTCGTGACAAATAACCTTAAAAAAAAAACATGCAAGACTGAATAATAAATTTGGTTGAATAACTAACTAACCGGCTGTCGCCGACGAAGTCGGTGGACACAACATCGTCCTCGGTGTAGCCCAAAATGCCCTTAAGCTTGCCCTCAGATTCCTCCCTAATTACAAAATAGTCATTGTTTGTGTAAATTGTTCAATTCTCAGGACAATGTTAGGGGATCAGTGCAAGAAAAAAAAAGAAGGCTCACTTGATAGCAGCCTTGATGTCATCGTAAGAGGCCTCCTTCTCCAGCCTTACGGTGAGGTCCACCACGGAGACGTCGACTGTGGGAACGCGGAAGGACATACCCGTCAGCTTCCCGTTGAGGGACGGGAGCACCTTGCCGACGGCCTAAACCCAATTTCACAAGGGAAAAAAACACAATTTTTTAAGGTCCCGAAACAATCTTTATAACCACAGGACGCGGGATTTAGTTAAGAAGATGTAATACCTTAGCTGCACCGGTGCTGCTGGGGATGATGTTGAACGATGCGGCTCTCCCGCCTCTCCAGTCCTTGCTCGACGGGCCATCGACGGTCTTTTGAGTAGCTATACAGAGATAACATGGGGGTTTTATGAGAAAAAATGCTTTTGACGAAGTCAGTACTTTAAACTTAGACTTCTTAGACCGGTGTTTTTAGTCGATAACACTATTAAGGGTGTTTTTGTCATTTTACAGTCCTGCCTGGGTTTTTGCTGTGGGTACTCAACAGTATAACGGATAACGGGAATTGACTGTTGTACTGTGACAAGAAACCCACTTTGTCACAATGGGTTCTCAGCAATATCTGTGTACCCGTTATGAAGCTAAGTACCCGTTTTAGAAAAATTGCTCTACTAAGGATTTGAACAAGACCTACTACATAGATGACTGATTATTAACCACTGTTCTACACCCAGCTTACCCATAAATGCTACGCGTTTAACATAACCACATAGCCACAATGGGTCCCGTTACAATAATAATATTTACACATTTGGAATCTATTTTTAAAAACCTCCAAGTTCTGAGGCTATTTTCTTAAATTTCAAATGAAGAAGTTGGAATCCATCAGGGAGAGACTCACCAGTAATGGAGTGGACGGTGGTCATGAGGCCCTCGACGATCCCAAACCTATCATTGATGACCTGAAATAAGAAGGGCCATTTAAGTTATCAAATCTCTTGAGAAGTAAATTTTATAAACAAATCGAAAATGATAGACAAATCGCAAACCTTGGCCAACGGGGCAAGGCAATTGGTAGTGCAGCTAGCGTTGGAAACAATGTCGAGCTCCGGCTTGTATTCCTTCTCGTTAACGCCCACAACGAACATTGGTGCATCTTTGCTCGGTGCTGAGATCACAACCTTCTTAGCACCTCCCTGATTTCAAATCAACAGACAAGAAATCAGAAAAATTACCAATAACAGCTGCTAAATTATTACAACGGGTCCAAAATCGATCAAAAAAGTGTTGAAAAACTCACCTTCAAGTGAGCAGCAGCCTTATCTTTGTCAGTGAAGACACCGGTTGACTCCACAACGAAATCCGCACCGGTTTCGGCCCATGGAATCTCCTCCGGGTTCCTACAGAAGACCGGTAAGAGAACGGGTAAATTACGATTCTGTTCCTATCAGATTAACAAGGTGGAGACACAGATCAAGCAAGTAAAAGTACCTGAAACCGAAGACTCTCACTGGTCTTTCACCGAACAGAAGGGTCTTTTCGTCTTGTACCTTAAGCTCGTGGTGTTTCCACTGGCCGTGAACGCTGTCGTACTTGAACATGTACGTCTGCAAATTTTTTGATTGAGGGGCCATTAATCATATGAAGAAAAGCATCGTCGCTGTCCAGGAGTTAAAGATCTATGCTCCTCACTCCAATAAGAGTTCAACAGGAGATGTTAGATATTAATTACTACCATGTACTCGGTGGTGATGAACGGATCGTTGACGGCGACAAGCTCGACATCGTCCCTCTGAAGAGCGACTCTTGCAACCAAACGACCGATCCTGCCGAAACCTGAAGAATTTTGGATTTTTATATCAGATCGGAAGCAAATTGTAAGAAATTTAACCAACAAACAACTCAGATCTCGAGAAATGAGCAACCAGAGGGAGAGATCCGAGCCGCTCTTCACATACTGAAAAACCTAGATCGCAGATCTGACGGAATTCACTACCGAGGGAATCACAGAGATGGTATAAACCTCGTCGCAGAGAAACTAGAATGAAAAATGAAAACCCGAAGGGCAGAAACTAACCGTTGATTCCAATCTTGATCTTGCCCATGTTTATTCTAAATGCGACGGATTGAAAAACGAGAGTTGCGACAATTATGCAACAGAGAGAAGAGTGTGTATGTGTGAGACTGTAAGAGCGAATGGGGTTTATAAAGGGGGGTTGGGGCTCTAAAGGCAGTTTCTTGCGAAGTGGGTCAAAAGGAGTGGTCGAAAAAATACTTTTCCATTCGAAAGAAAAGAAAAAGGAAAAATGAAAATGATAAAGGTGTGGAAAGTTCTAGGCGTTACCGCTGTTAGTTTATCTCACAAAACAAATCTGTGTGAGGACGCGGATTTTTTATTTTTTATTTACTTTGGCAGTAAATAAATAATCTTCCCGGCGAATATTCGGGGAATATACTAGTACGCAATTTCGAAACAAGGGATACAAGATTTGTCAACTTTCAACAAAAATTATTATTACCGTTACAAGATTATTCTTTCAAAGATTAGTATTTCATTTTGATTTTTGCTTCTTTAAAAAAAAATATTTCGTGTCTGAACTTCAGTCATGGCAAAAAATATTATAAAAATTGTTAACTATAGGATTTTATTAAGAGTAATGGAGAGCAATATAAATATGATAATTCCATATTGAGAACAACTTATGCATACGAGAGTAGCGTTTTCTCTTTCCAGTTTCGGGTAGTTCAATATAACTGATATAAATTTGGTGATATAATGGATAATTTTTTTAGGGAAACTAATAATAATACAAAAAATAATGCCATACCTAGTAAAAAGTGTATTTATCTCTCTACTGGATCTTCGTATTAAAAACTAAGTAATTACGTATAGATAAACGAAATATTAGTGTGGTGAAAGATGTGTAAATTAAACTTAATCTGATATTAATCATAGGCCAATGATATTTTTTTTTACATTTTGAACAGAGTAGGTGAGTGCGATCCACCTACGACGGAGATGGATATGTAATAAATAGGACACTTTTGTAGTTATTCACTCACTCGTCAGTGGCCTCTCTTCATCAGCTTCCACCACTTGCAACGTAAGAGTACCATCAAAAATCATGCGACTTTCCAACTCTTTTTTTTTGTTAATATCCATTTTTATTAATTATTTTCATTTCCTTTCTAATCGTGTAGTATGCGATGCCTCATCAACTGTCTCTTAAAAATTATGGCATTCTTAGTTTTTAAAACTAATTGAAGGTTAAGGAAGAAATATTAGAGAATCGCCAACGCCATAACGATCCAAATTGAAAAAAAGACAAGAATCTGACATAACATTTATACAATAATAATTAAATATATAAAAAGGTATAAATGAAATGATAGTTGTACTTTGTATTAATTATTTTGTGATCCATCGACGAAAAGAAAAAAACATCTATCGAGGTACTTGACATCACCAAACTACTCGCGATGCTCTCTATTAAGTAAAAAAGAGTATGCCATGATTATATGGCGTATAAGCTACTTCCCTCCATTGGATATTCGATTTTAGTATGCTCTCTATTTAGGATTATGGCTAAATTGAATTTTAAATCCCAACAGGTAATTTTTGGGGTCATACATCAATGTTTCAATCTCTACTCAAACGACATTCAAGATTCCTAGTGGATTTAAACTCCGCAAGAACTGTCTTGACCAAACCAACTAGATACCGTTAGAGGCAATTTGTGATGTGATTCCTATGCTGGTAAGTTTATTTTTGTTGGGTTCCAAAGAAAATGATTAAGTGCACAAGCTCATGAAATCATCACACAAACATTATGAGTTCGATTGTACTTTGAATCCCGGGCATTCGATATCAGTGTGGATTAGAGAAGGTACACATTGATCACACTAATAGCCTCGTTGGAGTCCAGAGTAGTTCCATAGCCAGCGATCCAAAAATAAAATACCTAATGTCTCCAAAAGACATTAATAGACATGCTTGTCGGAAAAAAAAAAAAAAAAAAAACTATCGGACGAGATAATTCGATTCCTTGCCTAAATATAGCGCCTTAACCACCACCGCATTATTTATTGTTTTGAAGAAAAAAGGAAAAACAATCCATTTCATAACATACATTGAAACTATTACTCTTCTTCTTCTTCACGTTACAGGAATTTTCTGAGCAAATGCATACCACAAGTTGACCTGAGAAAATGGATATATATAGCTCGAACGGTCTTTCGTGGGCCGATCAATGGGACCCGGAGCCTCTGCCTTCGGAAACTACCGAGTACGAGAAGAACAAGAGAGAGAAAGGCGACGGTAAGAGCAAATCGTACATGAAAATGTTCAACTTCAAATGGATGAAGAACTTGTGCAAGAAAACACCCAACGAATGATGTAAGAATAAGAGGGTTTATATTTCTTGAGATAATAATGTATGTGCACACATATATCTTATTCTTGAAAGCAATTTCTCACAATATTCTTTCGATGATTCATTGCAACAGAATGAAAGGAAAACGAGTTTTTTTTTTTAAATGGAATTTCTGGGAAATAGTTTTGATAGATTAACACTTTCGTAAGTATGAACTTCCATTCAATACTTAAGATTGGAAAACAAATTTTTACTTTGTGACAACGACATTCAAACCATGGAATAATATTATTTACGTTCAACGCCTCAGAGGTCTATGTCCATCTACAAATGGATATATTTAGATTACAGATGGATAACGTATCGAATATTTCGAAATCACAATGATCCATATGACCGGTTATGAGAAAAAAAAATTGGGATTATCCTGGTTTCCTATTACACAAAACGAATTTTAAAAAATAAAAAAATATAAAATAAATTAGTTAAAGTCGGGGTTGAACTGGTAAGAAACAAAGTCGTTATTACTGATTCAGAACCAAAGAAATAAGTAGGGATCGTTAAGAAATATGACGTACTTTTAAAAAGGTTGATTTTTTCTTTCCCTTGTTTATTATTGTAAAATATTTGTTTATTAAAAAAAATACCATCGTATTGGAGGGATATTGTCTAAATATAATGGCAACTACGGGACGATATTGAAAGAGAAACAAAAAGTGATAGTTTCACAAATTACTGAATAAACGGAGTATGAAAATGTAAAGAAACAGAAGAGTATTTACAAGTTGATGGGGGTCCGGAGTTGAAATGACGAAAAAAGAAACTATTGGGAAATAAATTAAAAATCTGATCTGAGATTCAAAGCTTTGTCAGGATCGTCTCTGGCAAGCTTTCTTTTTTCTTTCAGTTTTCAGATAGTGCACGTTTGTGGCGATTCTTATATATCTATATATTTTTTAATTTTTCATATATGGAATTAATGAATCATCTAATCTTCTGATCTAATTATTAAAGAAACATGGTTATGCAGCACAGATATATTGATTTCGTCAAATTAAGACCAAAACCCGCGAGCTCCTTTTGACTTGGACCCGTTGTATGATGTGAGAAATAAAATTAAAATAAATGGAAGTAAGTAGCAACTTATTAAATATATTGAACCAAAAATAAAAAGGAAATAGAGAAGAAAGAAAAGCGAACCAGGAAAGAAAAGTGGAAGAAAAAAAAAACAACCAACAAAACGAAAACGCTGCTGGCAAAATTAAAGCATCGCGTTGTACATCGAAAGAAATTTTTGGGTTTTTTCCTCTGCATCAGGTAAGTGATCTCCTCACACTTGTTTCTCGAATCTTCTATGGCGACCTCTTTGGCAATTTTCCAGATCCTTTCACTCATTTTCTCGGTAGGGAAAGGGCTTGCTTTTTCCTTGCTTTTTTTGCTGTAATATGTTCACGCATGGGTTTACTTCTTTCTGGAATCAGATGATCGAAGCCTTTATTGTGGTTTTCTCTAGTTGACCCTATGCTAGTGGATTCAGTAGAGCTTTGTGCTTTGAGCTCGAGATTCATCGAAATACAGAATTAGGGCGTGGATTGTGATTTGGGCTTTAAGCTTTAGCTCGTATTATTAAGTATATCGAGCTCTTGATCTTCGATTTTGCTTAAATTTACAGCATTTGGGGTTATCATCGATGGCCCTATAGTTGATCTTTCTTGATTTAACCGTTTTTTTGTCTATCTTCTTCGAGGTGATAACGATAAAATGCTATCTCTCTTTTGCAGGGTTGAAGCATTTGAATTCTCAACTGCATCCGATTTTTTCTGCACCGTGTTGTGAAGAAGAGGATTCGATTTTGTCTCTATTCGCCTATCGTTGCGCGGATTTTGAAATTGTGGCGGGTTTCCAATAGTGTAATAAAAACATGATCAAGCAAATATTCGGTAAGATTCCAAGGAAACATTCGAAGTCTTCCACCGAATCTTCCACCAGTTCGAAGAAAGGGGACAAAGGGAGCAGTAAAAGATCTTCTACCACTTCGGTCGACGACGTCATCACAGCTCCTTTATCCTCCTTAAACCTCGTAAACGATTCGGAAGGAAAGTTCTTCAATCAAGAAAGCAGCTCGAGGCTCGATGGAAACAACTTCGGCCCAAATTTTTACAAAGCCCTACCTAGTTTCAGAGATGTCCCCAATTCAGAAAGGCAACAGCTGTTCCTCAAGAAGCTAAGGATCTGCTGCTTCGAATTCGACTTCATGGACCCCACTAAGAACCTCAAAGAGAAAGAGATCAAGAAACAGACCTTACTGGAGCTAGTGGACTACGTTGCCTCTGCGAACGTGAAGTTCAACGAAACCGCGATGCAAGAAATGGTGAAGATGGTGTCTGCAAACATCTTTCGTGAATTCACTCCTCAGCCACGGGAGAACAAGCTCATCGATGGAGTCGAATTGGAGGAAGAAGAGCCCGCTATGGACCCCGCTTGGCCCCACCTGCAAATCGTGTACGAGCTTTTCCTCAAGTTCGTTGCTTCGCCAGAGACTGATGTTAAGACAGCAAAGAGATACATCGATCACCCGTTTGTCCTAAAACTGCTTGATCTGTTCGATTCAGAGGACCCCAGAGAAAGGGATTATTTGAAGACCATATTGCACCGAATATACGGAAAGTTCATGGTCCACAGGCCCGCAATCAGAAAAGCAATCAACAACATATTTTACCGCTTTGTGTTCGAAACGGAGAAGCACAACGGCATTGCTGAGTTTCTAGAAGTTCTTGGGAGCATAATCAATGGATTCGCTCTGCCACTTAAGGAGGAACACAAGCTCTTTTTAGTGAGAACTTTGATTCCATTGCACAAGCCAAAGCCTTTGGCTACGTACCATCAGCAGCTTTCTTATTGCATCACGCAGTTCGTTGAGAAAGATTGTAAGCTTGCTGATATTATAATCAGGGGGTTGATTAAGTATTGGCCGGTGACGAACAGCTCGAAGGAGGTTCTCTTTCTCAACGAGCTCGAAGAGGTGTTGGAGGCGACTCAGCCGCCCGAGTTTCAGCGGTGCATGGTCCCTTTGTTCCAGCAGATCTCGCGGTGCATGAGTAGCTTGCATTTTCAGGTACGTACGGTTCGTTTATTTATTGCGATGTCGCGCTGCTTTTGTTATCTTTTTTTGTCGGTATATCTCTACTCTCTATCGAAATGGTTTAAAAAATCAGAACTCTATTGGCTAAAAAGTGTTAATAATTCTTACCGTATCGCTTTTTTTTTTTTGGTGAAAAGTAATATGTTCTTTGCAATCAAACTTTGTCTCGGTCGATATGTTGTGATGTTTAAGCTTGAAGGGCATCATATTTTAATTTTGATATACTTTATTTCCACACGCCCCCCTCACGTTTAGGCTGATTCGTTCTTATCTAGCCGTAGATTTTTTTTTTGGTTGAATGTGTAGTAGTGGGATTCGTACCCATTACACTTGTTGGTCTGGACTCTGATACCATGTTGAATGACCATACTCACCTAAAAGATTAAGCTTGAATGTAGTGTATCATATTTTAAATACTTTATTTCTGACACGTACCCCTCGCCTCTAGGCTGATTTTTTTTCCTATTTAGCATTGGAATATTCTTAAATGAGTGGTTGTGAAGATTCGTTCTTGGCATGAATCCGATATCATGTTGCCTAAAAGCTTAAGATTGAAAAGAGTGCATCATTTTTTTAGTATACTTTATTTCCAACACGTCTCTTATGTCTAGCCCGATTTCGTTCTGATCTAGTCTTCTTAGATGTGCAATTTTCTTAAACGGTTATCATGAGGATTCGTACTCTCTAGGCTTGGGCTCTGATACAATGCTGAATGATCACCTCACCTAAAAGCTTAACCTTGATGGGATTGTATCTCATTTTATATACTTTATTTCCAATAGAAATTGCCACCAAATCGATCTTAATTTCAGGTGGCGGAGAGGGCTTTGTTCTTGTGGAACAACGACCACATCGAGAGCCTAATCAAGCAAAACCGAAAAGTGATCCTCCCCATAATCTTCCCCTCTTTGGAGCGAAACACAAGGCAGCACTGGAACCAAGCGGTCCACAGCCTGAGCCTCAACGTGCGGAAGATCTTCTTCGATCTCGATCCCGACCTGTTCAAGGCTTGCCAGATAAAGTTTCAGAACGAGGAAGCAAAGGAGAACGACACCAAGGAGAAACGCGAGCAGACGTGGAGGAGGCTCGAGGAGCTCGCCTCCAAGAAATCAAATGAAGCTGCTATTCTCCTTCCTTCGAAATGAAAAACCTCCTTGGATCTTCGCACCGTGAGATCACTGTCTTGTTGTTGTTGTGATGTAAGATATGGAAATTTAAAGAAAAAACAAAAATTAATCGTTTTTATGTCGCTAGCATTGAATTAAAAATATTGTTGGGTTTTTTCATTTGGTTCTTCCTTAAATGTTGTGGTGGTAGTAGTATCGAATAATTGCGAGTGTTTTTGGCTATTTATAGTACAATCTAACTGTCTTTTTATTTCTCATCTCTGATGGTGAGATGGTAGATTTTCATCTTTTCGGCCGCAGGTCGAATCATGTGGCGGTCGTTGTTATGTGGAATTTGAAGTGTGAATCATGGAGAATTTTAAGTCATTTCACAAGCCACAACCAACAGTTAGGTTTCAGATTTGCTTCAAAATGAACTTAGTTGGAGTGTGAGAATTATGAGATACTTACGAAAATAAAAAGTCTACTCAATGCAGCTATAATTTATGTGCTATTTTGAGTGAGTATGTTTTTTTATTGGAAAATTATGATACATAGAAAATCAAGCATTACAATGTGAAGCAACATGTGAAATAATTGAAGACAAGGGTTCCTTGTGGAGTCGATGAAGGTTGACAAGCCTTTTTTCAGTTTGAATTACATACTTGTCCAAGGAAATTATTTGCTGTGTTCTTCATGATTATATTCATTTCAAGAATAGAAAAAAAGTTTTTATTTTTTTACGTGTGCAAGCATGGACCATTGAGTTTGATTCTCGATATCAAACGACAACTAAAATAATATATGTGGCTACTATTTATTATGTAGTGTTTTTATCTCATCCGTTAATCTTGCTTTTATATCCACGAATCCAAAGTCCCAAAGCAATCATATGATATTGACATCGAACGGTGTAGCTATTTTTTGAAAATGTATCGGCATCTACGATATACATTTTTTGAATAATCCATATTAAAAAAAGGTTTCATTTATATTAGTTTCTGTATGCATTTGCATTAGAATCGTCTTCTTTGAAAAGCAAGCTATTTCTAAATAAAAAAAAAATGAAAAGCCATTCTTCACCAACAAACACATATTCATTCATTTCCCTCTGGCATTGCTTCGTTAATATCATCACCGAACGAGTCTCGATGACAAAAAATAATAACTTATTTTTTTTTTTATCAAAATAAATAAACTGTTTCACAACAACTAAACTATAGTTAATTATTATAGGGGACTTTTTGCGAAAAGCAGGTGAAAAAAAAACTATATTCTCGATATATCTTGTTATCATTTTCGCAACAAGAAACACCCAACTTTCATCACAACAAACGACTTTTTTCAATTCCTCACTCGAGGATCATAAATGTTCGCGACCGAATCCACCGAAGCTGTCCCTTCAAAAGATTGTTCTTTTCTCTCGTTAGTTTTCGCTATTTGTATTTCTCATTTCTTTCTTACTTTCTATCAGCAAATTGTTGTCTTGTAATCGATGTTTTGTTACTAAGAAAGGTCGCTCACAGCCTCGTTTTTCTCGCAGCTTCATGGGTTCCGACAAATAAGAGTTCTTTTTTTTTCCTTTTCGTTGTCCTCTTGTGGGGTTTTTCAAGCTGTGAAAGTGGGTGCATAAAAGAGAGGGGAGGGGTGGAGCTTGGTAGGGAAGAAAAAAAAAATTATTTAAAGAAAAAGGAAAAGAAAAAATGGACATGAATATGATGTACTATGAGCAGCTGGGGAGGATTTCTTACAGGGACTCCTTGCGGATTCTCGAGGATGATATTCAGCACGCAAATTCTTTGTAAGCTTAGCTTATCTAACTCCGTTAATCGTAGTTTATCGCTGTAATTAGTTTTCGCGTGAGATATTACATGTTTTAATGTTTCATAGGTGTAAGTATTTTCTCCATCTTTTCTTGAATTTAATCTGTACAATGATTGTGAAGTTATATTGCTCTTTCGTAGCTATTTTCTTGTTCGATGAAGACAAAGATTCAGCTTGCATTTGAGAGCTTGTCCATTTTATTTTCCTGAGTTACATACATCTATGCTCATATACTAATTTTACTGCCCAATTTGAAATTTTGATGCTTTTGTGGGCTTAATTAAGTTTCTTGAGGTGTTCGTGGAGGTTCTCTTTGGATTGTATGTTACTCGTTATTGGTTCGGTTTTTATATAAAAAAAAATAGAATCCTTAATTCTGCTAAGAATTTTTTTTTTTATTACAGGGCCCTTGCGATTCCAAAAGCAAAGGGAGGTGCCCGTCTTCAAATGAAACTTGTCCACAACGATTTGGCTCATTCGATTCTTTTTCTACTTTCGTGGATCGATGATTGCTCTTGCACGTGCCTTTTTCCGGGATACCTCAGTCTCTTTCGGGTTTTGATCTACAAGGTCTTTTTTTTTTTTTTTCCTAATTGCATTGCATTATCTTAAAAGATTGTATTTTTCATGTTTGTTTTGCAATAAAGAACTCATCTTTCTCTTTTCGACAGGTTTACCCCGACGGGAGGCGAAAAGCAGCCAAACATGGAAGGAAAGCATCAATCAGAGACTTTTACGGTTCGCCCCTTCATTAATCTCGATAATTTTTTGGGACCCAAAATGATCTCCAGTGCTTATCGTGTGGACCAATTTAGTCTATGATGTTAAGTCTGAACCAATAATGGTCCTTTAATGATTAACGCCGATTTTAAATAGGAATCTCGCACGTGTGGTCTCCTGAAACTCACTAAAATCGTGTTTGGATCGATAAGTTGAAAGGATTAAGGAATTAGGGGCACGAATATAGCCCACAAACTCTAAAAGATTATGTTCGGATTTTGAAGGGTAAATTTTCAGTTTCGTGGTGCCCTAATTTCAGTAACCCTTTTTCAATTTATCGATCCAGACATGATTTAGTGAGTTTTCAGGAAATCACGCGTATAGGGCACATGCGAGATTCCCGTTAAAATTGACGTTAATCATGACGAAAGGACCAAACTGGTCCAAAAAATGTTATGAGTTTTCTCCCATAATTTTTTTATTTTTGAACTTTTATTGGTAACTAATTACCAATTTTTACATGCAGCAATCATCTTACCGTCGCTCCAGCAGCTCCATTACAACCTCGTAGAAACCAACGGTTCGAAAGTTGAAAGCTTTTTCGTAAAAGGCATTCGTAATCAGAAGAGATCGGAAGAAAAAGAAGAAGAAGAAGAATGCGGGATATGCTTGGAGACATGCTCGAAGAAAATGGTTACTCCTACTTGTTGCCACGCAATGTGCATAAATTGCTACCGGGAATGGTAACCAAAGAACAATATTTTTTATTTGTTTTTTGCATCTCTTAGCATATTTTTGTATGTGGGTTTTCTCTATTATAATCATCCTTACCTTGTCGAAAATAAATAAATAAATAAATTCACAGGAGCACGAGATCGGAGTCTTGCCCGTTCTGTCGGGGTAGCCTGAGACGGGTCAGGTCCACGGACTTATGGGTCTTGACGGGTCGGGACGATCTGGTCGACCCGGATACCGTCACCATAGAAGACCTGCAAAGATTCTATCTTTACATCAATAGCTTGCCCAAAGATTTGCCGGATGCTCTCTTCCTCATGTACTACGAATATTTGATTTGATATTAATTATTGCAAGTTAAAAATGATTTATATATATATATATGTATGTAATTATATACATAGTTGCATACGTATATAGAATAAAACCGAGATTATAGCTTCTGTTGTAACTTTTCAGAACTCGGATCCAATTATTAATCACCTCCTTAACTTCTTGACTTATAAGATTTACCATCTGATTCGTGGTTCACTCGAAGTTCTTGCATCATCAGCTGCAGAAATTAATACGTGGGTGAGAAAAAAATGAAATTGAATAATCCAAATCACAGCTTTAGAAGAAATTTTTGCGAGGAAAAGAGAACTTAGAAGAAGAAACTTTGTCTGTAGCAGATACAAAATATTACAATGTTTGAAGTACTAAGGTGCAATGACCAAAAAATTTTATGTTTGAAGTTATTTTAGAAGAGAAAAAAAAAAAACTAAACACAGTTTCAATGGATTCTAATTAAGTTACGTACACGCTATACAATGGCATCTTGGGTCTAAAAAACTAGTGATGGTTATTGAACCTCCAAAAACAGATATATAAGTTTTAATTTTTCTTGTATATTTTTTATTTTGTACTTTTCATGATGCATATATACCTCTATATATGTGGAGTTTTCTGGACTTTATGACGAGTCTCCACATGTCCATAGAATATCAAAGAATCTCATTTTCTTTTCTTTTCTTTAATCAATTTTTCTTTTCTTTTCTTTTCTTTTCTTTTCTTTAATCAATTTTTCTTTTCTTTTCTTTGTTCTTTTCAACTCTATACTATGTGTTCCATTGGAAGTCCACACGAAAAACCAAAAGTTAACGAGTTCAAGTGTAATTGGGCAAATCTATTATTCACTTGAAGAATCTCGGCTTTTTTAACAAAATAAATCAAAAAAAAATATTAATTAATCAAATAGGACGTTTTTCGCACCCATTACTAAAATAGAGTCATTTGCGGTCGCATCCATTAGGCGCGACGTCGCATCCATTAGGCGCGATTCTCTATTTGGCCCATTTAATCGCTTTAAATGGGCCGATAAGCGTATTTGGGCCCGTCGTCGCGTTTAATAAATTGGCTCATTTTATCCAGTATTTATATAAAATAAATTGCCCGCTTAGGCCCGCTCCCCGACGGGCCTAAAAAATCCAGGCCCAGCCCGCACTTTTGGCGGGCATGGGCGAGCCGGCCCGCGGGCTTCGGGCCTTTTTGACGGCTCTAATAATTCTATAACATCCAATTTTATAAATATCCACGATAAAGATACGCATAATAAGATAATAACATCGCTAAAATAAAAACGTAAGTTATAATAACATAAAACATGAAAACATCGTAAGCTATGTCATATCATTAATGCCCTCCAGTACCGCATTTACGAGGACGCTGCTCTCTACGCAGATGACGACGATGTTGCTGACGTGGAAGTGTAATCTGATAATAACATCACCATAAAGGCACTCGATGACGTGGATATGGGACGTCATCTACGTAGAGAGCAACGTCCTCGTAGATGCGGTACTGGAGGGCATTATATGCCATAGCTTACGATGTTTTCATGTTTTATGTTATTATAACTTACGTTTTTATTTTAGCGATGTTATTATCTTATTATGCGTATCTTTATCGTGGATATTTATAAAATTGGATGTTATAGAATTATTAGAGCCGTCAAAAAGGCCCGAAGCCCGCGGGCCGGCCCGCCCATGCCCGCCAAAAGTGCGGGCTGGGCCTGGATTTTTTAGGCCCGTCGGGGAGCGGGCCTAAGCGGGCAATTTATTTTATATAAATACTGGATAAAATGGGCCAATTTATTAAACGCGACGATGGGCCCAAATACGCTTATCGGCCCATTTAAAGCGATTAAATGGGCCAAATAGAGAATCGCGCCTAATGGATGCGACGTCGCGCCTAATGGATGCGACGTCGCGCCTAATGGACGCGACGTCGAGGGTAATACCCGCAAATTACTCTATTTTAGTAATGGGTGCGAAAAACGCCCTATTTGATTAATTAATTTTTTTTTTGATTTATTTTGTTAAAAAAGCCAAGAATCTCAAAGATAATTTATTAAAGAAAAAAAAAACAAATGTAATAAGCCTAACAAACAATATTGTCAATTTGTTTACTCTTCTCAGTGATTTTCGAAACCCCATCAAATCAATTTTTCGATTTCTAATCGAGCCAAAACCTTTATTTAATTTCTCCCAATATCCGTATTAAAGCTACATACAATACATATAATAGTAGTGATGCACCTAAAACCTTCCAATTCCATTCCGTGAGCTCGAAAAATCTCATCTTTTTCCATCATCTGCTGTGGAGATTCGTCTAAAGTCTCCCACGTTCGACAATTGATAGAGGAAAATGTCAGCTTTTATGCATACAATCGGACCCAATTTCTCACCATCTCCGTTTCCCAGCAGAACAACCCGAACCCTAAACCCGATTTTCCCAAGAACCCATCTGATAGCTCGAAGACCCTTATCGAGGGAGAGCGCCGGCGTGGCCCGTTTCGGATTGGGTCAAGTTCCGTTACCCGACCCGGAGGATGCTCAGCTGATTGCTAAGGACTTGTTCGGAAGAATCGAGGGCTTGGTTTACACAATCGCCGATGCTGCCGTTAATTCTTCGGAGACGGTTGATTCAGCTACGGCGACTAAGCAGAGCGGCGATTGGCTCTCTGGGATCAGTAATGCCATGGAAACTATTCTCAAGGTTGAAAATCGATTCGGTACCTTTTTCGCGAAGATATAATACTTTGAATCTTCTTATAGTTTTGTTTGTAAAGGATTTTTTACACTATAGTTAGGTTTATTTTTTGTGCCGTGTGATTTTTTTTAGTTCTATTGTAAGAATGTTTGCAGTATCTTTCAGGTTCTAAAAGATGGGCTTTCTACGCTGCATGTTCCTTATGCTTATGGCTTTGCAATCATCTTATTGACTGTAATTGTAAAGGCTGCTACTTTTCCTTTGTCGAAGAAGCAGGTGATTTAAAGCAGCTTTTTTTTCCTATAACATATATGGCATCGGTGAATTATTGGATGTCTATGCGAGGAATACAATATAAGTAATAATATGGTTAATGTGAAACTGCAATTTCAGGTAGAATCGGCTATGGCCATGCAATCTTTGGCACCTCAAATAAAGGCTATCCAGGAGAAATATGCTGGAGATCAGGTTTTTTGCCTTTTTTTTATTCCAAGAAAACGAATCCTATCCAAATATTGGAGCCTTCTTTTGGGTTTTCATGAGAGTTCGTATTAATTTCACACTCTTGATAATCTTATCGTCTATTGTCTTGTTACTGTCAGTAAGTAAAGTTGAAGTGTATAGGTTAACTATTTTTTCTTTTTGCCTTTTTGCTTTTTCTGTTGCCATTGTTTCATTTAACATATGTTGTTGCCTTTGCAGGAGAGAATTCAAATTGAAACGGCCCGTTTGTATAAATTAGCCGGCATAAATCCACTCGCAGGTATTAATATCATTTCCGACATGAGATGAGCCTTATGTTAGCATCGTATTTTACAAACTTTTGTCCCCTCTGTGTGTTCTTCGTACAAGGATGCCTACCTACACTGGCCACCATCCCCATATGGATTGGGCTGTACAGAGCTCTCTCTAACGTTGCAAATGAGGTAAAAATTTCTCGTTAGATACTATTTTGTATTATGTTTTATTTATTTATTTATTCAGTTTTATATCCCATATATATATAAATAATTTATATATATATATATATATATATATATTTATACGATTCATCTAATTACATTTCTGGTTCCAACTTCCAAAAACGTGAAGGGGCTATTAACGGAAGGCTTCTTTTGGATACCTTCGCTCTCGGGTCCAACAACCATTGCTGCCCGACAAACTGGTAGTGGCACCAGTTGGCTTTTCCCGTTTGTTGTAAGGCCAACTTTCATATCATCCCTTTTATTTTACGAATCATTATCGTCTTTTTTCTGCATTGGTTGTCTGTTAAAATGTTTCCCGGTGCTAATGTATTAGCAAAATTAACAATCCATTATTATTGAGCTGAAAGGTTGTTTTAGGCTTAATTATAAGGACACCTAAATTTAAGAGTGTGAGAATTTTTGGACAATAGTTACAGAAGTGAAGCAATTTGAGGACAGCTAAATTAAACGTTGCAATTTTAGGACGATAAGTTTCAAGATTGAAGCAATTTGAGGACACCTAAGTAGTTAAAAGTTTGCAATTTTACAGCAGTAATTTTCCAACATTGAAGCAATTTGAGGACGATTTACGCCAGAGTTTTGAAACTTACTGGTCCTCGAATTGCTTCGATATTGAAACTTAATGTCATCAAATTGCTTCGATATTGAAACTTACCGTCCCAGAATTGCAACATTTAATTTAAATGTCCTCAAATTGCTTCAGCCTCGAAACTTATTGTTCTAAAACTGCCACCCCTTAGTTTATGTGTCCTTAAATTGCCACAATATACAGGACAATAAATAATTAATTAAACCTTTGTTTTATCGGGAATTCTCAATGTTGCTAATTTTAGTTTTCCGTTTTTTTTTTCTTTGTAGGATGGTCATCCGCCACTGGGATGGTCAGATACTTTGGCGTATCTTGTCTTGCCGGTGCTTCTCATTGTATCTCAATATGCTTCTGTACAAATCATGCAACCTCCACAACAGGTAATGTTTATTCGAGGACATTTTACATAATATTATTTGCACCTTGAACGTGCATCAATAAGCTCTTTCGTACATAATATTTGGATCATTGGGTGTTAATTTTCGATTCCTGGTCAAAAGTACTTGAACTTAAATTCCAAAAATTCTCTTGTGATCAAAATCTTAAGACAAAATGCAAGAGAAAAATTGAATCTTTATTAATTTTTTTTCCCTATATCTGAATCAGAGCAATGATCCAGCTGTAAAGAACTCCCAGGCCATAACTAAATTTCTACCGCTGATGATCGGCTACTTTGCTTTATCTGTTCCTTCGGGTTTGAGTCTTTACTGGTAAATATCTCATCACTTCATTTGCTATGCATAAATCTTTATTTTCTTGTATGAAATCTTATGGCGATTCATTTTAATTGCAGGTTTACGAACAACATCCTGAGTACGGTTCAAACGGTATGGCTTCGAAAAATGGGTGGGGCCCGAAATCCATTGCTGAAGCAATTCAGCGACGACACGGTAAAGAAGGAGCAATCACAGGTTCTAAAGTCAATTTCCGAAGCAGAAACCAGAAAGAAATTCATCAGCGAGAAAGAAGAGAAACCGGCCTCAGGGCCTCGTCCCGGTGAAAGGTGAGTTTTTTAATCTTTTTTTTTCGGGGGCACATTTTGATTTCCTGCTCTCGTTCGGTGTATTTTTCTTTTTTTTTTTCTCCAGGTTCAAACAATTGAAGGAGCAAGAAGCTCGAAGAAGACAACAGAGAGAGGAAGAGAAAAGGAGAGCAGAGGAGGCATCAGCTTCGTCGAGTCAAACAACAGGCGACGATATAGAGGAAAAAACAAGTACATCAAATAGAGACGATAACGGGTTTTCTCTTAACGGTGATGCAAAAGCCAATAAGGAAAGTGAATCTCCCGATGATACTGAAGAAAGCTCGGGGTTAGTCTCTGATGATCGGGTCAAGGAAACAAGTGCCCGTTCCGGCGAGAAAATAGAGTAAGGTAGGTAGTTTCTTAGTATGCGGGCTCGTAATACTTGGTATAAATTTCTATATGGCTTAATTATTATTTTTAGTCACGTATATCAGGGGTGGTGGCGTTATAAGGATACCTAAATTAAAGTGTTGCAATTTTAGGACATCAAGTTTCAAAATTAAAGAGGGGGCCTAGATTATTCAAGGGTGCAATTTTAGGACAATAAGTTTGAAAATTGAAGCAATTTTAGGACCATCAATGCTGGAATTGTGAAGCTTGATGTCCTCCAATTGCTAAAATAGTTAAACTTGTTGTTCTTCGGTTTACTTGAATTTTGAAACTTAATGTCCTAAGATTGAAGATATTAATTTACGTATCTATTGCTTTAATTTCGAAACTTATTTCTCATAAAATTGTCACTCCCTGATTTAGGTATCCCTAAATGACTCTCTCTCTATCTCTCTCTTCATGGCCGCTTGAAAGAATTCGAAGTTAGCAGTGTAAGAGCTGTCGATATACGCGGAGAAGCTTTGCACACGATTAGTTCACAAGCTCTTGATCTTAAGCTAATAAGCCCATGTAGTTTCTTGGGAATTTTCATAAGCTGTGCTTTTGTTGCTCGTATATATATTTATAGCTTTAGGCTGTGTTGTGTGTGAAACTCTTTAGGCAAAAGACAAAAAAAGATGACATTACGGTTTGTAGAACTTTCAGATTGATAAAACTGATGGATTCTTGCATAACTGAAGCATATATGGATGTAATAATTTTTAAATATTTTTTTGGTTCCGTAGTTTCAGTTTCAGGTGAGTGGCAATACAAGGACAACTAACTTAGGATTGGCATAATACAACCAGTAACTTAAAATACCGCTATTTTAAGACATCATACGATTGAACCCTAATTGTTGACCCAACCTGCAAACATGTCACCATATATTTATCATTGGCTGCCACGTCATTAAAAAACCAAAGTGGCTACGTGACACCGTGCTGACTATTTTTGATGATATGGCACCCAACTTGGACGAGAGATGAAAGATAAAATATGACATGTCAGCGGGTTCGGCCAAATTTTGCAAATGTTCGTTGTATAATGACAAAAAGAACGCTTTTCTTCTTCTCTTACATTAGAAATTGGAACTGGCGAGAATCCGGTGAATCGAATATTCTAGTGATTCACCGGATTCTCATGAGTTAACACAAAGTTTTTGATCTGATATTCGTTGTACATTTTTCTATTCCTATTGGTAAGAACCCCCTTCTTGGATTCTATTAGATGTTCGAAACTTACTGCGAGTATAATACCAACCCTAAATTAATTGTTCCCATATTACCACCCACAGGACCAATTACATATTCAAGCCAATTTTTAACAATAATATTTTAAACTTATATAGCATGAAACCAAAACCGGTCCAAATACAGAGGAACTATTCTCAGAGAAGACGAGTAATGCATTGCAAATAAAATCATGTTCTAATAAGCTCAAAGACAACATTTCAGATGCCCAAGAAAAAAAGCAAACTCAGAAAATCCGTTAATAATCGGACGGCATGATGACGTCATCTATCTTTAAGATCATCTTAACAACCTGGGTTGCAAGTAGAACCTGCTGTTGCTTTCCAATGAGAGTCTCAAAGACATTTTGCTCCCGCATGTCGTTTGTGCCAACGTCGTTGCAATCAACACCATAGCAAGGGTTGTTTTCCTTGAAAGAAAGAACAAAAATCACTCCCACAAACACGGGGCACCACACAAACTCAAGAATGAAGAGTCCACATCGAAATCAGAAACCAAACAGGAAAAAGAAAATCAAGCTTTACCTTAATTTGCTGGGATTTAACAGCAGATAGGGTTTCAATGGGCTGGAGACCGCTATTTTCTGCTAAAGCCATGGGGACTGCATCTAAAGCATCTGCGAATGCCCTTATTGCATACTGTTCAAAGAAGAAAAGAGGATGAATGCTATCGAATATGAAGGAGAAAGAAGAGAAGAAATTGGGTCACATTGTTGTTTACCTGCTCAACTCCTGGGTGTTTATCAGCAGCTGCTTCTACAGCAATTGAGCATGAAATTTCAGCAGATCCACCGCCGTATACAATTGAGTTGTTGCGTATGAGATTCCGGGCAACACATAAGGCATCGTGTAGGCTCCGTTTAGTTTCCTCTATCATCATCTTGTTTCCTGAAAGAATCAGTAAGAAGACTCTGGGAAGAAAGAACCAGACCCATATTCTCTTTTTCAAAAAATTGTGAGATTCAGAACTGTTTTGTCATAATTTCAACACCATCAGATATGAAGAGCCCTCTCATCAATACAACATGGTCGAAATGTTGAGCCATTTGATAGTTGTTAGCAATGGAGCAACATAAGAAAAAAGAAGCACAAAGATTCCACCTACCACCGCGTATAAATATGGTCACAGCTTTGGAATTTGCACAGTGCTCTATGTAGATCATCCTATCTTTAGTGGTACCGAATGATTTTTCTCTAACTAAGCCAGCCTAGAAATACAGTTAAAAGCTTATAGATTAGTGAACAGAGTTACAACTAGCAAACACGGGACAGCTACACGAACACGTCTAGAGCAAAATTGGGAACAAGAAAATATATTAACACGTATTAAAAAACATAGGATTATGGTTACCTTTCCCAGTTTCTCCGGAGTCAACTCTTGAAATCGTGGCACAATTCTTCCACCTAGTGTTCAAATTCAATCAAAACAGGGGTCAATCAGACATAACACACACAGACCAATAAAAAAAGAATCTTAGGATTAATACAATACCAGTTGCTATGGCTATCAGCTCTAGTTCCACGCCACCAACCCATCGAACAGCAGGTAAATTTCTGTGCATTAATAAATGATTTGCTTCATCATCAAAACCCCATTGGCAGATAACCAAGGTAGCCCCAACATCCTGAGCAGCACAAATGAATTAGTTTTGTAATTGTTTTACTTCGAAACCAGAAGCACATTTCAGAACAGAAAATATAATATGAAGTACAAACTTCAAACGTGTATACTACCTTGCATTGCTGAACCATATCATCAAAGTACTTCTGCTCCTGCTCACGCAATGTCTGAAATTTCTCCACTGTATCAATATCAACCTTATGCTTCGTCTTTGGCTTCGGGGGCTCAAAGGGGCACGTCAAGATAGCAATCATTGCATCCTCGATCTGCTTAGGCATTTGTGGGTGGCTCATATCTTTATCGACTACGATCCCATATATCAGCTCTGTATCCTCCAGCTTTCCACCAACTTTTCCTTCCACTTTAATCAAGTCTAGGTTAACATCTTTCCTCTCCAAATCTGCAACAGCAAGCACAGCTTTAACAGCAATCTCTGCCAAGCTGCGCTTGCACCTATTCACACTGTAAAACACAACAAAACATATAAGACGGGAACATGAAAGTATATCTCCATTAAGAATCAATAAAGTAGATAACTAGGCAACAACACGTTAGTGGGCCAAAAGACAAATTCCACATTTGAAACTTCCCTGCAATAGATAAACCTTGAAGTTATAATCACGCATTTCAAATTTTCCAAGAACGAAAGATGGATTTCATAGAGTGCTAGCAACTGACACCGGAGCAGACAGAGGAAGAATCATAGGAGAAACACACACAGTGTTAGTTTGGAACATAATATGCCGAAAAAAATACCACAAAGAAGCAAAATTTATCACAAAGGAAACGAAGAAACAAAACAATCTTGCCAAATATGATTACTTACATCTTGGAAGAAAGAGTAGTCATGCAAGTCTGAATCAGAGGTTCCATATTTGTCTCGCTAAATTCGAATTTATGGGCTATTCGATCCAAGTGCTCAGCAGCGATCCTTGAAGCAACCTCATATCCTTCTGCAACGCGTATAGGATGAATACCGCGCTCTAATAGCTTCTCTGCTTGTTCTAGAAGCGAACCAGCCATGACAACAACTCCAGTAGTCCCATCACCAATTTCATAGTCTTGGCTCCGAGATAGCTCAACCATGAGCTTAGCAATTTGATTGTCAACATCCATCTGCTCCAAGATCGTCGCACCATCATTTGCTGGCAAAAACAATATTAAGTAACAAAAAAAAAGGGAAAATCAGAACCAGTAAGCTTTCCTCGGAGAAAATCAGAACCAGAAAGGGAAAAACTACAAATCTAAAAAAAAAAGGCGAGAATGCTCACTGATGGTAACGTCGCCGTCGGGGCTTTGGAGCATTTTATCCATGCCCTTGGGGCCAAGGGAAGTTCGTAGTATCCGAGCCACGGCTTTTCCGGCGGCGATGTTCGCTTTCTGGGCATCGAGGCCTCGCAATCTGCTCTTCTGATCTTGTTCCTTGAGGATAATGAACGGCCGACCGAACTCATCAAATGCTAGAGCCATCTTTCGCACAAGTTATATGGTACACTGCGTCTCTCAGGTTTAGATCCAAGTGGAAGAGGGAAGAACAGTACACTTTCAGCTATGTAGTTTTAAGAAATGCCCTAGTGGCACAATCGTAATATCCTACTATTAATATTGTTTCAAAAAAAAAAAAAAATATATATATATATATATATATATATAAAATCCTCGTTTCGCTGCGGTGCTTTTTATCCAGTTCCCTGCAGTTTGAATTACCGCAGCAACGCTTTCGGAAGAAGATGGTTCTGGGCAGCGCACTGCTGCTAAAAGAGCCGTTACTCTATTCTGGAAAGAAAAAGACAATTTACCGATCAGCGTCCGATTAGGGTTTCTTATCGGGTCGTTGATGGGATTCCTCGTCTCGTGCCCACAGACTGCAGAATAACCGATGAAGACGATGATCGCAAGCTCGAGGCTTCAAATGCGCACGAAAGAGATTTCTCGCGATTGAATTCCGTAAGCTGTTACTATATTAGGTGAGATAATTTTTCGGATAATATTTCGGATTTTTATCCTTTTTTTTAAACTGTACTTCATTGGATTCTTCCATTCGTAGTTTTGTGGCGCCATCTAGATAGGCATGCATGCTCATTCAGTTTCATCTGTGTAAAACTTGCTTTCTTGGGCTAAAAATCTTCCTACATGAAAGTAGATTGTAATTATAATCCTAATATTACCAAACAAATACATACCATCGCATTGGAGTTTATTAATTCTCTAGTTATCTATATCTAGTAGATGGAAAAACAACATAGCTATATATGGCAGCTACAAGCACAAATTATTGATATATATATGTATATATGTGGCTAACTTGATCAAAATCAAACTAGGCCCTTAAGATCTAGAGTTCATCCTTTAGTGGTCCTTTAGGATTATTGGAAGATAGCTTGAGCGGATATGAAGCCTCCATGGCTATGCCACATAAACCCTCTTTCGCAGCGATGCCACGGTGCATCCTAATGTATCCTTGTTCACCCCATTGAGTTCCCCAAGAGTTCTTCACTATCCAATACTTGGTCCCATCCGTAGTCGCCCCGTAACCTACTGCGGCCACACCGTGGTCTAGCTCCGTGCCACATGGTCCCGTGAACACACCCTACGGTTACAAAATATATTTTTTTTCTGTGTTAGGTGAACTTTGAGAATTTGAGAATATATGTCTAATTGGCTTTGTATTTTTCTTTTTTTTCAAATTAGTGTTAGTCTATGTCTAAGTGGCAGGTGGTGATTGTTCTTGGTGTAAAATCTTATCTTAATCTTTTGGCTGGTGTATTGCATATTTATTGCTTGGTGCATGTGCTAATAGTACATAAAATGTGTTGTACCTCAGAGTAGAATTGCATGTTAAGGCCACCGGCATCGATGGCTACCGACACGGGCTGGTTAGCTACTGCTTTCATCAGCGCGTCTTCGTTGTTTTCGAGTACGTTTTCGTGCCCATCAATCATGACCACTGGTGCATTCATCTGCAGATGAGAGTAAAAAATATCTTAGAAAGGTGTAGCCACCACGTAAATTATATAAAACACTGATTTTTCCCCCTATTTTTTTTCCACTTTTAATTTCACGAACCTTATTCGCGTCACAAAATTCATCTCTTGCACGGTACGGATACAACGTCTCCGTAGTTATGCCTCCATGTTTCTTGATGAACTCGTATGCGTTCTCCATGAGCCCTCCATTGCAGCCCTCGTTGTCCCTCTCACAGTCAACGAGTTCTTGCTCAGATAACGACACCAGTTGACCGGTTTTAAGCTTGTTGATCCCCTCAACCCCCACAACGGTTGAAAAAGCCCAGCAACTACCTGATTGGCAAAATACCACAAATCAACAGCCGAAGCAATACAACGTCGAATCGATAGTTTTCAACTAACTTACCGCATCTTCCTTGATTTTTGATAGCAGTGACGGCACCCTTCTGCCTCCAGTCTACGGAAGGCGGTACGTTCTCCACCTTTTCGTACGTAAATCCCGTCTCGCCTCTGGTCCCTTGAAGCATCCGGTGATGGCTCACCTTGGAGCTGTAAGAATTTCTGAACTCATGGTTGGTCATGTCTGCGTAAGGATTGAGCTTGAGCTTGTAGGGTAAGTCCATTTGGTTGACTTTGTGAATGTGTTGAACGTTGGCTTTGAACACGTTGAAACGCTTCTGCTTCTCTGTTAGGTCCCGGGAAACCGTGTGGTGGCTACGCCATCGCTCGTAGAGGCTCCACAGGCTTTCCTCGGAGGCCAGGTCCTTTTCAGTGAACTCTATGCCTCGAGCTGGGTAAAATGCATAAGCTAGGTAGAAGGAGACGAAGAGAACCTTAAACAATATCTTCATGATTACTCCTAACTAAGTCTTAGTGTTCCTTTTCTTCTTCTTTTTTGCAGTGCATGGTAATGAGAAGGGGGTTTATATAGGGCAAAATATGCATGGCCTTGGGTCTAAAAAATCGGCAAATTAAGGGGGGAAAAAAGGCTGTTTCATTACTGCTATTTTTAGAGAGGTAGTTTTGTATGTACGTATCTGTGTTATGTGATAAGTATACCCAACATGACGATGACGATCATATTCTTGCTGCTGCTTTTTGTTAAGATTGTTCTGTGATAAGGTGACGAGTTCCGTTCTGTTGTAAGAGATTCATTTAACCCATTCTTTCTGTTACTAAATCGCCAAAGCTAGCTTGGCTTTTTGCTCCTGTGTGTTTAATACTTTGTTTCTTGTTTTTCTTTCGACTTTTTTCTTCTTTCTTTTTAGCTTGTATTTGGTTACGAGCCTTTGTTCTATACAGAATCATGATGTCACTGAAAATACCTTATTGTGCTATTATTTAGCCTATGTATATTTTTATTGTGAAATTAAAGCAATCGTTTCGAAATTTCGAGAGAAAAAAAAGTCGAGGTTTTACTTTTAGAGTTAAAGGGTAAAATAATAATAACAACAATACAGTAATAATAACAATATTTAACGAGCCTGAACTTTCGATATGTCACGGTGAAGTTCGAGCTAAGCTTACTCTAAGGCAACTCATTGATCTCGTAAGCAAGCTCTATGCATCTTTCAGTCCTATCTATGAAAAATTAAATATTGTTATTGATTTTTATCATAAGACTACCCTATTGTGTTATTATTTTCTTAACTCGAAAATCTTCATGAAAGGTAAAATAAAAAGGAAAATAAAATAGTCTATTTAGTACTAAATAACGTTATTTTTGTACTTCCTAAATAAATAGGTTTTCTTATATATAAATAGGTGAAAATAGTATTTGAAATTGAACCGTTTAATTATTTTTCCGAACCGTACCCGATGGACTAACCGGATCCTAACTTTTCTTCTTGCTCAAGCTCACTCCAACCCGCTTGCTTGGAGTACATAGTTTTTAGTTTAACATCTCCGCTTCTCAGAATTCCTCTTTACATTCTTAACTGGTCAGCTGTTTCGCCGCTAGACTCAATCGATTCCTGCGAAAGTATACGTTAAAATGGCGAAGGCAGAAGAATTTTTGCCCACGAAAGGTGGATTTTCATTCGATCTGTGCAAGAGAAATGAAATGCTCGTGCAAAAGGGTTTGAAGCAGCCTTCTTTTCTCAAGACTGGGACTACGATTGTGGGATTGATATTTCAGGTTAAATTAACCGTGTTCTCTGTAATTATTCGGGTGTATTTTGATTTTCGATAGATTTCAAGGGCAGAGTTGGGTCATCGTAGAAGCCATTTTACCATAAATCGGATGCTTTATGAATATGTCGATCTGTTTTCGCTATCTGAATTCTGAATTATGTTAAGTATGTTAATTTCGTTTGCCTACCCATATACATTAATAGAAAGGGATACTAAGAATCTGGAACGCACATTTAGTGTTATTAAGTAATGCTACATCGCTGTTTTGGGTTAATTTTTATTTTTATACATATTTGGTTTGACAATTCGTTCATCTCCCCTTGAAATCATTAAATCGGTATGGTTTTTTGATGGACTAACCAGATATCTTGGCCTACTGTTTAAGTTTCACGATTTTGTCTAGGTTTACCACAGAGGGGATGTGTAGTGTGGGATTTTGGCATTTGTTGAGGATACGGAGAATATATTTATCTTACACAAAAGGGCTTTCATTTTTTGTTTTATTGTGGTTGTTGGACTTTGCTCTCATGTCTAGATTTCATCTTGCCTCGCACTAGGAATAAAGTGTCCTTCTTAATCTCTTTGAAAATTTTTGGTTGAACCATTTTCATTATTATGTAGGATGGTGTGATTCTTGGAGCCGACACACGTGCCACAGAAGGCCCCATTGTTGCTGATAAGAACTGTGAGAAGATCCATTATATGGCTCCCAATATATATTGCTGTGGAGCTGGTACTGCTGCTGATACAGAAGCGGTTACAGGTATTTTGGTGTCTCCTTGTTGTTTAATGAAATAGTTTCCGTCATTAGCAGTATGTGTTTAACACTTTCCTTTATATTATAAATTGCTCTCACTAGACATGGTTAGCTCTCAGCTGAAGCTGCATCGCTTTCACACTGGCCGCGAATCGAGGGTGGTGACAGCTCTTACGCTATTGAAGTCCCATCTGTTCAGGTAAAATGTTTTTATTACAGGGGAGTCTCGGTATCTTCATCTCTTCCGAAGAGAAGGAAATTAATATCTAAATTAATCTACCATTTTAATGAATCAGCTATCAAGGTCATGTATCAGCAGCCCTGGTGCTTGGTGGAGTCGATGTTACAGGACCTCACCTCCACACCGTGAGTTTTTTTGTTGGCTACGAGAAGTAGAAATTATTTCTCTTTTTTTTTTATTAAGATGCGAAATGTTGAATTTAATTCTTGTGCTTCTAGATATATCCACATGGTTCAACTGATACACTACCATATGCTACCATGGGTTCTGGATCCTTGGCGGCGATGGCTATTTTTGAATCAAAGTATCGCGAAGGGTTGACTGTAAGTTTTTATTTTTTAATAACTGTTTTTGCGATAAATTTAGTTTGCATTTTCTTGAGACTGAACAAGAACTTCGTAGAGGGATGAAGGAATAAAACTAGTGGCTGAAGCAATCTGTTCGGGTATATTCAATGACTTGGGAAGTGGAAGCAACGTTGACATCTGTGTCATAACAAAGGTTCGGCTTTGTCTTTATGATTCCTTGCGTGCCTTTTTTTTTTTACTTTTGTTCGTATGAGCAAGTGGTTGTAACAAACCTGGGGCAATTTCTTTCCAGGGAGAGAAAGAGTATTTAAGGAATTATATGCTGCCAAACCCTCGTACTTATGTAAGTGAAAAGGGTTACTCGTTCACCAAGAAGACTGGTAAGTTTCTTAATTGATTGGTTACATTTATGTTAAGGCTTATTTCGCATGGCTGGTACCCGTTTTTGAATTGTGAATGCACAGTGTTTACACTTAGGCTGTGTTTGGAACGAAGAAAGCAGCGTGGAAAAAAAATTGGAGAGAAAATGATTTCCATAAGTTCTTCTTTCATCTTCCTCACCATTTCGTGAAGAAATGAGTTTTCCTTACTTTTAACTAAAAACTTAACTAGATTTTCTTTTCGTTTATTTTTCTTATCTATTTCTCCAACCAACCAAACATAAAAAGTAGTTTTCATTTTCCTTTCCCTACTAATTTTCACAAACCAAACACAGTCTTACTGTGGCATCGTTGTACAGCCCTGGACACCATTATCATTTAAACTACTTTTATTCTTCTTTTCTTCAGAAGTGTTGCTTACTAAGATCACTCCATTGAGAGATATGGTTGAAGTTATTGCCGGTGGAGATGCAATGGAAGAATGAGGAGTACAAATCCCGAGCTTCCGTTTCACTATGCTTTGGTATGAAGGGTTTGTTATGTTAAAACTCGTTCTTGCCTATCCGCTGTGCTAAAATCTCAAGTTGAGCAACTGTACTTCGGGTGACCGTGAAACAAGTGTGTGATGGCATGGTAGTTTATATAACGTTTCGGATACGAGCAATTTATTACGTACCAATTGACATTTGGGATATTAACTTCGGTATTTGAAATATCTGCAATATAGAAGTTAATACAAGTTTTGACTAGAGAGCAAATTCTCAGCAACAGCTTTCACAGACGAGCCAATCTTTTGGAACAATGTCTCCTCGCTGCTGCATCTAGTGCTCTCGATAACCTTAAACCACTGGCTCGAAGGGTCACATTTGCTGTTTGTATCCACCATGCATTTGCAGGTATTCGTCACAATGTTATTATTCAAGTCTACATCTAAGCAGATGCTGGTGCCATCTTCGAGCTTCGAAGATAAGTGCATCTTAGAATCTGATATAGTAAGCCACCGCGAACTATCATCCTTGCATATGATTCCAAATTTAGTTGGTTGCCCTAATTCATCTGCTTGTAGGCAAAGATACGACGATCCCGCGATCGTTAAGGTCTTTTGAGGAGTGTAGTCCCATTTTTCGGCCTCTTCGCACGGTCCTAAAGCCAAGGGCCCGAAGAATGAGGACCTCTTCACGCATTTCCCTGTCATGGGATGGAATAGTACCTTGTGGGCTCTTTTTTCTTCATTACCTGGCCCTGCAAAATGCAAGAAAAAAGACATGTATATCATGTCTGTGTGTATATGATCTTGAGGGGAGAACGCCTTATTTGATCCCCCAACTGAGATGCCACGTTTGGTCCCCAATGTTACCGATTTTGGCCATCCGGTTAATTTAATCGTTAAGTTGGACATAATTACGTACTGGTCCATCAAGTATTACAGGTCGGGTGGGCCAGCCCGAATTTTGCGGGCCAAAGAATCGGGATCTGGCCCGGCCCGTAATTCCATCCAAGTTAACGGTTAATTTAACCGGAGACCCAAAATCGGAAGGGACTAAATATGGTGTTTGCCCGATCTTGACAGTTATTTTAAATGGGTATTAGGATATGAGAAGCAAACCTCTGAATGGATAGTGAAGAGATGAGATCTTTTTCAGCAGGCTTTGATTTCTTACACCGCACCAGTTCCAGTCATAAACCCCGTAGGTCTCGTCGTGCCCAAGCACGCCCTCTCGAGTGTAATAACTCCCGGCAAGAACCCACAAGGCCCAGTCCACATCTAGCTCAGCTGCCCACCCCATGAAACAATTCAAGAACCTGTCGTCATTTACGTTTGTGCCCCTCATGTCCACCCCGAACTCGCTTATGAACAAGGGGTATCCTCGGTCCAGCAAAAACCCGCCCCCCTTCATGGTCTCCGCAACCACACGGCCGCACACTTGGTTAGGATTCCCGTTGGCCCACTCTTGACCGTCGGAGAAACCATACCAATGCAGCTCGAACACTAGCTTGTTCGAGAAGGATAGGGTCAACGGTCTGTTACGAAGAAACGATAGGTCCTTGTCGAACTGTAGACCCGATAATATTACTAGGATGTTAGGGTTTGCTGCATGCACTGCTTCCGCTCCTTTCTGCATGTACCTTTGTCGTAAGTTTTGCAGAGAAATTTCAGATGTGGGACAAATAATCACAGTAGATATTATGCAGATGGTTTAGACGCGTATTACCTGTACCAATCGTTGACGTTCTGTCGGGGACCTCTCAGTTCATTACGCAAGCTCATGGCTACTACGTTCTTCGTGGCGTTGAACGTTATGGCAACCCTAGTTAGTCCTTTGATCCATAGGTTTGGGTCGAAGTACTGATCACCGAAGAAACCGTTACCGTCGAAACTACTACAACACCAACCGGGCTTGCTCGTATGGTTGTCTAATATGATGAGCAAGTTTTTCTTCGCCAGACTAGCTACCACTGCCTTAAAATAACATACGTACGGTGTGAAGAACCAATACATTTAACAATATGTTGCGTCCCGTGGTGACACATTTAGGACACCCAACGAGGTTGTAATTTTAGGACAGTAACATTCGAAATCGAAACAATTTAAGAACAATTTGTGCCAACTGCACGGTAGAAATAATCTCTTTTGTATGACGCGACAGCCCAAATAGAGGTCACATCACTACTATTCGATGCGGCGCCCAATTGACTTCCTAGTTGGACTGCCACATTATCAGAGAACGTGACGTGAAGTTCAATTGGCGATTGTTGTAATTAAATTGGTTCGATTTTGAAATTTAGTATCTTAAAACTGCAACTTCCCTAAAGTTGGGGCGTGCTGAAAATGTCGTCCCTCTTAATTTAAGGGACGAAAAAAATAAAGCCTTTAACAATAATATTAAAGTAGGAACGACAGACTTTACCTTGTAAGCATTGATGAGAGAGAGGTTGATGATGCTCGGGTTATTAGCCCGAACGCCTTCAATGGATTCGAGCAATCCCAAGTTCTTGAAAGATTGGCTCACGGTAACAGAAGCGAGGGTATTGTTGGTGAATAAGAAGAGGGGCCACGTCAATCGAACGCAGTTGAAGCCCATAACCCTAATGCCTTCGGATATTTCATCCAATGATTTTTTGCTGAGCCCTTCGGCCAGAACGATTTCGAGGTGCGATGGCCAGTTGACGCACGAGAGCTTCACTCGATTTCCCGATTCGTTGACTATCCACCGCGAGTTGGTGGATAGAGGTTGCGAGTAAGAGGTTATTGAGACAATGTTGAATGTTGTGAGGAATAGGTATAATGAAAGGAAATGTATGGAGTAGAGAAATTTCTTCTCCATGTTCTTGTGTTGGTTTAATTAATCTTCCTTCTCGAGGCAAGACTTGAATATTTATTGATGGAATATGAACATATATATGTTCTTGATAATAGTTGCTTTTGCATGCAGCATTGGTTTCAATATCCGTGGAGATGAAGAAACAATCTTGGGGTTTTCTCTCTGACTGCAAGGAGATTAATTATATTCAACTGTTCACTTCTATAACTATTATTGCAAGGGAAGCAAAGTTAGTGACTAAAAAGACTTGGAAGCTAAGGATGAGTTTCTTTGGAGTTGGGGGACTCAATAACATTGAACATCAAAGGAACCATAAACTATTTCTGCTAAATCTATCGGTAATCATTAAACGATTCTTCGTAATTTTATACGCGGCGATTAACAGTGTGCGACTTTTGAATTCGGAGTCTCAGGTGAAATAGATCAGGATTCCTTATTTGAACTCCACAATAGTCGTATATTTGTTTTGACCCGTGAAACCACGTCAGCAGCCCATATATTTGTTTGTCTGTTCTAGTTATAATAATTTCATAATAGGTCCGAATTTATTACCACACATAAATCATAATTGATTTAATTAACACCTATATATGCAATCACAAGTATCACTTTCTTGACAATGGCCTTGAACGTCTTTTGCTTCTGGCATTTGCTTCTTACAAATGTCGGTACACAAATCAGTCGAGCAATTAGCAGTTCCTAAATCAATCTCTTTGATGCACATACCACTTGTGGTTCTCTGAGCTGCAAACAAAAAATAAAATAAAATAAGTTTATATGTCTTATTATACATATATATCTATAAATATAATGGCCATAAGATTTTAAATTTAATTGTAATTTCTCGCACAGTAGACAACTACGAGGAGTCGAAGGAGAGTCTTCATGTCATGTGCCATTATTTAAAATTTTTGGGGAGAAGGGTACTTTTTTTCAGTGTATTTGTAGGCCGTCAGTGTGTATTTATATATAAAAATTGTATGGAACGTTACAAAAGAAAGAAAGAAATCTCACATTTTAATTGATATTAATTGTGGTAATACTTGAGTATATATTTGCATCTATTATATCATGATTTTAATAATAACTGGAGTAAGCAGTAATATGTATGGATGATTACATATCTTAAAAGAGAAAGAAATCTCAAATTCGAATTGATACTGAATATTACAATATCGAGTTGATATTTCCATCTATAAGCGTGATAATACATTCATCTACTAACACAATCTAATGATTATATCATAAAAGGAAGGCAAAAAAAAAAAAAAAGCGAGCATGAATTGAATTGGTATTAACTATGATAATATCTATATATCTTTGAGTCATTGAGTTTTTAAATTTTGAATCAATATATTTGATAACTGCAAAAATTTATCATTAATTCATATATAAGAACAAATTTGGGTCTTGGATCTTTTTTCGACAATATAACTTGAAAGAAAGATAAAAAATGATTTCCGGTTTCCTCTGAAAAAAACTTGTTTCCTCCGAAAAATGAGTTCGACTTATTATATTGAAAAATAAAATATGTAGTTTCGGCAATGGCGTTCCATAATTTATTAGTTTTCAAAGGCATCTAACCTCATCAGACAATTGGAATATTGATAAATTTAATATTTATTTAGATTAAAATACTGAAAATACTTTGACAACAATGCTCATATCACATGGCTATCGTTCCAAATTATTGCTTAAAATTCAATATACCTAAAGTATATTAAAAAAAAAACCCGTTCCCATCTTTCCAGTTGGTAATTGAAACCAACAAGTCAAATAAACTGCCAAACGAGATTGATTGGTGCAGGATCCTATTAGTAATCTCTCAAAATCATTTAATGGTAAAATAAAATATAGTGAAAAATACCAATTGTCAAAATCATATAAACTAGTATGGTGAATTACTATTACCAGTGATTCAATACAAAAGTTATTGGTTTTGAAGTGTATACTACATTATTTTGGGTAAAACTTGTAAAAATTTAAATCAAATTTCTATAATAAATACTTGTTATTGTTTAAAAAAAAATTTAAATGAAAATTGAAAAAAAAAATATAGAATCATATGCAGTGGCCCGCCAGCTAATTTAGACGAATTTAATATATAGTTGACTATACTGGAAATATCCATTTGTTGATATGAAACAATAATTATTCATCGTCACTTGTAGACGAAAGAAAGATTCAATATTATTTTATAACACAATAAAAAGAAGGAAACACAAAAGAAAAATCAATAAATAAATATAAGGAAAAAAAATAAATCACAAAGACAACGTCAATAAAAAACCTCAACGGGCTTTGCGAGAATCAAGCAAAAGGTCTTTACCACTTCGACTCTATTTCAGAAGAGCAGAAAGTAGAATCTACAAGCAAGCAAGTATATGCGCACTCAAAAGTCTCGCTAACTGCATTTTTTTTTCTTCCTAACTAACAACGGCTCTCCTTGATCGATAAATCGTAATGCTGATGCCCATGCCCTAGATGATTCGCATTTTGGTGGTTGGTTTGCTTGAAAAGATCAATTGAAATTGGGTTTCTGAAGAAGAAGTGTTCTTCGCATCTGGGTTCGCCATTGCAATAATCAAAGGGGCGATACAGTTTGTAGGGCTTCAACTTGGTCAACGTAGGAGTGGGAGCTCTTGTTGAATTTCCTCGCTGTTTCTTCCGAGCGATTGATGCAATGTTAAATCTCCGTTCTTCGACGTTTTGATTGTGAGTTTATTTCCAGCAATGGCGAGGCGTCACGGGTGGCAACTACCTGCTCACTCTTTCCAGGTTTGGTATCGATTTCCTCCGATAATTTCTTAAATCTGCTGTGAACTTCGATTAATTAAGAGAAAATTTATGTTCTGGGAAATTTGGTCGAGGCTCGGTTTGTGGAAAATGTTGATTTGTGGTTTTCGCTGGTAGTTTCTAGAAATTAAGAAGCCATAACTTGTCGATTGTTGGCGATTTTCGATTGTTCGGTTTGGTTTTTTGCATTTGTTCTAAGGTTGACTGACTCTACATTAACAAAAATCTCAATGTAGTTAATGAAACCAAAGGTAATAAATTGTTACATAGTTGTTTGATAGAATCCCGGGACGTCTGATATCAAATGAGAAATAGATGTCAACTGCAGTTTAAAAGGCATATTTTTCTGGCCTTTTTAACTTTCAACAGCCATTGTCTTCATTATTTTTCTTCGCATTTTCTTAAATCTTTTCGGGATGTCTGATTACTTACCATATGTCTTGTGTCTATTTAGCACCATGTAAAATAGAACTACATACAGAAGCTTCTTAAAGTTCTAATAAATTGACTTCAAAATTCGATTTTCTGCAGAACTAACATTTTTCAACTCGTTTTTTTCCACACGCAGGTTGTGGCTATTACAGTGTTCTTCTTGTTATCCGTTGCTTTCTATGCATTTTTCGCTCCTTTTCTCGGGAAGCCCATATACGAGTATATCGCCGAAAGCATTTATTCCTTCCTGGTACGTGCTCTCGAAGGCCTTTTGCTTTTTTTTCTCAATATAATGTGTGTGTGTGTGTGTTTTGCAAATCGAAAGCCCTTTTGCTACTTACCATCAACACTTAATACAAATTCAGGCATTTTGCGTATTTATACTCTATGTGAGATGTACTGCCATCGATCCTGCTGATCCCGGTATCCTTATTGAACCCGAACGAGCTTCACCATCAGCACATTCATCGCTAGTAGGCTCAGAATTTCCCGGTAATAAAACAATAAAAAATAATTATTACGAGAAGCGTATTTTCGTTCTAATCTAACCGTCTCGATTTAGGTAACTTATCCGGTAATGAAGAGCCAACCAAAGTGGGGTTGAGGAGTGGAGGTACATCGTATAGGAGGGATAGTGGATGTTTCTCCAAGCTTTGTGGTTTCCTTTGTTTTTTCATCGTGATGGAAGATTGTCGAAACGACGAAGATTATCTTCAGCAACAAACCGGTGAAGAGGATGCTTTATTTTGCACTTTGTGCAACGCAGAGGTACTTGTTAAATTGAGGGATTCATCCTTAAAACTGATCGGTTCTAAGAGGAGATGCCTATTTGATTTATATATTTGAGTCGGATTAAGTCAGGTTCCTGATGTGGGACAAATAATCTCTACACACCCCCTCGTGTGTGGCAGTGGACGTATTAAATCGGGTGGCAATGAGTCAAACAAGCGTGACTCAGATCGAACCCGCCCAAATTCAATTTTAAATTGAGGGTTCGATCCTAAAACCAATTGGTTATAGGATGATGAGAAACTTCTTTGATTTATATGTTGATTCAGGTGAAGTTAGTTTACCGATGTGGGACAAATAATCTCAAGGGTACTTATAGTCCCCACAACGTCTATCGAATGTGGAGCGTTGAGGTTCTTTGATTATATATATATCTGTGTGTGTGTGTGTGTGATAAAATGTTGGATATTTAGTCTCGAAGAAGAACATTATTAGTCTTTGATCTATTTGATTCTCCTTTCATCGTGCGAGCTAATGCGCCTCCTTGTTTGTAGGTGCGCAAGCTGAGCAAACACTGTAGAAGCTGCGACAAATGTGTTGACGGGTTCGATCATCATTGTCGGGTGAGTTTCTATTACTCAAAGAACATTAATTTCGATTCAATATGTGGATTAATGAGTGTGTATTTAGCATGTAAAAAGATCAAAGATGTTGAGAGAATTATTGCTAGCCCTTTTGATTTTCTTGAGCATTTTAAATTTTACCATTGCAGTGGCTGAATAATTGCGTCGGAAGAAAAAACTACATCACGTTTATATGCTTAATGGGCGCAAGCCTTATCTGGGTAAAAGCTTCAGATTACAACGCTTACTTCTAATGATTCTCCTTTTACAAATGTGCGGCTATTTATTTATTTTTTTTTCAGCTCGTCTTCGAATGCGCTGTGGGCATCGCTGTGCTCGTGCGCTGCTTTGCCGATAGAAAAGCTACCGAGCATCAAATTACTGATCGGCTTGGAGACGGTTTTTCCCGTCCACCATTTGCTACTGTAGTGGTACGTTTTTTTGCGACGTTTTTGCTTATATTATCTTTGTGAAATGCGTACTACGGTGCCTAAAAAAACCCGTAATAAGACAACTTTCGTCATTACAATGCATGTAAATTTTTTGCATACACACGTCTTTCGACCATTTCAGGCCTTGGGCACGGTGGTTTCTTTTCTCGCAGTCGTCCCTTTGGGAGAATTGTTCTTTTTCCACATCATTCTCATACGAAAGGTATCTTTTCTCATCTCCGTTTCGGTTTTAAGAGTTCTTCTCGGCGTGATAACCAATTTTTTTTTCTGTCAAAATTATCGTTATCGAATTAATTACTCGTATTTTCGAATCGTTAGGGTATTACGACGTACGAATACGTCGTGGCTATGAGGACCCAAAGCGAACCACCCGGGCCTTCCATAGACGGAGGAGATCAACAGCAGCAACAGAGTAGTATGCCTTCTTCACCGACGGGCTCTGCTGTGACTGCTATGAGCGGGCGAAACTCGCTTGGTAAGGGCCTACAGTATAAAGGTGCTTGGTGTACTCCGCCTAGGATATTCATGGATCATCCGGTATGTATTTATTCTTCGATTTGGAAAATTTATAGCAGATATATAATAAAACCATTTAAATGACCACTTCACCTAAAATGTTAAGCTTTAAGGGAATGCATCATATTTTTCTTTATATTTTATTTTCAACACGCTCCCTCACGTCTAGGCTATTTTTTTTTCCTTATATATCCTTCAAATGTTTAGTTTTATCAAATATGACCTCCCTTGGACTGGGCTCTTGATATCGTGTTGAATGACCACTTCACCGAATAAAAGCTTAAAGCTTTAAGAGACTGTATCGCATTTTAATTTTATATACTTTATTTTAAACAATTTTCTCACTCAGCTTCTCTTTTCCCAGGACGAAATCGTCCCTCACCTCGAGCCCGGTCGATTGCCTTCCACGGTCGATCCCGACAACCCCCAAGACAAGGGTAATAAGGTAAATTCACGCCCCGTGAGAATCAGCGCGTGGAAGCTCGCGAAGCTCGACTCCAACGAGGCGATCAAGGCCGGGGCGAGGGCCCGAGCCTCATCCTCCGTCCTACGGCCGGTGGGCTCCAAGCCCCACCACCACTACTACGAGCACGGCCACTCGCCGAGCACCAGCAGCAAAAGCAGCCCCACGAGCACGAAACAAGGCTACCACCACCACGAAGTAAGAGCGGGAACGTCTCGATCCCGAGGCTCGTACCCCCCGAGCCGCGGAAGCCGAGAGGACGTGGACTCGTCGTGCGGGGGGCATATTAGTAATTTGAGCAGCCCTCTGGCCTCGAACCTGAGCCCATCACCAATGGCTCAGCATAACAGCAACAACAACAACAGCAGAGACCATTTTGTGAACCCCATCTATCAATCTTCTTCCGCCGCTGGGACCGAAGCGGCTCAGGCGAGGAGGAAAGGTGGTGGCGGAGATGAACCCGCGAGGTCCTCTGTGTACTGGGACCCGGAGGCTGGGAGGTTCGTGTCGAGGCGCGGCAGTGGGACCGAGCTGACTTACACAGGTCAGTCGATTTTCTTCGGTGGACCGCTTGGTTCGGGTGTAGGAGGACAGCAGCAGCAGCACCAAAGGAGTGGTAGTAATGCTTCTTCGTCGAGCTATTACCAGCAAGGGAGGTCCCAGCGCGGCGGTCAGCTCCCGGTGTTTGTTCCCAGCGATTCGTCTTCTTCTCAGCCTCGGCGGGATCAGGTTCCTTCTAGATTTGACTGAGGAAAGTGAAAATGGATCATATGTGTATGTTTTCATCAGGAGATTATTGTGTTTTCTTGAGATAGATACTTTTTAAAAAAAAAAAAGATTTTACTTTTTAAATGCTTAATTAATTTCCTTTGTTCGGGACGTAGTATTCTCTCGAGAAAGGAGGTTACCGGTTTGATTCCACTTGATTGCTTTGGCTATCCATATTTTTTTATGGCTTGTGACAATAACAACAGATTAGGATGATTGGTCCCATTGAAAGTTGAATCCGTCACAGCCGACAGTGAGGTTCAAAATTCAATTTAGACTGAACATATCGGAGGGTGGGGGTTTGTTATATTGGAGTTGGACGGGATTCCGAATTAGGGAGTACCTATATTGTTTAGGCGAATTAAATAGATCTAACATATATCTTTGCACATGTGAGCATGTGGGACCGGTCTGTGATATCATCGAGATCATGAATCAGCAGAACGATTAGTTTTTGAAATATTATTACAACATCATTATCATTCTTGATTCTAATACAACGTTAGGATTGTCATTATCTTTTAAATTACCTAAGTTTTTCATTTTCGCCTTCTCCCATCTTCCAAATCATATGATACCTTGAACCAAAGGGAAAGCCACCAAATACAGTATGATTTCCGGCTTTTCCGCCTTGTGGGGCCCTCATAAGCGACCCTCATCGTGCTTTAAAAATGGCTTTGACAATGGCCTCCAAGTGAGGATACCTCTCTGAATATTTCACCTCTACAGCCACCAACCCTTATAATCACTTCATCTTCATACAAGGGCCATGAAAACCTGCTGAATGAAAAAAGGAGCCCTTAATAGATGGATATAGATACATATATAAACGTATTGAAAAATAGGTATCAAGTGTCTCTAAATTCTTCCCGGCTAAGAGTATAATAAAAGATTGGGCCATATGTTTCACACATCCAGCAGGAAAAATAAGTTATACAATAAAAAGCACATATAAGCTGAGAAACAAAAAGAAACTCCAGCTAAGATAGAATGTCATGAAATAAAACGAAGTTGCAATCCTGAAGAGATATATAGAAGTAGAATCAACTCACCTCCTGTTTTGCTAATTTTTCAGCTCAAATTTGTTCCTTTAGGTTCTGCAGAAAAGTTTCCTTGTTCAAATGGAGAGGTTGTATTGTACCCTGTTGTCTCTTTAGCTCAATAAGCTACCTCACCCGGGTTCATTAACTTCTTGGATTTCAAATGTTTCATCCGCTCTGTCAACTCGAATGGATCTTCCATCGAATTTTGCCAACTCCTCTGACAAAATTTTATGTGTCTGCTTACTGAAAGTTACATTCTTAGACTTCATTACTTCAAGAAGATTCAAACATGCTCCCACTTCCCCGTGCTTCAGCAGGCCATCGATCAACACGGTCCACACGATCTCATCACTATTCCACCTGTCTTCAAGCATCTTCTTGAACAGCAATTCGGCCTCAACCGCTTGTTCCCTTCTGCACGAAGCACGAATAACCATTGCATAAAGGGATAAAGGAGGCCTGAAATCTCTCTCTATCAGAAGATACAACATCGTAACAGCTTCATCGACCCTCAAATGCTTGCAGTAAACACCGATGAGGGAGCCATATATAGCTTCGTTGGGGCTTAGCCCTTTCTCTTCCATGTATTCAACCAACCGATCAGCTTCGTCACTTCTACCTTGACGACACAAATAATCTACCAAGATGTGATACGTGTCAACAGTAGGTTCACATCCAATCTCTGACATCCTAGTTAACAAGCTGCATATTACACTCAATGTAATAGAGCATGTTTCATCTACTGCAGTTTTATCTTGGACTGCTTCACTTTCTGCAGCCATATTATTTTCCATCTGCAGGCCCTTGAGCAAAGCATGGTACGTTCTGTAGTTCGGTTGAGAACCAGAATTTATCATTTGATGAAGAAGAGAAAATGCATGATCTAATTTACCGATACTTACAAACCCATCGATCAACGATGTATATGTGACTCGATCGGGATTTATTTTTCGACTTGCCATTTCTGCGAGCAATCTCTCGGCATCATTAGGCCGACCCTCTAAGCAAAACCCATGAATCAGTGAGCTGTAAGTGTAAAGGTTTGGCGGGAAATTTCTTTGATCCATTTCCTGAAGTTTCTCGTAGGCAATACGAGTCTCACCGTTCCTGCAAAGGCCGTCGATCAACGTTGTGTACGTAATCACATTGGGGAGGATCCCACTTTCGGTAATCTTGTTAAACAGTTCTTCTGCTTCTGATAGCCTACCTACTTTCACAAAACCGTCGAGTAGAGCGTTGTACATCTCTATATTCAGGGGAATTTTATCGTCTTTCACCGTTCGAAATAACGTAACTGCATCATCAACTTTCTCCCCCTTACACAGCCCGTCAATTAAAGCACCATAATTCACCAAATTCGGGCTTAGACCTTTCTGAGCCATCTCCAGAAACAATTCGCCTGCAACATCAACTTTATCCCCTTTGCAGAAGCCTGAAACAAGTTCTGTGTAAGTACACCTATCAGGTTCGCATCCATTTTCCCTCATCACCTCCACCAATCTCCTTGCATTATCCAAATAGCCACGCTTAACATACCCATTAATGAGCGTGTTGTACGTGACTATAGTAGGAGAGGGGCCCGTCTTCAACATTTCATCTAACAGAATCATGGCTCTTTCGACATTCCCGTTCATGCAAAACCCTTTTATCATAGCATTGTAGGTTTCAGTGCCTGCCAATCGGGCACGTTGCTTCATCCAGAGGAAGATTTCAAAAGCAGCATCGACCCTCGAAGTCTCACAGATCTCGTTGATGAGGGCGTTGTAGGTGATTGCGGTAGGGACCAAACCGTCCCTGACCATTTTGAGGTACAACCCTATTGCTACTTCAAGCTTGCAAGATTTAGCCAACCCGCTGATCAGTGCTGTATATGTTTGAGCATTTGGCTTGCAGCCATTATTTCTCATACTCACAGCAAGAGAGAGAGCCTCATCAGCACGACTATTAGCAAACAACGCCGTGATAGGAACAGTGTAAGTATACACATTCGGTTTCACGCCATCCTCGACCATCTTTTCAATAAATTCCAATGCCTCACCAAGCATACCACAGTCACAAAACCCATTAATAATAGTATTGTAAGTTACTACATTGGGATCAACCCCTTTTGCTCTCATCTGATGGAAAACGCAAAACGCCTGATCCAAATCCGAGTTCCTGCAGTGCCCAAGAATCAATGAAGTGTAAGCGAACACATCAGGAGACAATTCATACCGATATATCTCATCTAGTAAGCCCTTGGCCTCCTCAACCTTCCCTTTCTTGCACAAAATATTGATCATGGCATTGAAAGTCAGCAAACTGGGCTTCAACCCACTGTTCATCAGTTCTCTGTACACACTCTGCGCCAAATCAACCATACCAAACTTTCCCATTTGAATCAGAAGAGTATTGTAGCTATACAAAGTGTTAGGAAAACTTCGTTCCTTCATCCCATTCAAAAAATCGACCGCCCTCCTCACCTCCTCCTCGTTTTTGCAAGCTTTAATCATCGAAACCCTAACACGGTGCGCGGGACCGCGATTCCTATCCCTAACGAGCCTTTCCAGCATCGACTCATAACAGCACATATCGTGTTCGTAAAAATGAGTGTTAAAGAACCTGAGAACAGAGTCGGCGTGACTGTGTTCTCGGATTATCCTCGCCACCTGCGAAGGCTTCAGCCTTCGGCACAGTGATTTGAGCTCCGAGCTCCTCCCCAACGGGATCCGCTGATCCGACAGTATTTCGCAGACGCGATTCACCAGGTGATTGTCATAATCAGATTGCGAGGACGAATTGAGAAGAATCTGGAACTGATATAAGCGTCTTCGGCGATTGAAACGCGACGAGAGGAGCTTTAACATTGCTCGAGCAGAGAATCATGGATTAGTTAAAACCAGAATTATACATCGCATGCCTTCGCATTACTGAACGTGGACCGTTGTAGGCAATACATTTCATTCCAAGAGTTCGGACGGAACATAGCATAGGTATTCTGTTTAAAGTGGGATTCTGGGCCTTCGCAGCTAAAACACTGTGGGCCTGTAATAGGCCCATTTAATAGTTTGAAAACAATTATAGTCCATTGTTATATCTTACAAGTGGGCAAGTTACGGTTATTAGAAATCTCTGGTTCGAATTTCAAGATTAGTCGAAATCCTAACTAAAGTGGGCAAGTTACGGTTAGGGTTTAAATCGAGACTGTAAGAAACCTCTAGTTCTAATTTCGAGATGAGTCGAACCCCAACCGGATACCGTTCCGATTATGATTGGTAACCGATGATTCACGGTTACTGTTATGTTTCGAACCGTCAGTTCATGGTTCGAATTTTTTAGAAAATTAAAAAAAAAAAAGTTAGAAATAAGTGAATAAATGTTTAGTGGTCAAAAAGCACCCATTCACAACCGGTGGTACTGGTTTAACAACCAGTTAAACCATTAACTATAGCCATTGTCAACAGTACCGACAATTCGCGTACAATTACAATTTTTTCGAATGCCCCCGCCTATACTAGTTGTATATATATATATATATATATATATATATATCCTACAATTACACATTTTCTTTTTCGACGTCGAAATCCTACCAAAAAATAGGGAAATTTCGTTAAACTGACAAAAAATAGGGAAATTTCGTATTTTCAAGTAAACCAGCACACAACTGCAGTTTATAAATATCAACAGAGAGCAATATGCGAAATAATTAAGATAATTAATATCAACTCAGTGACGGCAAGAGTTGGTTTACAGTTCAGTATCATCATATCATATCACAAGACGAGATGATCTTTCAGTACCTGCCTCGCGAGGTCGAATGCGCCACTCTTCTTGTATATCAAGTGCAGGTTGTGGGCGGCCTCTCGACGCAGATCGCAGAATCCCGCTCTCTTCGCGTCTGCGGGGTCGGGATTTTCGTTCGCAAGCGCAGGGACGGGAAAATCCTTCACGTAGATCGACAGAACCTTTTCGTAGTACTCAGCAGCCAGAGTCACGAGGCCGACGTGGTGATACGCCCGAGCTATGTTGTACAGCGCCTCCTGCAGATATATAACCTTTTTTTGAAAAAAAAAATATAGTATCTAAGGTTTCACTTAAAATAAAAAAAAAAACCGGAACAATGGCTTAATTATTTTTAGTCCTAGAAGGACACATAAATTAAAGGGGTGACAATTTTAGAAAGATAAGTTTCGAAATTGAAGCAATTTAATGACACATAAATTTAACGTTGGTACTAGGACAGTAAATTTTAAAATTAAAAGGAATTCGAGGACTGTAAGTTTAAAAAAATGAAACAATTTGAGGACAATGAGTTTCAAAATCAAAGCAATTTGAGGAAAATTAACGCCACAAGTTTGAAACTTATTGTTCTCAAATTGCTTCGATTTCGAAACTTTTTGTCCTAAAATTGCAACTAACCTTAAAACGGAGCCACCCCTGACCCACAAAATAACTAAGCCATATAAATGAAAATCTTCGAAAGGGAAGAAGAGGGACCTGGCTGTTCTCGCAGAGCCTGGAGTAGTTGTGCACGAAAGAAAGTCCCTGCAACACGGTCTGATGCTTGTTTTGAAGACGGTGGCCGAGGGCCAAGTTTATCAAGGCAGTTCCTGCGATTTGTAATAATCGTTTCAAATATTATTAAGCATCAATTTCAATTCTCCGGTTAATATTTAGTTTTCAGGCAAAGAGATAACTCGTGGAAGCATTTCGAAATCTCTTTCTCTCTGGTTATTTAGAAGTTCCAGGTGGAGAGATGCAATACATACCCGCGCAGAGATTGATCAGTGGATTCTCGGGCATGAGCTTGTAGGCTTCGAGGTATTCCCGAGCGGCCGCTTGGTGCTGGCTAATCATTGTGAAATGATGTGCGGAAATGAGAATTGGAGGCACCGAGTCTTTGTGCTTCGTTCTCAGGCTGTGGAGGAACTTGTTGTGCTTCGTGAATCGATTAGTCCTACAGAAAAAGTCAAACAAATACGAACAAACTTTAATAAGTGTTAATTTGAGGATTCCATCCTAAAACTAACTGATGATTGGATGAGATTATTATATATACATTGAGTCGGGTGAAGTTAGTTTCCCGATGTGGGACAAATAATCTCAACAATCAGCAAACCATTGATTGATAATAAGAGCAAACAATTACCTCAATATTCCCTTATAGTAGCAATTCCAAGCAGAAAAGCTGTAAGGATGCCGACTAACGATGTAACGCACACAATCCCACCCTTGCGAAGGATCGGAGATATTATGTGCTATTTCTGCAAGTGAAGAAAATGAATAATGTCTCAGCCCCCATTTTCAGATTTCATTGTGCATGTCCAATTTAATGTAAACATCACAATTTTGATCAAGATATTTAATTATCTAAATTTTAAAGTAAAAAACCTACGAGCTCCGAGAATTCTCAGTTCCTCTTTTCTCTGGATGGATAAAATGTTTCCTGCTAGTTTCAGGCTGAGATTGATGATCTCCAATGCATCCCAATACCGTCGCGATGACGACAATGACTTGCATAACTGTGGAAAAAGGTGTAAGAAAGTAGCATGTAATAGCACCCTCTTTTGCCCTAGATGATGCTAAAAAAAGAGTAATAATTCAAAAGAACGTAAAGGCGCACATTCCAAATAATTGAGAATATTTATCATTTGCAACATGATAAATTTGTGAACGGCGATGGCTCAAAGGGTAACGGGTTCGGGGAGAAAGTCAAGGACGAAAGAAAAAACTTACATCTATGATCAATTGGTGATGTTCCTCGTCCTTCAGGAGATTTGGCAGGGGAGGTTCTCGAAATACTTGCTATAATGAGTAGTTGTTGGATTAATCATGCAATGGAACAAGATATACAAATAAATCCCCGTAAAACCAACAGAAATAACAAGATGGAACAAGAAAAATCACAGAGTAAAAAATTCTTAACTGGAAATTCATCTTCCGAATCGTCGCTCGTCCAATCAAGTCCAGCAGCCAATGCGGCAGCTCTATTTGCTTCTTTTGCAGCATTCTTCTTCTGAAGCAATTTCTTTGCTCGGGACGCTTTAGAACTGTTCCAAGGGATGCCAGATAATGAAAAACATATATATATATATATATATATATATGTGTGTGTAATCAAATTGTTTTGCCAAAATCGTAGCCATAAACGAAGCAAGTCAATAGGTCCAAAAGTTACATACATATCTGCTGAAGAAGCAACAGGTCTGAATCCACAAAATATACCGTCAGTTGGTGGATCATCAAGAACTTTCACTCTTTCTACGAGAGTGCTCCTCGACAGTCTTTTTCGCAACCTAACCTAATGCAAGATTGGAATAGATGTTCCTTGCGTGAGATAAATAAAAAAATCATAAACATCCAATTTCGTTATTATTACATCCATAGATACCTAATGTTAGAGAAATGCTTGATCTATCGAGGGAAAAAAGATTAAATAACATCAGGATGTCGCAACAACCCAAAGTAGTGAATCTGGCAGCATGACTCAGTTTTAAATTATTTCCACATATAACAAAAATCATTCGCCGAGAATCATCTCATGAGCTGTAGTAACAGCAACGATTTATTTCCTATAGATTATGGATTCTATTAAGTTTTTCATTTCTGGACTGAGAGAATTGATATAGGATTCAATTTCTTCCGAAGGGCTTTGAATTATGTTACTTAAAAAATGCAATTGAGCTAGTTTAATTAGATAAAATGCTGTTCAAAGTAAATCTGATATCTTTGGTTTCTTGTAAGTTAATAATTTATTATCTCATGACCTCAAGTAACCAGGCTCAAGGCTTTTGGATGAAATATTCATAGAGAGCAAGAAATATTTTATCATAGACTAAACCACGCCATAGGAGAAAAGCTGTCTATCTTTTAACCGTGAAAACTTTATCTATCTCTGTCACATTGACTAATATTATTCATCATTTAGATACAAAAATATTGGAGCGCTAAAGAATTCATATGGCCACTAGACTGAGAAATCATCACCAAAGCTGTGACATAATATTGCTTAATCTAATGTCATAATTAGTGTTTTGGAATGCCGTTGGAGCAAAATCGTCATATTTAATTTTCCTCATTGAGCATAAGTAAAATCGTCAAATTTAATTTTCCTCATTGAGCATAAGTAAAGAATGTGGCATATTTTTCAACCTGATATACTATCTATATCTTTACTCTACGCAAAAAATCCTGCTCCCAGGAAAATAGTATAGAAGATAATCCATCACATTTTCGAATCATCAAATCAATTTACTGTTACCAGAATATAGAGAAACTTACCTTTCGCTGAACAGTTTCAACAAATAAAGTCTCGCGAATTACAGGAAACAATATGTCTGCAAAAGCCTCCAATGACCCTTTAGCTCTATAAAGTTGGGAAAGCTTCAACTTTATCTTCCCATTTTGCCACCACAATTTCGGCAAATCAGCCTTTTCTCCAATAGCCGTTCCTGAGGCTACATAGAGTATTGATCGAAAACTGACTAAAACATGGGCATTAAATGATATAAAAGTCCAAGATACCTGATTTTACAGTAGGAGAAAGCACAGATATGGCTTCATCGTCTCTATCTTGTTCGTGAAGAAGCAAGGCAAGCGTCAAACGAGCATCAACATCGTCTTCAACTACTTGAATAGCTGGAAGAAACACATAATTAATATAACTTGAATTATGAAACCACAATTGAAATTAATTCCATAAATAAAAACTTCAAGCACAGAGATTGTCAATGCTACATCAGAAAACAAAATACAGTTCCACATTATTTACATACCTCTGTAATAGTATTTGATTGCTTGGGTTGCTTTCTTTAAATATGTATGACACCTCGCAATTTGCAAATCTAGATAGCCCTAAGTGCCCATAAAATGTCAACGGTTAAAGTGGAATACCACAAGGAACAGTGCAACAGACTCAGAATAATTCCATGTAGACAAAGTCCATCAGTTAGCCATAAATAACATCGATATACACACATCCTTCAGAAAGAAAGAACATGATACGACAAATGGTGTTTAAGACCAGTATTCACGGTAACATATTTTTCACTCAGCAGATCTTAAGAAAGAAACGGCTAGTGAGAAGAGATGAGCACCAATGTCCATTAGTAATGGCTGAAGAATTTATTTTCCAATGGAAAAGGGAATCAAAGTCATTTATTTAATCTTCCTTACATTATACTTGTCAGCATCTTTCTCCAGCATCATGTAGTATGTCAATGCAGATTCATACTGATCGGCTGCCATAAGTGATTTCCCTACTTCAATAATTAGGTGAGAGTGAGTAGCAGCATTCTCCGGCTTCAAAACATTGAAAAAACCCTGTCGAATAAATATCAAACAAAAATCAAAATTAAGAGCATAGGATAGAAATTAGGTTGGCCGATCAAGTGTTATTGTATAAGTCATCTAAATGCTCCATGAAAAACAATGCTGTCAGAATTATTTTCTACGTGAAAACTTTATTCCAGAAGAGAACATTAACCCTGTTGAGACTGTAGCAAGAGACAGCGCCACAGAACAGATACTAATTGACGCGTAATGAGAATGAAAGAAATAGGGGAGACGGAGAGGCAAGAACAGAATATCATAAAATGCCATCCCAGGGTAGTTAAAAATCCTGTCACAGATTAGAAACAAAAACCAGTAAATATTGTTGAAAATCCAAGATCATGAGTCACAAGGACACAGCCTTGAGAGAATCAAATGTAAACCTTATCCTTTGGGGCAAAATAAGTGAATGAGATGTCTATTAGTGATAAGATGACATAGACGTGCCTCGGCTTTCTCCATATGCCCAAGATGAGCATGGAATACTCCAGCTTTGATATTCAAATTCAAAGAAGTATCGTTTTCCGTATCATATGCCTGTAGTGCGTGCTCAATATGTTCAACGGCCTTATCGTACTTCTTGCTTTCCATAAGCACTGATGCTAAGAGCTCAACAACACTGAGATTCAAATCACTTGCACGAGCATGATTGCTCAGATGCTCTTCAAGAAAACACACAGCTCGTTCTCTTTGTCCACATTGTCTATAACACTGGAAGAAAGAATGGAAAATTCACCATCACAGTAAGGTGCGAAAAAATGTTCATGATGATGCATAAGCAAAGGGAGAATTTCTTGCTTGACAGCATATGCCACTAAGTTAGATGATGAATATCAATTTAGGTGTTTTTAGAAAATGCAGGTCATTTGAGTTGACCTTAGTACTATTTCCAAGGAAAACACTTAAATTCTTGCTCTCCAACAAAAGATTTTCATCCATCGTTCTGCATGATACTTGTTTCAAATTGCAAAAACTTCAGGTCACAGGACCGAACAATTCAGGATCATACATTTAGAATAAATAATAACTAGCTCTAATTTGCCGTAAGAATTATCTATCGAGGGATCTCCACTTCGATTTCAGTTTATGGTCAACAGTTAAAATTAAGCAGATAGTGAGCAAAGCACCCTTAAACAATCATTGCTGTATGGTATTAGTATTACGTATTTGAATTAACAACAAAAAGAAAGGTTAGTTAAACTCGGACACTATAATGTGCATAATGCATTGATTAGTTAAATCCGGCTCACAATGATGGTTTTAGATAAAACCTCAATTTAATGCGGATGGAGAATGAAAACAAATATGCAGTTAAAAAGGGTACAGAAAAGGTTGTAAAATTATATATGATTATGATAACAATCACTGTTCAACTTTGAGAAGCACGTGAATGACATAACGAGAACAGAACGCCTACCTACTCTGCTCAAATTCAAAATTTCAAACGGTTTATGCACTTTCTGCTTTCTATTCAATTTTAAATTTCAACAAAATTTCACGCATAAATAAACTTTTGGAAACAACATTATGAAGGTATTTTTAATTCATATTCATGTACTTTGCTCGAAACAATCAAATTTAATAGATATGAAAAATCTGATGAGACCTGTGTGGCTCTTCGAATCACTTCCATATTATCAGGCTGTACACGGGATATTTGCTCGTATGAGACAGCAGCCTTTTGAAACTCTCCGAGCTCAACATATAGTGAAGCACGGAACGTCTGAAGGTCAACATCATCTGGATTTGCTGTGATAGCTTTACCAAGGCAGTAGTTTGCCTGCCTCTTGTCCCCTAGCTCCCTGCAAACTACGTCATTAAAATTGATCTAATTTCTCAATCCAAAAAACTTAAAGTGACAAAATACTTGAAAATATATATACCAAGAAAAGTCAGTAAGCAAATCATGATGCCAGACAACAAGAAATTGCACGCTGTAGAGGAAAAACAAAGAACATGAAGATGTTACGTCAACTAACTACTTACAGTGATTGGTGGAAGAGCAGATTCCACAAAGAAGCATCTTTTGGAGTCAAAAGAGCAGTGATCATGTAGAAACTCAACGACCGTTTTTTATCACCCAATTCGTTATAAATATCGCCAAGCAAGCGGTAAGCCTCAGATAGATTTGGGGCCAGATGGATTACTTCTTTTAGCAAAGAAATCGCCTATAATTCAGTAGATTGGCAGCAACTGTGTAAATGAGTACAAATCGAAGAGATAACACTGAAGTGTGAATATAGATGGACCGTGTTTAACAAGAAAATTGTTATACAAAATCTTAACAAATAAGTTATGTAAAGAGCATAATAGTAATTTGTAAATTCTAACAGGCCACTCATGCAAGGATGTTATTTTCATTTCACAATCTTTGAGATAATCGGTTTTAGTGATTATCACAAATCCACAATTGAAATCATGCATACACAGACAATAAAACAGCTACGGAAATCATCTTGTATGGCCTGAATGAAACAGAAGGTAAAAATAGGATCAGGCCCTCTTACATATGTTAGAAGACATGTGTTTGGTCTTGATATGGAAATGTAGATATACAATTTTTCAGACTATGTTGTAGCCGTTCATGAACTAGGAATGTCGTCATTTTTTTTTATAACCTTAAGACCAAATATACTATTCTGTTTATAATGTATTTCTATTCTACAATCAAGAAAACCAGTCTATGTTTAGTATTAGTAAGCCAGACTTCCAAGAAATAATACTAACAAACAAGGAGAGAGCCCTCTAATTTGACTGAGGAAAGATGACTCAAGTAGAAAAAAGTCATCAAGTGAAAAAATTCCGAACAGATGTCTCAGAGCATCTCTAGAAGATCCATACCTCTTCGAAGCGCCTATGTGCGAAATGGAGAGTAGCAACCCCAAGTTTCTGTGCTGCTTCAGGATTGACTTTTCTTTTTGATCCCTTTCTCCTTCCTCTTTTCTTCCTCTGATACATATTGAAACAAGCAAGAAGCAATCAATCAATGTTGAGAAGCCAACTTAGATATGCTTCATCAGACAATAAGAAAAACCGAGCAACCCTGCTTGATAAAAAAGAATAACAATGCCCCGGGCAGCAAGATGCTTAACTATAATGTTCACTCCAACAACCAATTGTTTTAAAACATATGTATGCATAGGGAAGACAAAACCAATTTACCAGACTTCTTAAGTTTGCAGCAATACAGATAAAAGCTTGAAAAAGGAAATTTTATATTTTCACTCTAAACTTAAAACTATCAAAGAAACTAGCTCACCATCAAGCTATTTAGACTACATAAAAAAGAAGAGTTCTTTCAAACCTTCCTTGACTTTCTTCCCATACTGTAATTCATGGTTTCCATTATTTCTTCAAAGCTTGCTCCGATACTCTCCTCCAATCTTAACCTCTTAGCAGGCATTTCACTGCAGCCATCAAGACACAAAATATATCAAGAGAACGAAACCCCAACACGAGAAACAGATGAGATAGGCAACAAAATCAAATACTCCATACAACATAATAATACGCGAAACTTAAAGACACCTAACGCTTTGTTGAGCAGCTATGCGTTTCCCGGCTGCCAAGACCTCGTAATGCTGGCCTAATTGCTCCAGCCTCTCGTAAAGCTGCAGTCCCGAGGGGTCTTCTTCAGCAAGTGTAAGAGGATCCATTTCCCCTTGGAACTGGAAATCGTGTTCGTCTTCTTCGTCATCAGCGTCTTCTTCTTCATCACCATAACCTTCTCCATCGCCATCATCATCACTATCACCATCATCGTCTCCATATTCATCATCTTCAGCTTCCTCGCCTCCATTCTGCTGATGTTCTTCAGCTCTTCCCCTACCGAGCTCTGACTGAAGTTCCAACTCCATAGGTGCATCGAGTACTGCGGTCGCTTCAGGAATTACACAATTCTCGCTTCCGCTAGTCGCCTCAGTCACGGGAGACAACTTGCCATGATCCGCCATGTTCGCAGGTTTATGCAAGCAGAAGCATCGAACAAATAACAAGGAATTTGGGAAAAATTATTGAAGGTCGTCGATCTTCAGTTCGCCAATGAGTGGGTCAAGCTTTATTGAATAGCTATTTGGTTCTGCTTTGAAGAGCTATTTGGTTCTTGTGGCACCTTAGTGAGGCTTTGCTGGGCCATTTGTTGGTGGGCCTGAATTGGCCTAATAGGCCGAATAATTTGTTAGATGTTATATAAATTCATTTTTCTATATCTTTCTAGAGAATAAAAGATGCATTTTCTTGTGATGGGACTATGGAGTGACAATTCAATTTTTCAATTTATATACAACTCCATGGTTATCTTATCGCGCGACACTTATTTATCTTGTGAAAGATGAGTTAAAGTGTTCACATGAAATCGATGGGTCGGTTCAAGGTCATGATTGCTGAGATCTAGCTCGATCGAGCTCGGGCTTCGTCTTAAATGTCGGAAAAGCTCACAAACGGGTTCACAACTTTTATTGATTTATTATATTTTAGACATACTTTAGTTTTTTTTTTCGGCGACATACTTTTGTTGGAATTTGAAAATTTGATCTTCACAGGTTCACCTCGTTGAGCAAACAGCTCACGAGTCGAGATTGAGTTTAATTATTTATCTTCGAGCTGAAGCACAAATATGCCGAGTTTGACTGTTGGTTTATCTTCGAGTTCAAATGTTCTTTTTTTTATTTTTTGCTTGTTTTTTTTGTTCCTCCAGGTTCGGGGGATTTTGTCTGTCTCGTATGTGATGTGTTTTCTTTTGTAGCAGTGCTCTTTTCGAAAAGACAAATTCCTTAAAATAGAAAGTAACATAAATGTATTAATCGCCATTAATATGGAGTTTTAGACTTATTTTGTATTGCTCAAACTTCGAATGATCTTTGTTTATTTTTATCTTAACGAGAGTTTTCTCTCGGTGGAATGATACGAGATGGATTATCTGAATTATGAACCCTTGATCCCATGTAAATTTGTTTTTATTATCATTTGAAAAAAAAACTATTTTCCACTATGTTTGAAAGTAACAAATTTTCATTATTTTGACAACATTGAAAAATAAAATTAAATGTACGACAAAAAATCATATTATAATGGACTTGTTGTATGTATTGCAATTGTCGAACACACGTCATCACTATATATACATCCAAAAAAAGTCAATAAATATAAATAAAAAAGAAAAGATTAATTAAGTATAATAGAGCGCAGATCCTTCGTATATCGTGGATAGCCTAATCTTGAAAGATCGAACGGCCAGCTTAGCCCTTCTAGAAGAATATCTCGTCAGCTTGCTCCTCGTCGAATTCGCTCTCGGCAATGACGACTTCACGCTGTCGTCACCGTTCAGCGTCACCGCATACTCATAATCCCCAATTTTACTAGTAACGACGACGCGATGATTCCGCCGCTGATCGACGCTGCTCGTCGGACAAACCCTCGAAGCCCTGCTTCTCTTCTTCCGACCGCGGTTGATCTGGTCGAGCGCCACGCTGGCCTTCACCGCCAGAGCCGCCATCTCAGAGGCGGATATCCGGCGTCTGAGCTTCGTCTCCGGCAGCACGAAGTATATCTGGCCGCACTCGAGCTCTTCCTCGGAATCGAGAGACGGTACGTGCTCGTCGAAGCTCAATCGATCCGAGTTGCAGATGAAGTACGTAGTAGCCGAATCGGAGGTGTTGCCGCTCGATTCCGATTGAAGAACCTGAGAAGCTTTCACCGGCACCGCGTACTGGTGGAGCTCGCCGCTCGCCGAGACCACGTAGGCTGTAGAAGAGGGCTTCTGTCGCCTGCTGTCTTCTTCTCTTCCCCATGAGAAACAAACGCCCATTAAAAACACCTAGAATTTCAATTGATCGATGGAGCAGAAGGAGAAAAATTTTGAATTGCGATTGAGAGAGACGATGAAGATAGAATGGGAATGGGAGATGAGATTGTGAGGCGGTGCAGCGCGTTTATATATAGAGATTGGTTTCCGAGAACAGACGAAGAACAAATTGAAATTAATTTTAATATTTTTTATTATTATATTTTGTTTCAAAAGAGGAGAGAAAACGTGTAAAACTATGGGCGGGCGAATGTGAATAAGGGATACGTGACGACAGCGAAGTCGTAAGGAGGCAGCTGCTGTTTACACTGTTACGCAGACCGTTAAGTTCTCTACAAAATTATAATAAGTAACGATTTACTCCTACAAAAAATATATATAATCGCATGCTTTGACTTTTTGTTTTGTGTGTTTTTATGAATCTTATTTCGGGATAAGCGAAGCGATGACGTTGATTCTTGGTGTCCAAGTTTAAGATTAACATTGGCTTCCAAGAACATTCTATTCAAATGCATGCAACCGTGTCTTTGACGGACTTTTTCTTCGACAGCATCATCCTGTGAATATGACAAAGATCATTTTCCTCTTGCTACCGGTTTCCAGCTTATATTCTTCGTCTCACTAACAATCTATGAAATAAATAATTAATGAACTTTGTAGAGTGCTGATTAAGTTAACTTCTTCAAAAAGTAACATTATCTAGGTGGGTCTATTTTTTTTCTAAATGTGTACTTGAAAATTCATTATTCTGACCATATATTATATGGGTGAAAGATGAGTCAAAACATGCATAATTGTCGAGCTCGATATCCTAGCTAATAATATCTTGTGAAAAAAAATATTTCAATAATAATAATAAATGTTGAATATCTCTATTGGTGAAAATTAAGGACGACCAGACAGAAACTAAGAGCCACTAGTAGCAGTAAGATTCTGCATGTAAAAAGTGCAAGACATATAACTGATAAGATTTGCATGCAGATATTACACTGATTAATTGGGATTTGAAAGAAATATATCATCGAAGGTTGAAAAGAACTAAAATATATATATATATATAATATGTGACAAGGAATGATATAAATATTAAATCATAGATAATCCATAACAACGATTACTTGATCAATAAATAACTTACCCTTTCCCTCTCACCAATGCTGTAGCAGGCAATGAGAATGATCTTGTCAAGGCTATATAACGTTGCATCTCCAGAAAAATGCTTGCTTGAGCTGAATAAACTCTACAGTAGATGAATTAAAATTTATAAATAAACCGATGTAATATTATTAATCAGTCCATTTTTCATGCGGCGTAATCCTAGAAAACGGCGTGCGGTTATTAACTCACCTGGAAATGAGAATACTAATCGCCTAACAAATTTGTGTTTGTAATCTCAAGTAGAAACTCGAACGTTCTCATGCTTAGCTAATTCTCCATGCTGAAACGAGTACGAATCGTGGGCAAGCGACTGCATCGAACAAATCAATGAAATCAGAATTTAATTGACTGTTTCGAAATTTTCGAACGTTATCGATCGAATTGGTATATGCAAGCATAACAAAACTTATTACATGAATGGAGTATAACACGCGTGTGAATGATACCTGTTCCTGCGCTCGGAAGTACACGAATGGAGTATAATGGAGGAAGTTGGAAACTCTTGAGGTATAAATATCAGCATACCTTCAATTTGAATCAATAACAAAGCTCAGATAAATTTTCATTTGCAAGCTTCTTATGATCAACGTATTAAATGAAATAAGATCAAGAAACGTACTTCTCAATTTGCCTCATTAGGTGACTTTTGTCCCACAAGCCTGCCCGTGAAAGATAACCCCATCTGAAAGAGAAAGAACCACCAAACGTTGAAGGGTTAAGATTTTCCAAAGTTATTCTACAAACTTGTACGTGTTTTTTACTTTTTACTTGGTAGGATAAACAAGCTAAGAGACATAATATATCGATTTTTTGTTCTTCGGGATAACCTTTTATTAAAGAGTTCCCCGTCAGCTTCCATCATTGGAGCAATCTTTTCGTCTAATCTCTGCATCACGATAAGTAGCTTCTGAATGCTTTCGGTAAGGTCTTCGTCGTTCATGCAGGTAGCAGCGAGAGTCTGAAATGCAAAACGAAGCAATCAAACGAAAAAAGATAATGCATTGAAAAATTAGAAATCCACGTGGGGAAGCAAAATCAGTGACAGAAGCAGAAATATCATATCAATTTAGTTGAAATTATTATACCATATGCAAGACAATAAAAGCAATAGAATCTAGTGTAATTTCCATGAAACCATTTTAAGGACCATATACATTATTCCCATGATTTATGAGACTTACACAAAACGAGTACGGGAATGAGATTGTATAGTATATATATTTCTAATACACCCATATCAATTCATTTAAATAGAAAATGAGAAGAAAAATAACTGTTGCTCCCCCGCTTTACTTACTCGTTAACAAATAACTGTTGCATCCCCGATGACAAGAAAAATTCATAATAGGAAGCATGTCGGTCTCTTAAATTTATTTTCAAATTTCTATAATTGGTATGACTAAGAAAAGCAGTAGATAAATAAGCTAAGACAAGCAAAATATAGATTTTCTTATCTATCCTTTTACCTGAGCTGGTCGCCCTTTATTACGTCTCTGCAGAGCAAGGCGAAGTTGATTGAAGAGGTCCCCAACAACCTCCTTCTGCTTTATGAGCTCGATCAGTTCAACACGATGACCACGACTACGAATTAAAGCACTATACTGCAGTAAGAGGGTAAGTAGAGTTTAATACAGTGAGCAGTAATATAAAGACACATAGGAGTCACGGAACAAAATTAGTAGTTCAGTACAAAATTTCTACAGAAATGCTTTAGAAATCTGAATGTAGCATTAATGCATAAAAGAAACAAGTAGCCACTCTTCTAACGCAAAAAATAGTTATGGAGCATCAATTTTAGTAGATGCCAACAATGACAATTAGAATAATGGGTGGCTCTAGTCAACAATGAGAGAAATAAATCACGAGCAATATTTATGTTAAGCTTGACATAAAAGCATCTTGGTGACGCGAGCTAGAAAACGTAATAACCACATAGGGATAACATTGCTGATAATTAAATGGAAATAAATCTGTCACAAACAACATTATACAAACCTCCTCCTCTAGTTCCTGGCAAACTAGAGCTGTACGCCATCGTAGATGAACTTTAGATTGGCTAACGTCAGTGTAAATATGATCACCAACATACAGAATTTCATCTCCATGAATGCCAAGAGAGTTCTCGACCATCTGAGCACTACCTCCAGAGTACAACCCTCCTGCGAAAAGAATCAGAATTCTTTTAATTATATAAAACACAAAAACAGACTTTGTAAGAAAAAAATGATGAATACACGAAAACTTAATTGAGGACAGCGGTAAACTGTGGAAGAAGGCCAATCGATTAGGATACTATAGGACAGTAAAAAAATGATGATTTGAAGTTTCCATATCCATAATATGTGATTGCTTCAAATAAAAAAAAAAATTAAAAAAATCATCAATATTAATTGAACATTGGAATGGGGCGAGTCCTCTACATCAGTAAAAAAAGGCATCTAGAACTGTTAGCTCCAAATCCACCCACAACACCCTAAGCTCAATCAGCAGGCATAATAACTTTGTAACTGACGAAAAAAATAAACCTTGATTTACTAATATAGAACAGCCATGGTCTTTCTGGTGATGCGTCTTCATAAAAACATGCATACCAAGTTTTTTATTATATCCAAAGGCCGCAAATTTGTGTTCATGAGTAAAGAGATTGTGGAATTCTGAAAATTGGAAAAAACTTTGTATAAACACCTGGAAGAGCCTTAAAGCATGGACGCATCAAGCCTTCACCGGTTACCACTTCATATAATGGGTGTGACATTTGGAAAAACTCTGGCTTCCTCGCAGACACTATTACCTACAGAAAGGATCATTCATGTATGCTGATCTAATAAAATTAGCCACTTCTGATGCTTCATAGATATATATAATTAATATTGGCAGTCTAAGGTATTTAAACTATGATTCAGATGGCCAATAAAGCAGAAGGAAAAAAATTGAGAAAGTTTTATCTGCATACAATACTCACAATGTCAAAGAGATCTCTCCAAGTCAAGTCGTTTGGAAGAAATCTATTGAAGGAGTACTGCATCATTTTGTCGGTATAAAGGTGGTCCGAATTGGTAATGAGCAGAAGTTTTTTGCCAGCCTGCAAAAGAATAAGACAGAGTAGTGCTTATGAGCACACATTATGAAAATATATTAGGAATTAATATATTTGGATCCAAGTTAACTCAAATGAAAATGGAAATATACCTCCTTTTGATCTAATAGAGCCAAAGGTAGCTCAGGATCAGGCTCGACGAAGAGTTCAGGCTTGGACATAATTTCACTCTGTGAAAACCCAATCGAGACTAGTATTTTAAGCACACACAGACTCGATGCATGTAATATATAAACATATATTATTTTATATTTTAAGAGTATTTAATATATAAAATTTTAATTTAATTTTAATTTTGTATTATTTTTAACTATAGAAAAAGAAAAAATTGATGTGTGAGGATATAATTAGAATATATAAAAAATAAAGATCAAGGATACAAAGATAAGAGTGCCATGGCTAATTTAAAGGATAAAGATACAAAGATAAATACCTTCAGCTGTCCTTCAACGTGTGCCCTGAAGAGTGCTTTACCAACAGCCTGATAAAAGTAACAGAAAAAAACATTGTATCATATGTTAACAATATTCCATATCCTTTTTATGATATCAACTTCGTAAGGCCTCTATAATTGAGAGGCCAAGATCTAACTGTAACACATGCAAACAATATTCTGTATCATTGTTAAACCTTGTACAGCCCTCTGTAATCGAGAAGACCAAGATCTGCTGCAACAGCTCCTTCATCCAATCTATCCACCATCTGCAATCAACCTTTCAGTATTACATGACGACATTGATAGCAACCACACATTCAATGGAGTTCAAGTACTGCATGTATGAAAGCTAGAACTGAAGTATTAACATTATTAGAAAAAAATATTGAAGTACAATAATTTAGCATGGCTCAATTCAACTTCTAAGCTTAACAATCCCACCAAATATTGAAACCTGAGTAACCAGACATAATTTTTTACCAGATGTCTTACGTAATTCGGTAATAAAGAAAATATATCCGAAAATGATGTTCGATGGGTGGGAATCCCAGATATAACATCTTTTTCAGTTCCTAGCACTCCTTGTATATTCTATATATGGCAAGCGAAATAACAGCATATCTTTTTCTGGAGTAAAACAGGTATTAACATTAACAAAGTGTTTTGAAGAAGGTATAATTTTGGGAAATTCACAGAACTGTACTTCAAAATCTTCAGGCTGTTCACCTGCATAAAAGCAACGGCCTCTGAAACAGAGAACAACGTATTGAGAAACTCCCAGCGGCTCTCTTGACGCAGATCCACAAGTTCTCTCCCATATATTTCACTTCCATGAGAGAAAACTAGAGTAAGTTGGTAGACAGTTACAGCAAGCAAGAAATCAACTATAATAACTTCAGAGAATGTAAATATGAACACTGGTGTCAAGTCATACATCAAACAGTATTGTACTTCCGTTATTTAAACACTTCAACTGGTGCAAGCTTTTACAAGAAAATGACGGAGACTTATTTGCATTACATGGAATATAAGCGTGTCGGTATTCATTTTAACTTGAGAAAGCTGAAATACCTCACTTGTTGAGTTGACAACATTCTTGTCCCATGCATAGCCCGCTTAACATATCCAAAGCGATCTGCTTTGACCAAGTTCCCTTTTTCTTTGTCTATCACTAAACCTCGAATGACCTAATATTCCAGGAAGCAAAATAATTGCATATCGAAGACAATAAATAAACATGAGATCCGTCAAACATGTTAAATACTCAAAAGCTTACCAGATCTGGATCAAAAGCAAGCCCGTCAACAGGAAATCCCATATTTCTCAAATTGTCCATACAGTAGTCATATGCCCTTCCTTCCCAGGCCTGAAAATCCAAACCATTCAGTATTCAAAATTTTCAGCTGGCATCACATATTGATTACACATATAAGTAACACTGAGCTTGGTGGATACTGTTATTGAATTATTAGGCAAATTAGATGCTTGTCGATGAATGAAGAATGCAGATACAGTATGCATTTTCACCTTCTTCAAGTTGATTTTGCAGGTAGAAACTCTGAAATAATTAATCAAAGATTAGAATGAGAGCAGAATGACCGAGTCGTACCATCACATTGTAATGAACCAACGTGTAGTCCATATCGTAACCAATCGCACTAATCGATCTCAAGTTTAACGTTCGACTGCAGAATATACCACGAGCAGAAGATCTTGCGGAGATCGGATCCTGAATGCATGTTAATATATTACACAACAGGCAGCAGATTCTTATCAACAGCCTCAACTACAACAGCAGCATTAACAAAGTGATTGAATTGAGAGATAAATAGGTAATATTTACTGGAATGCCCAAGTGATCGAGGAGATTCTCGGCTTCTTGAGCTTCGAATTTGGCCACCTCCTTAATAGGCCCGTCGAGGACCTCTTCAATTGGGGCCTCGTCGATGCCTACATAGAATCCCGATGAGACGCAAGTACAGGTATAGAAAGTAATAAAAAAAAATCATTAATTTGAGAGTTTCGGGTACCCAATTTGAGGTTCAGATTGAAGTCAGGATCCAGGTTAAGATCTCCTTTCGTGCTCTGGCCGAGGTAATCGTAATCCGACTTGTTGACTCGGCTGCTGTTCACCTTGCTGTAAGATGAAGTTGTTAGGATGCGACGACAACGACGCCGTGACCTAGACGCGAGGTTCTTATCAGTCGTCCAGCGACGACTCCTCGAACTGCCAAACGCCGCCGCGGCGCAGTGGGTAGATATCGCCACCGTCATAGAATTCATTGGCGAAATTCCTGGATTGAAACAACTTCGGCGTGTGTAATCTGCGAGAAGCGGCGAAAGCTAACAAGCTGCGGCGGCTCGACTTTGGCTGGGCTTCAGTCACCCTTTTATCGCTTTTTCTTCGGTGCTTTTCGTCACACTCTCAGCTCAGTCAACGCCACAAGTCCGATATTAAAGAAGGCACTGAATACATATTTTACATGCTGAGCATATTCGTGTACTTTTTAACAATAATTGTTAATAAATCCCGAAGCAATAATAAAACTTAAATTAATATTATATATAATCAATATTCTCACAAATTGTTTTATGAGATACTTATAATAACACACTAATAAACATTTTAAACTATAGATAACTCTATACATAAAGAAATATTATATGTATATTAAAGCACACGCGTGTATAAATACTAGTCTATTTATAATTAGTGGGAGGGGATTTTTCTGTGTTTAAATTACTATTTTATCCTTCTATTATTATTGTTTCTAATTTACATATATATCATTTTAGCTTTCAATGTTTTTTATTTATTACAATTATATTCTCATAAATTGATTTCTTTTCTATATACTTAAAAATAACATTAGTAAATTTTAAATGATAAATTCATCTATTAAACATTTTACACTACAAATAACACAAAATATGAAGTAAAATTATACATATTTCTATATTAGAGAACATGGCCGAGTGCGAATAATAAACTAGTATCGAAAAACATTTAAATAAATGATTTTAATATTTCTTTTTCGATCAAGGACTATCCAACGGTCAATACAAGAATGCAACATTACAAGCTATTTTTAGCAAGTGACTCGAAAGTACTAATTATGGACTATTGTAACGGTCATAAATCAGACATCAAGCATCATCATCACTGCTCATATCAATCCATCTCCACTCGACTCCCGTAACTATTTTATATATTAGATAAAGCTATAATAATATATATTCAACGAAAATAAAATATATAAATATATAAGAACATTCGTAGGGTTAAAGAGAACGATAAAGATAAAAATAAGAAAATATAATTTTATTTCACATAAATGTATGAAGATTAAATTATTTTTGGCACGTGGTCCACAATATTTCTATATCTAGCTGGCCCTCGTTTATGCTTCCCTGTTCTCAAAGAAACGTTAGGCATAATTGTCTCTTAACATCAATGATTAAAGCACAGCCCATCTTGTAATTAAAGTGTGTCGGACATAATAATTGAATTGTATGACGGACGGTGTTGAGTAAGTGATGACATCTAATTTCTAATTCTTTCTTCCCTTTTTTTTCCACGTAGGGAATCTCCGTGCCAAGAATGTCCTAAAACTTTAGTCTGAATTTAATTTTAAACTCTGAGATCGGACGTGAGACAATCCAAACTTTCAGAAAGTGTATTAGCAATAGCTATACAGCAACGAAAGTCAAGAATCCATATGTGATTGAAATATAAACATTATCATCGATTAAGGGATGATCATGACTTTTAACGGGACTAATTTTCCGGACCTATTTCTATCTTTTCAAACTTTTACAGATTACAAAAGCCAAAGAATTCAAATGAAGTTTAATTTGAAACGAATATGACTACATGGTCAATAATGGAACGATCTCAACTTCCAAAAAAACTAATCTTTCTGACAATGTGCACCGTTCCAAGTCCATACAGATAATAGAAGTAAAAGAAATCGAGTGAAGCATAGTCTGAAGTGAATATAAACATCAGTGTATATGTGGAATCTAACATGTAATTCTTTCAAGAACACAAATTTGGTCTAAAGATTTCGACGGTGAACGAACGAGAATGTAAACTGACCCACCATAGTCCACACGTCAGTCGACCTCGTTTGTTGCTTTTAACAAATATTCCAAGAATTTAAATGGGAATATGATGTTACATATTACTATAATAGAAAGAAAGAGACATGACATACCAATAAACATGTATTTCAACGTCAGCCGCTTTTATACATTAGAAAAGAAAAAACCCAATTAAAAAAAAAAAAAGGAAGGGGAAAGAAAACAAGTAACTGTATGTGGAAAAAATTTACCGGGACCGATCGACGACGATCACGCCGCCTGTATAAAGAATTCCTCTTGTCGTTGCCGGCGGCGGCGGCGGCCGTGGAGGAGGAGGAGGTGGTGGTGGTGGGTCACCTCCGCGAAACGGCTCCTATCGCAGTGCGTTGGAAGTCCTTCACGGCGGGGGCGAGCTTCGCCATGCTGTCGTCGTAGACGTAGGACACCTTGTCGACCCACGTGGTGGAGGCCCTGGCGGATTCCGGCACCGAGCGGCGGCAGAGCTCCTCGTGGACGGTGATGGTGTCGTGGTAGTGGTAGTAGCGGATCCTCTTCTCCGTCCTGTGGAGGCTCCGGCCCGCAACGTTCTCCGACATGTGCACGCCCGTCGCATACGCGTTCCTCGCCTGTATCGCGTACTTGCGGTCCCTCCGTATCCTCGTCCTCGAGTCTCTGAACACCATCTTCTCGAAACCCCATTGCCTATTCATTAAAAAAATAATAAAAAATGGTTGGCTACTTCTTTTCTGGGACCGTAACTCGTGGGTTTGCAATTTAAGGATACTGACTTTCAAAACTGAAGCAATTTAAAAGGACGTCCGACCCAACATGCCGAATAATTTGGATATAAATCACACGTCGTAGTTTCAAGACACCCAACTTACGGGGTTTGCAATTTAAAGGCAACAACCTTCAAAACCGAAGGAATTTAAAGATGCAATTATGCATCCAGTGGATCGTGTCCTTAAATTACTTCGATTTTACAAATTAATGTGCGACTCCGTAACTTGGGATATCCTGAAAATGCCACTCCCTAACTTATAGGACGAAAAAAGTAGTTAATATAAGAAGTTGCATCAACGGACAATGGGCAACAAATTTCCGATCCCCACATCAACAAACATTTAGCAATAACAATTTAAGCACACAATGCGTCCAAAATCCAAGTTTTTGGCTGGAACTCTCAATACATGATCCTCACATGTCAATCAAATAATTTGGGAATAAATCATATGTGACGGAAGAGGGATAAACAATATTTTCCCGACACCAACTTGATTGCAATTTAAAGACACCATAAAAAAATCAAACAATTTTAAAGACAGAAAATTAGGCATCCAACATACTGTGTCCTTAAATTGTTTCAATTTTGAAAATTAGTGACCTTAAACCCCGTAACTTGGGCCCGGCACAGGAGGATCAACGAAGTTACCTGGAGCGATCGTCTCGAGAGGGCCCGTCGACGCAGAGGACGCTCGACATTGCGTTCTGCTCGATCGTGAACTGCGCGTACCTAGAGAAATCCCGCATCACGGACTCGAGCGCCTCTCCCCGGGGGAGGTACATGTACTCGTCCACGTCGAAGAAGAACGTCCAGTTGGCGAGGTGGCGGTGGCGGTGGAGGCAGTCATTCACCACCAGGAACTGGTTGTAGTAGTACCCGTCGTACTCCGAATGGGCCCGTACGTCCTGGACCGTGACCCGACCCGCACGTATCCACGGGTCGAGCACCGCCCTCACCTCCGGCGAGACCCCGCCGGCGTCGTGGAGGACGAAGTGGGAGCTCGGGCCGAAGAACCACGCGTGGTATGCCATCCACTCTCTCATCCGCGGGGCGCTGATGTTGCCGTAGAGGGACGAGCCGCAGTAGAGGTACTCGTACTTGTACGGTGGGGAGTAGTGGGCCTCGTCGTACGAGCCACGCGCCTCCTCGAGCGCCGTGAACTTCTCGTACCTTTTTTTTTCAAAAAGAAAAAATAAATAAATAAAAGGAAGAAGTTAGAGGCACGAATAACGAGGAATTTTAAATAGTGAACAGATTAAATACCTGCGGGGAGATTCGCCGTAGTAGGCGTAGAGAAGGAGCTTTCCGCCGCCGTTGTCGGAGTTGGGGTTAGTGGGAAACGTGCAGTTGACGACGACGACAGTGTACACGCGGCCGTAGCCCCAGTCCGGCAGCATCTTGTAGGCCTTGGCGCGGACGGGCGGCTGCGTGGAGTCGTTGGGGACCCACTCGCACTTGTACCACGGCTTCCCGAAGACGTGCGTGGGTTTCGAAGCCAAGCCCACCACCGCGAAGGTGCGTGGCCCGCCGCGGTACGCGCCCATCTGGACGAACAGCGCCGCCGCGCTTCCGTACGCCTGGAATGTCCTCTTGTTCGGGTCGAGCGGCGGCGGCGCCGCAGCCGCCGCCTTCCTCGCGCCCTCGGCTGCCAGCTTGGCGTACCTCGAAGTGACGTTGGTTTCTGGGGAGGAGAGCTCCGCCGGAGCTTGGATTGAGGCGGCGGCAGCGCATCGAGCGGCCGCGGCGGAGGAGAGGAGGCTCTCGTAGTAGGGCAGCAGATTCCAAACGAGCATGACGAGCGTGAAGGCGAGCAATGTCGCGAAGAAGGACTTCGTCTCGAAGCAGGCGAACATCTTCGTCCCTACGCTCGCTGGCGCCGAAGCAACTCCGTCTTTCCTCATCGCGGATCAGATCTCGCCGCCGAGATACCACAGAACATAAGGCGGCGCACCTCCCCTTGCCTGAGCTTTTTAACTTTACCTCCTCGGACAACTTCGCAGCAGAGGACTTACAGATAGAAACAACAAAAAGGGCTTCTCTGTATTACTTCAGTGTATTTATAATCGATTAATATCGGACAGATTGAGAAGGAGAGCTTGGAATTTCTCGAGCTGATAACGTTCGAGAACTTTTATGACCGACAGGCGTCTTCTTTCAATGCGTATCTCTGTGCGTGTTTTAGTGGGTGTTTTCGAGAGAGAGAGAGAGAGAGTAATGAGGTGTATATGTTGCTGTGTATGTTGGTGTGGCTTGTTGTACTCATTTACATGTTAATTACTTTCTTAGTCCTCTAGACGTGTGATATTTACGCACAATAGATATCGAGACAAAAAGTTTTAAAACTAAAGCATTTTAATAATCTTAATACTGAAAATCTAAATTTAGCTCTGAATTAACATTATGACTTGTGAGCCACAAGTGAAGACTTATGAGCCACAAGTGAAGTCGTGAAGATCCATGTGAAGCTAAGAAAAAATAGTCTAAAGTAACATCTCGGATGATTGGAACCAATTTAAGGAAATTAATGCTAGATTCCTAATTTTAACTGGCAATTAATACATGTAAGTCAATTAAGTTGGAAAAATCATACAAATTAGCATTTTTCAGCATTGCGTATGATTTTTCCCATCATGTTTTGGCTTACTTGTGTTAATTTTGGTCTAATTTTCAGCATTAATTATTCTTAAAATATTTCATTTTGAAACTTAAAGACCTAATATTGTCATGCTTAATTTTTTTGTTCTTAAAATGTCATTTTCCTAATATTGATGCGAAAAAGATAATCAAGCTTTTATGCATATTTTTTTCGTTATTATTTACTTTCTCTTTTATCACCTTTTTCTTGCTTAGACTAATGCCCTTAGATCTGTCACTATATACCGAAATGCCACTAGGCTACGGCTAATACCAATGGACGCATATTTTTTAATTATATATTTATTTCTTTTTCAACTAGATTCGTCCGAGGTCAAAAAGCGTCAAACGCGACATAACTTATTTCACAATTATTTTATTTTATATAAAATAGTATTTCCCATACTTTGATTTTTTAAGTTTCTCCAAACATTTCCTTTTATACTTTTCTTCGAACGAAGAGTTGTTCATACACAAAAGAAAGATAATGATGCATTAATTGATATTATATCCCCTAATGACTTATATTTCTACATACTTCTTGATGAAAAGTCCAATGTTTCCTGTCTTATCTCGTGAACAGTACTCATTAAAGGAAAAACTCTACACATGAGCTGTGGAGTTGCCATTGAAAAACGAAATAATTATCTCTCTTCGAAAGAAAATTTAGACATACCTTTCCAACACAATCTGATGGCAGTCAATGGTTTGTAGAAATACCAGAAGCATCCACGTGTCCATTTCCTTTGTAATTATCGGTCATATATCAATTTAATTCTGACTGCTTGATTAATTGTAATTCTTGAAGTTTCTTCAACGAATTAATAGCTTCTCAAACAAGTTAGTATAATTCTCATTTCTGACCCCGCATTTTCGAGGAATTCATGTCGCAAACGGAGATGATATTGTCCCCAACCCCGATCCCGTGGTGATTCCCGACCGGTAAAAAATAAAAAGTTAGGGCTGAGAATGGGACCGAGAATATAAAGATTGCGTCTCCGCACACGGAGATAGAAAATGGAAGATTCTCGGTCCAGTTTAGGTAATAATGATGAGACTTATTTGATTTGATTTATCTCGCTTTGATTTTCTTGGAACGGTCATTTCGCATGGTATCAGAACTCAAGCGAATAGATCATGAGATATGACTCATTTAAGAAAATTACACGTCTAATCCTATATAATAAAATCATCATAGGCATGGAGGGACAGTGTTGGAAATATAATATATAAACGTAAAAAATGATGCAGTTCCTTCTAGCTTAAGCTTTTATTTTAGGTAGAGTGGTGGTCATTTAGCGTAGAATCAGAGCTCACGCGAAGAGGTCATGGACAACGTTCTCGTGACTATCCATTTAAGAAAATTACACATTTAAGCTAGATAATAAAGCAATCATCCTAGAAGTAAGGGGAGCCACGTTGAAAGTGTAATATATAAAATAAAAATAGCAATTAATAGAGAGAAAACTAGGAAAAGGCACAGAAAGACACAGTGAAGTATATCACTTTTTCTCTTAGTTCAGCTTCCTTCAGTGCTCTTTCAACTTAGCCTCCTCTTCCTTCCTCACCAGCTCAATCTCCTATACTTGACTTCTCCAGCACATCGTTAGCGGAATTATACCCACAAATTTTAGTAGATCCATTAACCTCCACAGGTTTTGTACGTACCTCATCTGCCAATTTCTTATTGTTCACATTCACTATCATCGTCTCCAAGGGTTGTGTAAACTGTAATAACATCTGATTTTGCTCGATTTTCAATAGTTGTTTCTCCCTTCACCTCGTTGACTTGGGCTGCTTTTTTGTGCCATGCCATCACCTTAGGGCCAAGTGTACGGCCATCGAAAGTACCCAATCTCCTAACGGTATTTCTTGTGTTGAACTTCAAATACTCTTCTTGGAAACCCTCATTTTCGTTCCAAAGTTTCATAAAGGCCTCAACCTACAGATTGAAGTCAAAGGTGGGTAAGCTAAAAGAGGCTGATGAGAGCTTGCATTCGCTTAAAGGCTTGGTTTTCTTTTTTCTTCTTTTTGTGTGCGTTTCTCTAGGTATGAGAGCTTTTTCCCTCTGTTCAATGTTTGCGGAGGGTGCATCTGAGCTCTTTAGCCCCTGTAAATTTGTTAGTTTTAATGAAACTTCCGTTGGAAACAAAAAAAAAAGGTCGATGAGTTTAAGGACGGGAAGTCTTTACCTGATTCATACAGAGACGGCCAATTGCTTCTTTATCGCCTTTCGAGGCATATATACCGACAGCTGCTGCATCGTCCTTGTATTTGAACAAGTATTTGTTTTGCTAGTCAAAGAACTTAATCAAACTCGATACTATTATCAGAAATTTTCCATGGTCCAGTGCTACTGCTAGCGGGTTCAATGAAGATTTAACAATTCTACACGACCCATTACCCTCTCCTGGAGTTCTTTTCTTAGGCTTTGGAGACCAGCATATGCTACTTGATAATCTTCATTGACCTTCATCACAACAGTTGTTTCAGATTTTTGGACACTGTTGTTGAGATTTTAATTAAGTGGGTGTTGTCCTACATCGAATAAATCAAGCTCTCAAATCCAATATATATATCAAGAGGCAACTCCACCTATCACCAATTGGTTTTAAATTGGAGACCTCGATTTCTAATATGGTATCAGAGCAAGCTTCTGCTCGAGAGCCGGTTCGATCTTCTCTCGCCGCCACCCGATTCATATGTCCACGTGTTAAGCCGTCATGTCACACGTGAGGGGGCGTGTTGAGATTCTAATTAAGTGGGTGTCATCCCACATCGAACAAAAATCAAGCTCTCAAATCCACTATATATATCAAGAGCCAACTCCACCTATCACTAAGTGATTTTAGGTTGGAGACCTCGATTTATAAGATCTGTCTTTTGAGAACTTCTAGCTCTTTCCTAAGAACCTGCAGACACCGCACCAATATTGAGAACCTAGAATCGTGTACTTAAAGCTTCATCAGTGTTTAAATTGTTGGATGGAGGTAGTTAAACCTTAAGATGATCTTCAAGCTCTTATCTCTGTTCAAGAGCCTGCTTGATTTCGTCTTGGCTACCCAAGTTCGATGATAATTCCCCTCGAAGTTGCTTTAGCCGATTTATCCCAAGGAGGATATGCTTTTCTTCCTTCAAAGTATGAGTTTCATGCTGTATTATGATTTCCATGTTGTATATCTGCAGAGATGCCAATTACGAAATTAAAAGCAAATAAAATCGAATTCGCAGATTCACCATGGTTACCTAATTCTCCTTCAGCACAAGTGATCCGTGTCGCAGATCCTGCGTTTCCAGTCGGCATGTCGATGATTCAAGCCATAACGAGCATTAATCGGCAACACAAGCGCGAATGTTAGGTCCGGGGCAATTGCTGATAGAGTCACGGTGGAAACTGAAATACGGGGACGTGGTGTAGCTGTGACGGCGCAGCCGTTCGACGGTGGTCAGAAGATTTAGAACCCGGCTGAATGCTGATAGGGTTTTTCCACATTTGGTACTTTATTAATCTTCATAATTTTCTCATCTCATTTTCGGAGTAATACACTGCCCATCCTGTGATTAGTACATATTTGCAAATCAGCATTTCCTACTTCTCAAATTATCTTTATGCAAGTAATTGCAAACTCGCCCTTGTAGTATCTCATGATAAAATATTAGTGTTGGGATTTGGGGAAGGAATGATACATGGACTGTACACTATTTCTTTTTTAAAATAGTCTTGCAAGCCAATTTTTTAGTCAATGATTTTAATTTTAAGGTTATTTTTATCATTTTACAGTCGAGACTTCAATTACAAAAAGATTATACGGATTTGAATTCATGACCTACTTTGATGACTGACTACACAACCAATGTTCTACATCATAACAATCCATCATTAAAATCTTATTTAACATAACGATACGGTTTAAATTATGATTACTACGGGTATAATAGTATTTACACACTTGGAGGCTATTAATAAATCTCATTGTTCATAGACTATTTATCTAAATTATATGATTGTAAACTGTATTATTCTTTTAGTTAACCAAGTAATTAAAACTTTACGTTTCGTAATTTATAGCTTTGACCATAATAGACTATAGTAGGGGAGAAAACTGAGCTTATGAGAATCGAGGTCAAGTCTCATCGTGGCTAATTGAAAGCTCACTAATCTTTTAATCTAAAATTAAAAATTTCAAGCTTTAAATTCTATCTCTAGCTCGTCGGATAATGAGGAAATGAGCTCCCGACCCGAGCTCGAGTCGACTATAGGGAAAATTTATCAATTTATATCTTCATACTCTACTAGCATTTTAAACTAAACTAAAATATCTCAAAAAATATTAAGGCAAAGTTCTTTTATATCTTCGATCTTTAATATATAAATAAAAATGATAACAGTAAAAAAGTCAAAAGATAATAAATTATGAAATCTCGTAAAATTATGTCACATTACATCAATAGTATTACCACAATTCAAGAAAAATTAATCTCAAGCCTATTACTAAAAATATGCCAATAGATCTATTGAATTGGACAAAGCCTATTATTTCTCTGTGGTGGATTTGAATTCTTTACAATATTGCATATACTATCTTTATAATTTTGTGATATTATTCGATTGTACGTATCATATTGCGTTTCATAATATTTCTTATTTAAAACTTAAATTTCCTTCGTTCTCATTTTACTCTCAACTAAACATTTCAAAACAAGCAACTGCGATAAGAAGCCGAACCCTAGATTTTCTTCTTCCACCATTACGACGTCGTCGGATTAGGTGTTTTTTCAGGTAAGTCTTCGTCGCCTATCGGCATATCTATTGTTTTTGTTTCTTCTTCTACTGTTGCTTTTTTTTTTTTATTGTTAGGTGATGTGGTGGTTTTGCAATTTATAGTTTATATGCGTCGGCAATTGGGAATTCGGAGTGAATTAGGCTTTCTTTGTTTGTCGTAATTGTTGTGTGTAATAGTTTGAGGGCTGTGTGTTGATGGACAAGATTTATTTATTTCAAGAACGTCTGAAATTTTTCTTAATTTATTGAATTTATAATGGGAAACGTGATGCTGCTTTGAAGAGGGATTTTGACTGCTAATTTATGGGATTGAGTGATTTATGGTGAACTTTTAGGTTTTTGTAGAGCATTTCAGCTGGGGTTGTCTTTATATTTTCTTCACATTTTATGTTATTTTAATTTCTGATTAATTGAATATAATATGATGTCTAGGTATACAAATGGCTGCATCGGACATTGAAATGGAGGACACTGATAAGCAAGATGTTGAGGTGGGAAACAGTAATGCTCAACATTCAGATGGTAAAGGTATGGGTGTTGATATCCAGAGCAATGAAGGGCCACACGGGGATATTTCCTCTGAGAATATAGTTTCCGAGGATGTGAGTAAAACTCAGACTGGGGAAGAAGAAGGTGTGTTAGAACAGCGAGATGGTAAGGAAGAGGAGATGGCTGTGAAGGGCGAAATGACAGATCCTGTAGGCGATAAAATTGAGAGCTGCGAGAACAAAGAAGTTGCATTGCCCAATAGTGAACAAATATTTGACATAAAAGATGATAAGGAGACCGAAACTGATGGTCAGGGTCAAGATTCTGCTGAAATCCTAGCTCAGAAACACAATAATGCCAATAATGATGCGGGGGATGAGAAACCTTCTGTTGGTAAGGTGGGTGAAGAGATGACTGTTGGGAATGGAGCAGGTGGTGCAAGTCTTGATGTCATTATGGTGGAAAAAAGTCATATTGGAGAAACTGCGTCTGAAAATCCTGTAAACGCTGGTAGAGACGGAGGAAATTGCATTCAGGGCGTTGTAGGGGAAAATTTGGCCACAGAAACTGAAGTGGTAAGGGATGGTCTGCAAGAGGCTTCAACAGAAAATAAGGAACTTTCATCTAAAGAACCATCAGATAATCATTCTCACTCCCACAATGGTCAGTCAGAGAGGGTTTCAACGGGTAAGGATGATGGAGTTGATGATGCTGTCAAAGTCAATGGGAGTAATGTGATTATGGATGAGCCCGAAGGGCAAAATAAAGTACCTCTTTCGGCTCCTGTACCGGACGAGAACAACTATAATGTTGCAATTGTTCCTACAAAACACGAAGGCGAGGATGTTAGAAAGCAAGACGGAACTTCGACACCCATTTCTACTGTTAGATATCCTGGTGCAGCTGGTGAACGTGGCAGTGAATCAGCTAAGACGGTTTATATACAAACAGCACTGCCTCTGGTAATGATGTCATTACTGGAATATTGAATGGTCATGAGTGTCAAGTGACCCTTAAATAAATTCATGTAAATGATTTTTTTTTCTGCATGATTAGATGGCTGAGGATGATGACGGGACACCCGAAGAGCAAGCAGCATTCATGAAGGAGGTTGAGAGTCTTTATCGTGAGAAGGCAATCGACTTTAAACCTCCAAAGTTTTATGGACAACTCCTAAACTGTCTGAAGTAAGTTGTAATTGACTTCATTTTGTGTCATTCATGGAAAATCGAACGTCCATTTACTTGGTTTTATTGCTTCTAGGTTATGGAGAGCTGTAATCAGATTGGGAGGCTATGACAGGGTATATTCTTAACATTGCTGTGTCATTATTATAATTATCAATACATCATCTTCTTTCTTAGTATTAACTATTAGGGTGGTTATAGCACGTAAAGGACACATAATAAAAGATTCAATTTTTTCAATTTTGGCTTTTGACCGTATAACTTACTTCGATAGCAGCTCTACATTAATTATGGCACATATATGGACATTTGGTGTAGTCTTTACATTTTTGTTTATTTATGGCATATATATGGATATTCGGTGTTGGAGTCTTTACATGTTTGACTATCTAACCAGTACACTTTTCTATCTTCAGTTAACTGAATTACTTGAATCATGCAATGCGGTGCGTACTAGGTCGACAATCATTCATGCGCATTTTTTATGTTCGGTTGACTAGTCATGTTGATTTTCAAATAGTTTATTGCATATCTCCAATCAAGCAATCTTTCAAGTGTTCAGTTAACCACATTATTTGGAGCATGATTGATGGTGCATACAAGGACTAGAAGAGTCTAGAAAAAAACCACATTTTTTTCACATCTCTTCATATTGGCGAATTAACATCGGAACCGCTGCTAAGAAGCTGTGGCTTTTTTAAATTAGACATTCACAAACTGGCAGTGGTATAAAGTTCCTCTCTTTGGAAATGTAAACCATTAAAGTGGTTTTCGTTTTTGTTCAGTCTTGTCCCACATGCTTACTTCTGAAGTTTCACTTGGAGTAAAATCACGAAGGTCGCCGGTTGTGCTTTTTGTAGAAATTATGTAGATCGTTCTTAGAAAGCATTCTCCTTTGCATATTTACACATATGCATGACTTATTAGGCGTGTAGATTCTATACTGACTTTGCTGTTTGTAGAAATTTTATGGCTTTCTTCATCTCTGATCAGGTAACTGCATCAAAGTTGTGGCGTCAAGTCGGAGAATCATTTCATCCACCAAAGTAAGGCTTGTTATGAAGTTTCATTATTTGATGTTATATTGTAGTTGAAACATAAACTGGAAAAATGGATTATCTTTTTTGGAGAAGCGGAGGCGACAGATATATTGTTCGACTAATGAATTGCTGTCCTTTCTCTTGGGCAGGACATGTACTACGGTCTCTTGGACATTCCGTATTTTCTATGAGAAGGTATCATTTTGCCCATTTTCTGTATTTTGTGCCGGGTGGTTTTATCTAATTTTCTTCAAGATTGCTTAATGTCAGGGTTCTTCTGTTTATGTTCATCTTAATTTTTGTTTGATGAATATCTCATTGTCCCCCTTGATTTAGTCATGAATGGATATATTATGTGATGTGATAGCTCTGTTATTTTACTATATTGCATCATGATCATAGCGTATACCCCTGGCAAAGAACTAATAGTATGTGTAAATGCAACAGTCTCTTCTTGAATTTGAAAGGCATAAGACTCAGAGTGGTGAGCTTCAACTCCCTGTATTTGCATTTCCTGAAGCTTCGGGTGTCGACATTGAGGTATTTATTATATTATTCATGTTAATTCTTATTCAGTCTGCAAATGCGTCCACTTTGCTATATCAATAGTTCTTGCACATGTTTGCCATGTGCCAGGTTTGGGTTCTTGATTCATTCATAATGCATATTTGCATGGTTATATCCTTAATGAAAATATATAATATTTTTCCGTGAAATAAATAAAATACGGTTTCTATAATACCTCAGGGAAATGGACATCAAGGATCGGCAAGGACTAAAAGAGATGCTGCCTCTCGTGCTATGCAAGGTTGGGGTGCGCAGCGCCTCGTCACCAATGGTGAGGCTGGTGAGGCCGTTGCTAAGGTTTGTAGTAGATGATTATTGTTTCCCTTGTTCTAAAGATCATGAAAAAAAATTATTATTTTCTGAATTTCATCTTCCAATTTCATTTTATTTTTATAGGATAAGAGCGTTACCAGTGCAGGAAAGCGTGAGAAAGGCATGAAAGGTATGGGTAACCAAACTTTTCTTGAATTTAATAGCGCACACATTCCTCTCTCAGTTAGCCCCACTTCAACTGTGGAGTACAAATCAGTCCCTTATGAAGCCATTCTCCTTTTGTTGGTTACATTGTTTTAGGTTCACTCAAGCAGAAGAGGCCTCCTAGTGAAGTAGAAAAGCCAGTAAAAGCCGCTCGAACTGAAACGTCTAAGCAGTTACGTCGGTTACTTCCTTTTTTTGGCACATTATTATTTTGTTCTCTACATAATTTTGAATTTCTAAGCGTTGGAAATGATATTCATAATAGAAGCTCCTTGCCATAAATATGTCCTGATCGAGTTTAGTTGAACGTTAATCGCCTGAATATCGTACTGTTACTACAGTTATTATTATGCTCTATCAATACTATTTTCCACTGATTTTTTTCCACACCTTACCATATGATTATTCGTAGACTTGCTGCATCGGTTATTGACATTGGTCCTCCAGCTGATTGGGTGAAGATCAACATTCGTGAAGCTGTAAGTTTATACCAAAAGTTCACTCCTATTTTTTCTATCACCTGCACGGTTATGCATTAATAGACTTAACCTTTTCTATTCTTCGATACGTGTAGGAAAACTGTTTTGAGGTTTATGCCCTGGTCCCAGGACTTCTACGCGAAGAGGTATTGACTCATACGGTTTTGAATATCGGTCGTTATCGGGCAAATCTCAACTTATGTTGATTTCGACTTTTTTTTTTGGTATATTTATTTTATTTGTATCGTATTGTTTATTAGGTGCGGGTTCAATCAGATCCTGCTGGGCGTTTGGTTATAACTGGTCAGCCGGAGCAAGTTGATAACCCCTGGGGAATTACTGCATTCAAGAAGGTTAAAAACATTAACTTTAGTTATGTTAAAGGATACCCCAGTGATATTATTTTTCTGCAGAAGGTTGACTATAGGTTGCATTCATCTATTCTATTCAATTTACAATCTTTATTATTTTATGTATCGGCTTTTTTTTTATTGAAACTTATTGCTTGTTGAATTAGGTGGTGAGCCTCCCGGGAAGAATCGATCCGCTTCAGACGTCTGCGGTGGTTAGCCTTCACGGGCGCCTCTTTGTTCGAGTTCCATTTGAGAAGCCAAACAATGCCTAATGATAAATCTTCGACAGCAGTCAAAGTATTTTTCTAACCAGTGTGTAGTATGTGTGTGTAGGCAGGCTTTGGATCTCCAGTTAGGTTTTCTTAGCTGCATGTCCCTTTATACACCATCTATCTTTCTATCTATATATATTTATGTGTTGATGATTTTATGTAGGATTTTCGACCTAGTGTTAGATTATTATTGGCTGTACTTTCCGAATGAATCATGATAATTATATTTAGGCTTTTCCGTTTCTTGACTGAATGATTTATATTTAGCCTTTAACGATACGTAATATCAATGTTTATGGATATTAAGCTACCAACTTCATCCCCAAGGAATAGGTCAACTAGTGGGGGATAACCATGGAGGTGATTTGTACACTTTAAGTTTCGATGTTTTTGTGGACAAATCTGGAGGATTATTCGCTTCTGTATAGCTAAATATAAATGAGAACATCTCTAAGAATAAATATATTATAATTACTGTAAACCATGCTAAAATTCTTCTATTGGGATGGGACACAACCCATAGTGTTTTAACACGGACAACAAACAAGCTATGTTATCAACTGTTGTTGTAAATATCAAAGATAGAGTAATTATAGAACGATTCAATTCTTAGTACTTGCTTTGATAACATTATTTGACCAAAAACTATGGCAATTTGAACATCAAACCTGCTTAACTATATGAAGAACGCGGTAATTTGTCCAGCAACGAAGGTTCCTAACTCAACAAACACATGATAAATCTTCATCTTTTTTGCGTCCAATATTTCATTCGAGCTTTTTCGCACTGTCCTTGTTTCCGTATACCAAGCCATTCGCCTGCACAATAATGAAAGCCAGAAATCAAAATTTAATTTCCTCGGAATCAAAACACGTGGAGTGGAACAATACCTGACGATCGGGAATTGGTTTGCGCTTTTCAACGTGTCGGTAGGAACTTGACGCGGCTGCAGCCAACGCCCTTTCCTTAAAAACAGAAAAGAGGTCTCAATCAATTTCTCCACGTCATCATTTCCATCTCGTTGTTGAAGAAATCAAACATGAGATCCCAAGATGCATTCAAAGAATCACACTGAACTAATACGATGAAAAATTAGAAATTTAACAGCACCAAAAAGAAACCCCCCAAGATGCATTAAAAGCGTCAAATGAACTAAGAGATGTAAAAAATAGAATCGAACAGCACAAAAAAGGCCCAAGATGCATTCAAAGGATCAAAATGAACTAAGAACGATGTAAAATCAGAAATGCAACAGAAAAAAGAATACCCACAAGAGGCATTCAAAACATCAAACTGGTCTAATCTCATGTAAAATTAGAAATTAGACAGCACAAAAAAAAGCCCCAAGAGGCATTCAAAACATCAAACCGATCTAAGCTGATGGAAAATTAGAAAACTAACCGGCACAAAAAACCCACAAGATGCATTCGAAGCATAAAAAATGAACTAAGACAATGTAAAATTAGAAATTAAATAGCACAAAACCCAACTGATCTAAGCTGATGCAAGATTACGAAACATAAGCTCAACATGCATAACTGTTATAGAAAACATGTGCAGACTTGAACCGAAACGCACAAGTGATCCGAGGCCTTGCAACACTAACACCCAAACCAAAATCATATCTCCAAATCCCTTAAAACGACGAAATGAAACCTAATTATCGAAAAATTAGATCGCGGAACAATAAATAATAATACCTCTTGCTCTCTTCGCATCTCCCGCTGTGGTTTTACCCAGAGAAAATAAGCTAGGGTTCCGGCGACCGCCCACGACGCCAGATTGCTTGTGCCTCTGAGACCGCCCATCGAATTTCCGACGAAGGACCTCACGTTCGCAAAGCCTCTCCTCCATCCGCTCGACATTTTCCGACCTGTCAAATCGAATTATTAATCAATGGTTTATGAGGCTGCTGTGTCTGTGGGGGATGGCCATTTATATTTATAGACCGGAGTTAAGAAAGCCATTCACCAAATTGGTGGCAAGTGTTTTCATTGCCAGCGTGGCTTTTTAATGAATCACAAAATAACACACTCCTTGGTGAAAGTAAACTAGTGACTAAATACAAATATTATTTACTCTTAACCAAGTTGTAACTAAAAATTTTGATTTTTTTTCATTTTCTTTAAACATAACAATATATTTACTCTTCAAGTATTTAACTAAATTTTTTATTATTTTTTTCAAATGGTAGAAACAAAATATGTAAAAGTAAATTTTTTAAATTTAGGGGAAATAGTCATTTATAGTATCAATCATTTAATACGATACACATTATTCGGGGTGGAAATACTCATTATTAATCATTCAATTTAGGGGAAATACTCATTTAGTAAATCATTTAATATGATACATATGATTATGGATGAAACATCTTTTTAATTTAGGGGAAATACTAGCTTAGTATTAATCATTCAAATACTCGTTTATCAAATCATTCAATACACTGCATATGATTGGGAATGAATAACAGATGGAGTAGTTGATTATCATATATACTTTGGGTCCGAGTAATATTTTCACTACCAAAACATCGATGCAGTCGATAACTAATACCCACCTCATCGGGTTTATGTTCGTATTGAATACCCAACTTTGGATTTGAATTTAAAAATAGTGACAAAAATTAATATTTATCCAGTATTAATTTAACGGGCAATAGTTTTTATTGGGCTTTAACAAAAATCCTCAAATACCCGACGGATATCGAGTATCAAGTAAAAAAAAATATCAGGCATTTTTATATCTTTTTTCTCCATGTTTACTTATTTGATATAGAAGCAAGCAATCAAATATCTTACTACAATGTTATCACAAAAGCAAAATACACAACGCTACAAGTCTGAAGAAGCTTAAGCTACAACTAAGAAGGCAAATAAAACTCGTCTTCAACTCAAAAGAAACCTCAAAATAACGTGTCATTCGCAAAAAGCCCACAACATCATCAAACATGAGAATCTCAGCATAATAATAAGAAGTCGATGATCGGCCGATAGACGATGAATTGCAAAGCCCGCTAATGCATATGTTTACATTACTGAGCAACCTTCCACTGCAAAAATATACAGAATCGCAATTAGTTAGTACTTTGGTAACAAGTGAAGGAAAATAGTATTATAGGGTGAATACACACACAGCAAACTCCGTTATCACATAGCGGTCCCAGACTAAAATTTCATCAATTTCTCTCACATAGGGTGAATGCACTCGTTGCCTCAATAAAGAAAGCAGTTATAAATATCACAAAACAACATCGATAGACAAAGGGCAAAGAACAATTGGGCTAAATTAGAATATTATAAACTTACAATTTTTTATGGAATTTAACTGGACCGGTCACCGTCAGCTCCCGCATCCTTCACGTCCACCGTAAAGTTATACTCTTGATCGCAGCCCAGATACGAATCGCACATGAAATACAGCGTGTACGCCCTTTCCCCGGGCTCCGAAGGAGCAGCGAAATCGAGCTTCACCCTCGATTTCCTCTGTAGAAACACTCTCTTAATCGCAAGCAGCTGATTCGTTTTCGTGTCACCCACCACGAGCCACCACCCCTCCTCCTTCGTCTTGGGATACCTCGGGGCATCCGCGGGCCCCACTTCGCTCCGCCCCTCAAGGTCCCTCTCCAAAGAAACCTGAACGTTCACGTTGTCTCCCGCACTGATGCTATCAACATCCAACACATCGTAATTCAAATCAATGTTAGGGAACCGGTTGCAAAACCGAGCAATGTCCATCAGCTGAGAATCAGACATCTGAAGGAGCTCCCTCCTCTCCCCGTCCTCCATCTCCAAGAGATCGAAAACGGTCTCAACATTCTTGCCCGGGTTTTCCTGACATTTCTTGGCCATTTCCTTGTTGAAGTGAGGGAGCTGTAAGAGCATGGAGTCACGCTCCCACATCCCCTGAGTCACCATTTGGCTTACCTCCATTGCAAGGAGGGCAAGATTGAGCCACCCGCTGCTGGAGATGACATCCACCATGGCCTGAAGAAGCCTCGTTGCATTCACGAGCACGTCCTGCTGATCGAGGGCGAGGTTTCCACCAATCGCGTGCCTCGAAAAGTGGGCTTGCAGCAATGCATTTGCCTTCACATGCGGGTCCGTCAGCTTCGGGTTCTCAACGGAGAATCGCTGGTGATGAATCAGCTTCCTGATCAAATCTTCCTCGCCCGGTCTAATCGGCAGCATTTCGTACTCCGAAGCAGAGGCCAAAATCTCCAAAAGACCCTTCAATTTAGTTTTCGAAGTGAGGGAAGAGCTGAACCGCTCGATCGTGGTGTAGCTGATGTAGTAATACGAAGCAATCAAGCCAAGATTCGAAGGGGAGAGCATGTAATCGTCCTCCACGGTGACGCACTTGCCCGATTCCAAATCGCTGATCGTGCTCTCCACGAGCTCCGAGAGGTGATCGGAGAGGTGCCGGTGGCTAACGCCCTGAAGATTGTAATAATTTGGGTTCTGCGTGAGCCTCCTGTACATAAACGTCCACGTGAGGTAGTCCACTGCATCCTGCTTGTTCTGTATAACCCCAGCAACCACCTCAGCGTTGACATTATCGTGGAGATAATGATGCAAGTGGCTTTCAACGGGGAAAGATTCGTACACGAACTTCCTGTAATATTCCTTACGCGGTGCGTGGCAGAGGATGAAGCACACGCCCGATTTATCCACGAGGGGTCGACCCGCGTGCCCCATCATCTGCAGCAAATCGGTGACGGGGTAATCCGTTTGGGCATTTTCTCGTCCATCGTAGTACTGTGTCCCCATAACCACCACTAAATGTGCAGCCAGTGGCACTCCCCAACACATCGAGCTACTCATTACACACACTTGTATGCACCCCGTTTCGAACAGCGTCTTAACAATTTCTTGATCGGTGCTACTTAGGCCCTCGTGCAAGTAGCCGACCCCGAATTTCAAAGTCTCCTTCAGCATAGGTTCAGTGATCCCGGAGACAAAAGACTCAATCTTTTCAGCAGATTGCAGCAGGAATATGGGATTTTCTTCGCTGTCCATGCTCGAGTAAGTCATGAGATCCACAGCGGCGAGGCGTGCGTGTTTCCTGCTGGGGGCGTACACGATTGCGGGTTTACCGTCCTTAGCATGCTGCATGATTGCTGTGTATGTGGGCTTAGTCATGGCTTGCATTCTTGCCTCGAAATTTGCGATGTCCACGCCATAAATGTGGATTTCTAGGGGAACGGGCCTGACACTGGGAGGAAAATTGAACAACCCGTGTGATGTGGCACCAATCCACTCGCCGAGATCCTTGGCATTCGCGAGAGAAGCTGAGAGTGCAACTATACGAATTTTGCTCTCCAACTGGCTCGCAATGTACCGCATCCTCGAAACTATGATCTCCAAAATGGGCCCACCTTGGCCCCCGAGCAAATGGAGCTCGTCGATGATGAAGAGAGAGACCTGCTGAACATGTTTCCTCTGCTTCCATCGCCGTGACAACATGTCCCATTTCTCAGGAGTTGTAATGATAATTTGACCCTTTTCGAGCAGCTTTAAGTCTGTTGCTGTCTCACCGGTTAGCATCACCACCCTCATACCGAGACCGTCTCCGAATTTTTTGTACCAGTCGTGGTACCTTTCCTTTGCAATGGCTTCCAGCGGAGCAACGTACACAGCTCGCATGGCACCATCGGGTCCTTTCTGTTGATGGTTCCTAAAAATGGCAAACTCAGCACATATTGTCTTCCCGCTACCTGTTGTAGCAGCAACTAATACATTGTCATCCGAGTTGTATAGAATTGTGAAGACCTGTGTCTGAACGGGATTAAAATGCTGGAACTGTTGATAGAGCTTTTCGTATGACGGGTTTCTCAGTGCCGTCACGGGAAGAGGCTGCAGATCCAGTAACTCCGTCGGAGGAGGATATTTTTCGGGCAGTATGAGGTGCCTAAAAGAGACTGGAAGTACAGTTTGCGACCCGAGCCACCTGTCAGAGACAACATTGATGAAGTACTGTGGGGGAAGAGGTTCATATATGGGAACCGTGAAGCTAAGAACGTGATCTTCATCTACGTATTGCTTCTTCAACATGAAATACTCGTGGTGAAGAATCTGCTCCGCATCGTTGTCTTCAACGATGATCCAAAAGGGCTCCACGTACCCGTGAACCTTGTCGTCCCACTGGAAATCGGGCGTAACTGTGAGCTCCACCCTCAGAACAGAGCGAGTAATCGGTTGAACGTGGGCGTTCAGGTTGAGCTTGGGGAACTGATGGATGAATTTATGAAGCGTTCTTCCCATCTTAGGAGCGCGAATGAGCTCGCCGATCTCCTGCGAGGAAAGATCGTAATAACGCTCCCAAGCCAAATCTTTCTTTTCCAGCTTCATCAAAATTTCGTTACGAATGCCGTTAAACTGACGAAGAGGTGTCTGCACACTCCACATCCTTTTCCCTATCATTTTGCACAGTTTCAAAGCTTTCTCAGCCAATTGTGCCCATCCCCTCTTCAGAACTATCTCGAACAGCGCTCGCATCAGACGACCAGCGCTCTGAAAATAAAAAAAAATTAAATGGAGAATGGACATAAGTATTTCATCAAAAAATCAACTACGAGATCATAATTATATGTGGTGGGCTTAAATTGATTTTTAGTCCCGTATATTTGAGTGGGTGGCAATTTTTAGTCCCGTTGTTAAGGTTGTCAGTTTTAGTCATAAAAAAATCGAAGCATTTTTAGTCTCGTTAAGTTAAGGGTAGCAGTTTTAGTCCCGTAAGTATCAATATTAAAGCAATTTTAGGACAGTTAACCCAAAAATAGTCCCAGCCAGCATCTCCGGCGTCAAAGTCCGGACTAAAATTAGGTTTTTGGGTTAACTATCCTAAAATTGCTTTCATTTTGATCGGGACTAAAATTGCCACCCTTAAATTAACGGGACTAAAATTGCCACCCTCTAAAAAATATGGGACTAAAAATATCTAAACCTTAAATAAATGTGTATAAGAACTGAAAAGAACATGCATGGTATTATATCATACCTGAGTTATATAAACCATGTCAGATGTAAGTGACAATCCTTCAAGCTTCAAACGAGAGATATAAGCTTGAAGCAGCACATTAATTTTGGCACTGGGATCCTCAAGGCCCTCTTTGATAGGTATAGGAACCCGATCCAAAAGCTTGGCGAGTTCCATCTTCTCGTCCTGTCTCACAGTTACGTATTTGAATTCTTCACTAAGGGAGAACAGACGACAGAGTTCAATGTCACCCATCGTTGGCTTCAGATTTTCGTTGTACGTTGATATTGTCCCATGAGTGATGTAATAATAGCTAGCAATGCGGCCTAGGTCGGTCACTTGGAAATAACCACTCTTTCTATCGTACTTCACCAGGTTGTTCTTATCCAATATAGTAGCTGCTGAATGGATCTGAAATGGGATAAAATAATGTAACATGTAAGTGTGCTTCTAAAATCAATATCAAATATAAGAGCATGAGGTACAAGATGGCATCAATATGAATTAAAAAAATCACAGTTTTTGGGAGTCGGGAAGCACAAAAACACCTTTTTTAAAAAAATATCTGTTAGAACATCCTTTGCATGTTATCAAAAGCATTAATGAAAATAACTATCTAATAGAATACTGAAGGCAACTACCCGACGAAGAGCAGTGTGTCACATGAACGAGAAGATTCAGGGGAACTACAAAGAAAACCTATTCAAGGATCAACATAAGGACAAGAAACGACAAATGAAGAGACTTCCACTTACCAGATCTGCTCTTCTTTCTTCCAATGTTTCATCTCTCTCAAGAGCATCAGACGTCAAACCATAGAGGGTAGGATTCCGCATCATACGAACAAAAAGGTATGTGTATAAGAGCCACTTGCACGCTTCTCTAGCATTCTGAACAGTTCCAAGGATAATTTCTGCATTTAACTGATCAGCCAACTGCGAAATGAACTGGCTTTCAATCGGGAGTTGCTGATTCATCAAAGAAAGATAATATTGCAATTCAGTATGTCCAGTGATAATTATTCCTTCACCGTAGGTGTCATACTGAGGCCTTCCAGCACGACCAAGCATTTGCATTACATCGAGTGGACTCAACTCCGTCCAGGCTCCTTTTTCAGGATTGTAGATCTGAGTACCTTTTATGATAACAGTGTGAGCAGGCAAATTAACACCCCAGGCCAAAGTGGCCGTTGAAATGAGTACCTGCACGTGCCCATCAGCAAAAAGCTCCTCGACAATTTGCCTATCAGCTCTGACCATTCCCGCATGATGAATAGCAAAACCATAGGGCAATAGATCCTTCAGATCATTACTCTTGACAAGCTCTGTATGAGACTGGAGAATTTCCCTGCTTGCACTGTCCTCTTTCAAGAATTTGCCAAGAGTATCATTGGTGAGTGCAGTATCACGAATTGCACGAGCTGTTTTGGCTGTCTCCTTCCGCGAGTGCACAAAAACCAGCACTTGATGCTTTCCAGCAACAGATATTACCTTCTCATAGCAAACATCATTCATCAACTGAAATCTCTGCAACGGCTTCTTCACAGAAATCCCGATATACTGCTGAGCCAATGGAACGGGCCTGTAGCTATTATCAAAGTGGAAGAGCCCTTTCTCCAATTCCACTCGTAAAAATACAGCAACATCTTCATAATTGGGAAGGGTAGCAGATAATCCTACCAGACGAATGTGCTCTTTTGTTGTTTCAATTTGCCTCACAGTCCTTGCAATTATGCTTTCAAGCACAGGACCTCTATTATCATGCAGGAGATGGATCTCATCAATAATCAGAAGCTTCACAAGCTGAGTATACGTACGATCACCTGATTTTCTCGTAATGATGTCCCACTTCTCAGGTGTAGTCACAATAATCTGAGTTTCATCAATCTGTTGGCGTGTCAATGACTGATCTCCGCTGAGCTCTCTGACCTTAACACCATATTGTTCAAGGCGATTAGAAAGGTTCCCTACAACCTCAGCAACAAGTGCCTTCATAGGTGCAACATACACAATCTTATAATTTCCGTGATTAATCGAACCATCATCATCCATATTCAGGGCAAGCTGTTGAAGTATGGTGAGCATAGCAACGTTTGTCTTTCCGGCACCAGTAGGAGCACACAACAGGATATTTTCTGCGCTGAACAGAGCGGTGTCATAAACTTTACTCTGAACCCTATTTAACTGATTCATTCCTTTGAAAGCCGGTTGTGCCCACTCCGGCATGTCTGAGACCTTCACAAGCCGCTCACCTGGGTCTAACGGCTTTGGCTTCAAAGCAGGCACATGAACTTCTTCATAATTCTTTCTCTGATTTCTGAAAGAACCCTTTGGAAGCTCACACTTCTTGTTTGCCATTAACAAGCCGCCTTGGTGGAATGCAAGGCTCTCAAGGTCAAGCAGTTGTCGTTGCCCCTTCAACCATCCTCCATCAGCATCTCTATCTACGAACTCTCTAGACTCCCTATCACCATTTCCAGAAGTTCCATCCTTCAAACGCCGAGCCTCTTTTTTAATGCTTTTCTCCATGATCATCTCCCTCTCCTTTCGTGTTGCTCGAGTGGCATGCAACTGCTCCAAGATCGCAGCATGATCTTGTCCAAGGCTCATCATTTCCTCTTCAATCTTCTTTCTCTGGTCTTGATCTTCAGCTCTGGCCAGACGGGTACACCAAACCACTTTCAGCCTGTTTCGCAACAAGTACTTGATAAGGCTAAACTTATCAAACTGCAGATGCACCACCAACTTGGTCTCAACCTCCCGATCGTCACCTTCAGCAAGAATTTTGAGCACCTCTTCAGAAAGCTTCTGGCTCTGTTGAGGATCAATCTGTTGGTCATACGCCTGAGAAATCTTCCTCTGAAGCCAGTAGGCATCAATATCCTGAACATTCAGGGTCATCCCCTCATTAGCTTCATGATCCTCGTCGTCGTCATCAATCCCAGTGCCCATCTGCATACCTCCCGAACCATTTGGTTCAGCAACGTCATCCTCATCTTCTTCGTCCTCTGGCACCATATCGAGATCACTCTCTTCCTCTTCCTCATCATTCTCTTCAAACTCAACAGCAACACCAACATCGTCATCAAGCCCATCCTCTCCACCAGCGGCAGCAGCATCACCATTGGCAGTATCATAATAGTCAGTAATGAGCCTCCCAATGGCCACCAGGTCATCGAAGAAGCTGTTGGAGATGGGATTCAGCAACTTCTCAATCTCCTTCTTCTTGTCAGGATTCTTCATGTTTTCATTCTTGAGGACAGCCAAAATCTCATCTGCAGCTCCGCTAATAATGCTTGGGGGCTGCCCACCCAACTGGTTCTGGATAACGCTCAGCAAGGCCTCATATGATGCTCTGGTCTCCTTAGTCTTCGGATGGTATACGCTTTCGTCCGTGGAGGTAAGGACACTCTCCTCCTGCAAACGCCTCTTCTTGCTCTTAGGAGGAGCAACTTCAAACACAAGGTCGCGGTCCTTCTTCTTCTTTGATTTCTTGAGCTTCTCCTCCAGCTCGGGTGGTTTATCCCTGAGAGCACGGTCCCCAAAGCTTTTTGGGTCAATCTTTCCCCAGAGAGTTTCAGGCTCTCCTGTAGGCTCATGGGTGTCGCGAGGGCGAGAGTCGGTGGTGAGGACGAGGCTAGAGTTAGCTCGATACTCGTACTGCTTGAAACGTGCGTGTGCCTCAGCACCACCTCCAGGGTGAGACATTTTGCACTTCGGTCAAGCTCCAAACTTCCCTAAATCGTAAGAAGCGAGAAATTAAGTAATTCAATTCCCAAAACCCTAAAAACACTAGAAAGTTAACGGAAATCAACTCGCGCAACCCAAAACACTCTTACCTCCGGCTATTTGCCGCTCCAATGGACAAAATCCCCCGGCTCGTAACGAAAGCGGGCGCTGCGCGCTGATTTGGTGGAGGTAGGGTTTCCGGAGCAAAGTCGATGCGGAGACAGCAGATCGTAGCTGCGACGGCGCAGTGGTTGAGTGGCCGCGCGTGATGGATACTAGGGTTTAGTTTCCGGTCTATCCCTCTTTATTTTATAGAATCGTAACCAACCGCCATACAGTACAACGGAGTGCGTCGCAAGACAAATTAAATTGGTACAATGAAAAATTGCTCAGGAAGAATAAATATCGTCTATTAAACTTTTCTTCTCATTTGGGCTTTCGGGTCACAGCTCTCAAGGCCCAACTCTTACTTAACAAGCCGGAAACAGTTTACTGTCAGCCCATTTACTCAACTCAACCCGACCCGACTCCGAACTTTAATATATGTGGAAAATGATTAACGGGACAAAAAGGGTGGACGATAAAAATCGAAAATTAAAAATCAATAAAACCTGTGCAGATTCTTCACGCCTCTCCTAAGTTTTATCGACTTTTGTTTTGTTATTATTATTATTGTTATTGTTATTCTTGAGGATAAACAAGAATGGTTGAGATGTAACGTTACGTTGAAAGGTGATAGTAATAAATAACAGCAAGACAAATAATGTAATAAGTATCTCTAGTGGACTTGTTACGTGTCCCCTAAGCTTCTAGTTGATGTAAAACCCACCGTTATCTTACACCACATAATATAATTACATCACCATCATGATGATAGAACAATAACAAAAATATATAAATTGTACATTCGCAAAACAGTCTACCTCAGTTTTCTAGTAGTGAGACACCAGCCCCACACTTAATATTTCCACTATTTTTTTTGGCTCTGGAATGATTTCTTACCGTTACAAAAATTGAGTTTAGGATTGCAAATGAATCGAATTTTTTTGTTCGATTCGAAATTCAATATTCAAATTCGAAATATTATAATATTGAACTCGAATAAAAACAGTCGAATAAAAATATCACAATATTCCATTCGAATAATTCGATATACATTTAAATACAATAATACATTAATTCAAACATATGTTTAAATATAATATTATTCAAAAAAAAATAAATAGACTGAGAAAAAAAAAGGAGAAAAAAAAAATCAAATATACTTTCAAATTTGAATATTCGAATGAAATATTTCCGAATATATTTGAATCAATTTAATGATTCAGACAACAATCTAATGCAAATACAAGTATTTGATAGGATAATCGAACATAAATAGGATATGGGATTCAATTTAGAAAATATATATTATTTACGTATAGAAAACAAATAAACTTCACTAGATGTACATTGCATTTAAATGTAGTTCTTTTCCAGGTACAATATTCCACACCACACCACTACTATATACAAATATACATTCCCTTCTTCACTCCTAAAAGTATACACAGAGCATCAACCAAAGCATATCAATGGCATCTAAAAAGACCCTTTTTCTTCAACCTTTATGCTGCACATTATCATATAAACAGAACATTTTTTGTATCTATATACACACATACACGTACCTATACTCCTAAAACGGGGCCCGGTGCGGGACCCCTTTTCTCCTTCTCGAGTTCGCATGATTGAACGGCGGTGGAGTCCCCGGGGAGATAATGCAGCTGTTATTACACGCCTCGCCGGAGTCCTCGCCGGAGCTGTAATAGCCCGAGATCGAAGAAGAGTTGAACGTGACGGAGGATGAAGGCCCGTGCCGGGATTCGGGCTCGGCCCGCAGGGCAATCTTCTTCCTTGTGGGCTCGTCGGGGCCCGGCCCGTGGTGCGTCGTCTTCCTCGACTTGATGGAGAACGTCAGCTCGGTGTCGTTGACTCCTACTCTCTTCATGCCATTCAACTGTGGCACCGTATTCATGAAATCGTTACAGGAAGAGGAAAATTATTTAAAATCAGACAGTATATATAAACATGCATAGAAAGAGCTTATAAACAAAAAAATCCCATGAGCTTATTTTTTATGGCCGATGTGGGTTTCTCGTAAAACTAACTCTGTTTCGCCCTATGAGTTAGGGGTGACACTTTCAATAGCCCAACTCAGGCGATACAATTTAAGGATACAAACTTTCAAGATTGAAGCAATTTAAAGAAACAATTCATAAGAAACCTAATTTTTTGTTGTAACTTCGACACGTGGTTATAGCACATTATGCCAAATAATTTGGGAATAAATACTATGTGGCGTGAGAGCGGCTTCTTTGGGGATAAATCCAATGTGGAAATTTCAGGACGCACAACTTACGCTGCTGCAATTTAAGAACATTAACCTTCAGAATTGAAGCAATTTAAGAACGCAATTGTGCCTATGACGCAATGCGTCCTTAAATTGCTTGAATTTTGAATTGCAACCCCTAAGTTGGGTGTTTTGAAACTGCCACCGCTCCTTTAACTTACAGGACGAAAAAAGTAGTTAATCCTAAAGAAAACCCCGTCACATTATTGAAGCAAATGAAGATGGATCCATCATATGTACTAGCAAATCCATGTAAATTCCCATAAATTTCTTGACATTAAATCATAAAAATTGATGAATATAATAAGTAGAATTAAACGATCATAGGCGTAAAAACCTTGCAACCGAGGGAACAGAATCTGAACGAGTCCGGGAGACCTCTGGCACAGATCTCGCAGGTGTAGGTAACTCCCTTCCCGGGCCTCGGCTGAGGCCTCTCGTTGAGGAAGACGATCTTCGCGCTGTTGATGACGTACGTTTGAATGCACGAGATGTCGATGTACCTCTGAATCTCGTTCACCCTCACCACATTGTGGTAAGAAGATCTCCTTATCTGCATAATCATCAATCAAGATTCGCATACAAAAAAAAAAAAACTCTCTCTCTCACACACACACAAGCAAGCTAAGCCTTCGTCTATTGGAAAGTGCTGAGTTTCTATTCCACATCAGATAATTCAACTCACCCGACTCAATTAATATATCAAAAGAAACTTCAGCTATCAGCAATTGGTTTTAGGATGAAGCCCCATCAATTTCTGATATGGTATCATAGCGGGTTCGGTCTGCGTGTTATCGCAGATCGTGTTTCACTCACCGTCACCCGATGCATACGTCCACATGTTCAGTCATGCCACGCGTGAGGAGGCGTGTTGAGATTTCTATCTGTTAAATTGATGGTTCCTTCATAAAACCAATTGGTGTTAGGAGGAGGGGCCTCTTTGATTTATATAGTGAGTCGGGTGAAGTTAATTTTCCGATGTGGGACAATAATCTCAACGCTATCTCACATAGGATAATTAATCTCACCCGACTCAATCAATATATAGAAGAAACAAATCAGAAACTGGTTTTAGGATGAAGCCATCGATTTCTAATCTAATCGAAAGAATCCATTCACCTGAAGAACACGATGGTCCTTGTGGTGGGCTGAGGAGCAGTAAGAGCAGAGGGCATTCCCCGCGCAATCCAAGCAGAACATGTTGCACTCGCTCTTGTTCGAATTGAAGTGGACCGAGCAGTGGACGAAGTAATCGGCCAATAGCATCGGTTTCAGCCACGGAGGGCCCACGTCTTCGTTTTCTCGCATCTGCACTAATGGGCTCACGGTCCCCTGCGTGATTTCACTATTTATTACACGATACCAACATAAAGAAAACTTATAAAACAGTAACAAAAGCTCAATCATTTCAGCGAAATCTACCGAAAAGAACTCGAAAAACGAATGAGGGGCTCTGCTCCTCCTTTTTTTTTTCCTATCTCCATTAAAGGAGGCTTTGAGAACAGAAACCAGAAACATACCATGAGGGTTTTCTCAGCTCTTTTGAGTAAAAAAGACAGCTTTTTTTTTTAAGAAAGCAAATAAAATGCACTAAGATTCTCGGTTGCCCCATTTAGATAAACTGCATTAAGCTCAATATTCTCAACGAAGTATTTCGAAAAAACAAGGTACAAAACAGGGGCTGTGTTCTTTTTTCCCATCTCCATCGGTTTTGATAACAAAAACACAAACATACCATGAGGGTTTTCTGAGCTCTTTGAGTAAAAAAGACACCTTTTTTTTAGCCCTCAATCGAAAACAAAGGAGGCGAATAATCTGATGACAACGTGGTAAGAAAGCAAATAAACTGCATTAAAGATTCTCGGCTGCTGCCACCATATTCGATGATCAAATACAGAAAGAAAAACAGGGGAGGAGGTGAATGAAAGAACCTCTGATTGTAGATACACTTGGTGGGGCTCGTCGATGAGCGTAAGCTTTGGCGACACGCACCGTTGCGTGTTTGCTGTTCGTATGTATATGGTTTATATGATTTGATTATTACATGTAAGAACAAGGAGGAACTGAGACGGTGAGAGGGAGACGACTAGATGAGAAAGGGACGGGCCAAGAATTTATAAGGCGGTTGCTTTTTTGGCAGAATATAATTTGATAAAAATTTAGGAATATTATTCAATATAATGTAATGTAGTGCCGATTAAACTCCCGCACTTCGACGACTCGTTGGTTTTTTGTCATTTAAGAGGACTACACACATTAATGGACTACCATTTATATAGGCTGAAAAGGATAATCTCGGGCTTTTATGATATGAAGATTCCGATGGATTCGAAAAAATATATATATATATGCAATAATACAACTACACTCCAAAACCAAATGTATTATTGCTTCATACATTAGCATTATTTCATTCTGTCTTTTCCATGCTGAATTCCGCGTTGCAAACAGAGTGCACGTGTAAGAGTCAGTAATAGTTTCAATGTTATTTCTGGTGACATTGGGCGAGTTCGAGGATCTATGAAGAATTGGTCGGAAATGCGGAATCATCAACAATGAGCTTATTTAGTGGGCCTCGTAAAAATGGATTTAAGACTAGATAAGATAAATAATAATCAATTTAATTCTTTTTGAATTTTCTTTTTTTCTTTTTCCAATCCGAGATTCATAGAAAGCACACCTGTCACGGGGTTTGAATATAGTCCGGCTAAAATGGATGAGATAAAATATGCCATGTAATTAATACGAGGCTTATATAAACAAACACCGACGAGTATTATACCGACCATGTTATCAACGTGCATCATGCATGTAACATTGCAAGAACGTTCATCAATTTTAAAATCCGATGCATATGCAAATTCGACTTGCAAAATTCAAAAAAAAATAAAAATAAATAAATTCCCCAATAGAGAGTCACTAAAATGTTATTGAGGAATAAAACCAAGGCAATCATCACATCACTTCCCCTGCTGCTGCTTTTGCATCTTAAACCTCGAAACGGGCCTCGAGCCACGAGCGTCTTCGCCGTCACTACTCCGACGCTCCCGTTGTGGGATCCTCTCGATGCTCCGAGTACGATGCTCTACCACCGAGCCCGTAAAAGCCTGCCACATAAGCACATATAAAGATCGGCCTAAGACGCCGTATTTATAGGGACGAGAGACGAGGAGTTAAAAAAAAAAAGACGATACCGTGCCACTGCTCGAGAGAGGAGATGGAGCTTTCTCCTTCTCTTCGGGTTTCTCTAAAGCCAAATCCATCATCTTACTGACACCTGTGTTGTTAGTTACCCCGTCGTTAGAAAAGCACATTGATTCGGCTAAGAAGAGTAGTGAGCTTTGTCGGGGAAGATTTACCTGTCGATAGCTCTTGCACCTCCGTTGTTATGTCCTGAATCAAAGCGTTGTAAAATAAGATACTGTTGGAAATAAAATATATGAAATTAAAATATGATACAGTGTCGTCAATCTTAAGCTTTTAGGTGAATTGATCGTTCATCATGGTATCAGAGCTCGTGCCAAGAGGTCATGGGTACGAGTCCTCAAAACCACCCATTAAAAGTCGAATTCCATGTCTAAGGCTACGTAAGAAGGAAATCAGCCTACGCGTGTTGGAAATAAATATATAAAACCAAAATATGATATACTTTCTTCAAATTTTAAGCTTTTAGGTTATGTGAGCAACCAATTGAAGTTGGTCAATGCGAAAACTGTACCAAAGATTGGGTAAAATCTGTAAAGCAACTATCACCTTCGGTGAACGCATCGATTCTCGTGTTGTAATATTTTGTTTATCCGGCTCGGTTTGTATCTGGTCATCGACCGTGGATTCCTCAGCTGCTTCCTCTTTTTCGAGCTCATCCATTCTTGCAAATATTCGTGAGTATTCATCGTCTTCTGCTGCAAGATTACCATCACTTGCATTGGGCAATCCGGTGAAATTAGGCCCTGCATTTGCTTTTTGAAGAAATCACATGTCTCTTCATTAATCCACACGATGGGATTTTCGACTGACTTGTAAAAAAAATGCAGCCTTTTTTACAAGCAAGCTACTACCCTTTCACTCATCAGATCGGATGTTGTAGAAATTATTCGACTCATGCAGTATGTCAAGAAATGATTTCAAGCAGCTCTTCGAAATCTATTATTTTTTTTAAATTCTTTTGAATCTATTACCACGGCCCATCGAACAAAAGAGGCTCAAATTTCAACTGAATTTACGGTTTCACACACCCCCCCCCCCTTTTCAATTCATCGAAAGATGAAAGCCATTCTTGAATGGACCATAATTGACTTATATATACTTCACTCGTACATATCGTATTATGTCAAAAAGCAACTACGAAGTACGAACAGAGTAAAAAATCACCTGCTGAGTCGAAGCCAGAAGAACCCTCCTCAACATACTCTTCTCTGATCTCCACGAGGCCTTCCTGTGAAATATTTAGTAACAAATTAAGAAAAATTTCAACATAATATGACTTCCCCGACAAATAAAAAGAATAACTTCGTTGGGCAACCAATCGTAAGCGTGCAACTTCACCCGAGAGAGTAAGAAAGTTTATTACCGCCGACTCAGAAGCTGTAGCATCGAAGAACGAAGCCTCGGCTTTCAAATCCTTAATGACAGCCTTAACAGATTCAACCTGAGTCTCTAAAGCATTGCCTCTCCTTTTGAGGATCTCAACCGTCTGCTTACATGTGCGTTCTGCATAATAGCCTTCTCCTAAAAGAACCTTCATTCACACACACACACGCACACACTTATGGAAATTGTGTTTCTATAGAAATTTTAAGTCTATTGAAAAGAGGCAATCTGTTGAGATTATATGTTCCACATCGGGGAACTAACTTCACCCCACTAAATCAAAGAGGCATCTCCTCCTATCACTAATTGGTTTTAGGATGGAACCTTAAATTTAGCAGAATCACTACAAAAACATCTAAGTGTCCATAAGTTGAACAATCCCACCAAGAAAAACAGCCAAATTGAGTGAGGATTTGAGATATCATTACCATGAACTCATTCGTGTGGATCAACCGACCCGGGAAGAAAGCCGCCTTCCCAAACGGAACCTTAATCGCCAAAATAAATGACTTTAAAATCAGATTCCCAAGGATAAGGCGAGAAAATCAATTAACAAGAGAAAAAAAGAGAATTTTTAAATAACCATAATATCGTGATGGGTTTCATCGGGAAGCTTCTGCACGAGGTTTATGAGGCCGATGTTGTCGTCACTAAAGCCCTCGAGCTGCGCGAGTTGCTGCTGGCTCTCGGCCACTGCCTCCTTCACTCGCAATGAAGCTTCGTGAGCTTCATCGGCCGGAAACACCGAGGACAGTGACGTCACGTTACCCTTCCTCTCCATAGAGAGAGCTATTTCCTTCAATTTCGCAGATTGTTGTAAAGCCGCAGCCCCGCAGGGGATTGCTCTGAAGAATTCAATTTCTTTTATTTAGTAAAATGCTTCGGAATTGGGTTTCCGAACCCTAATGAGGAGGTGGGAAGGCGAAAATTAATGATCTTAAGAAGAAAGGATGCAGAGGTTGCTATTTTTGGAGACGGAGACCAAGAAGAGCTAAATATTATCAGACGAGAGGTTTTTGAAAAATGGGGAATAGAAAGGCAAGGCACTCGAACACGCGAGAGAGGAAAATGGCCTGGGAATGCAAATGAATAGTTGGGCCGAAGTACCAATACTAAGGCCCATTTAGCTAATCACCTAAAGAGACCCATTTAGTCATATTATTTAAATTATCTTCCTACAATGTGCATCTTAAGATCTGCATATCACTTTACGTGTACCACTTTCGAAAAATTCGTTACATCTTACGTCTAGTGTTAAAACACACGTAAACAACATTACACACATATCATTATACCAAGTGTTTAAAAACATAAAAAAAATCAATATTATATATTTTTCTCTATCATACTTAACAATATTATATATATTTTCCTCTATCATACTTATCACGATTATATATGTTTTTTGGCGTTTAATAACAATAAAAATTCTTGTGGAGTGTTGAGATTATTCGTAGTAGGTTATTTTGTTCATTTGTTTAAGATTTAAATCTTATTTTGCTTTTGGTTTGTGTCTCTATATGAGAGCTTTCTAGATGACTGAATGTTACGAGAGGGAGTATTTGAACTCTTTTAACCCTTGTAAATTTATTTTGATTAACATAGTATATCATTTGAAAAATATATAATAAATAATAATGATGAATATTTGATGAAAAATATATTGAACATTAACATTCGAATTTGCGATATTAATATCCGAATCATGTCGGATTTCTGGAAATCGTCATGTTTATTTGGTCAATAACATTTTATATGCTATCTTACGGATGAGATAATTTCATAATTTTCCAGTTAAAGACTATCATGACCAAGGTTTTTCTTTAATACACTACATGCCAATCTTTAATGTTTCCAAATTCCGTATTCCCATAATTCCCCATATTGTTTTTCATGCGTCTCTACATTATATTCCAAACTTAATTAGTCGTTGATCCCTAATAAGTCATCTTTATGTATTACCATATAATCTTATGATTATTGATTTCCAATTGTAAGATCTAATATCATGACCAAAAACAAAACATAATCCTCAGCCGAATATTTATTTACTGTAAATTATTTGGTCACACGTCCGTATACTAATTTTCCAAGATATAGATATTCCTTGTTTCATACCTATCTTTAAAGAGTATTACTAAAATGCCGTATTTCCATCATTTTCATTTTCAATGCCTATACACACACACACACACACACACACACACACACACACACACATATATATATATATATAAATATGTATTATTCCAAAGTTAAACATACTCCGTTAGAAAAGTAAAAAAGAAAACCCTATTATCTGCAAAAGCATGAAGACTTCCCTTGCAGTCCTTCTTCATCTGCTCTTCGTCGTATCCTGTACAGGTCTCTGTTCATCTATTTTCGTCGTAGTCAATGTAAAATATATAAATATATACATAAATATTGAAATTTAATATATATATATATATATATCCGTATTATTTCATTTCTTGTTTTTGCAGCCCAAAGACAAACAGGTGGATTTTGCACTGGATACGTAGAGCTGTCTAGTGATTTTGAGTTGTGTTCCGTACCGATCTGCGTTGACTCTTGTAAGAAGGCATTACCAGAAGCAACTAATATGCTGGGGCAGTGTATTGACTCTATTACTTGCAAATGCACATATCGTTGCTGAAATATAAATATTTATTCTATGAGTTGAACGTGAATTATGGATGAATTTCATTTTACCTAATCCAAGTGATTATATTACTAGGTAAGTTTACGAATTAAAAAAATTTACTTAGTTATTTGGATTAATTGAATAAGATTCATCCATGAATTAGATGACTCGTTTGAACAAATTCAAGAATGTATTTGCCATCTAAAAGGTTTTCGTGTGTCTATAAATAAAGATGTCATTTTTCAGTTTCAACACATTGAAACATATAACACAAATAAAGAACTCGAGATGGGCCGAATATGTTCAAATGAGATCGTATTTTTATGAACCCTGAAATTTACATAAACAAAATTTACAAAATTGTTAAATTGGGGGTTTCTTCCTAAAATTAATTGGCGTTATGATGAGAGATTTCTTTGATTTTGTATATTGAGTCGGATGAATTTAATTTCCCAATGTAAGAACAAATAATCTCAAGAAAAATACTTATGAAATCTGAGTTAATGTGAATCACACAGGGGCAATCTTGAAAAAGAGTTGGTTTGCTTGGGAGTGGCCGAGGGGCGTTTTTATTTTATTGCTTTTATTAGTTGTTAATGCGAATTGATTTATTGCTAAAAAATAGCATACATGGTTTGAATTGATCGATTGGTCTTAAAAGTAAATGATAACTTTGTAATAGAAGGGTATGATTAAACAGTTATGATTTGAAGGGCCAATTCGAAATTAAGACTTTATAATTGGGCCGATGGCTAACATTTTAACAAGCGGAGACCCATCTTATTAGGTGTAGGCCCATATACACTTGTGATACGATATATTTTTTTAATAATAATTTTTGTTTGATTTGAAGAAAATTAATTTGTTTTTCAGAAATCAAATTAGATCGCATATAGAAATCAAAATTAGAAGCAGAAAAATTTTAGAAATCAAAATAAACGAAACAAAATATTAATTTATTCTAATTTGATTGGAGAAAAAGGAATTTTTCTGTGAATGTTTATACTGGCTGGTTACGAGAAAATAAATCAGGATAGGAAAAAATTATCGAGTATGAATTGTCTGATCTGATCAACCCATAATAAATACGATTCGGTATTGACCTTTTGCTTGTTAATGGTGAATCAATTTAATTTGGACTTCTGATCGACCCAAACGTTTTGAGCTAGGGTTTCGAGATTTTTGATCTGATGGAGGAATCAAAAAACAAGTATAGCATAATCGTCCCGACATACAACGAGCGCCTCAACATTGCTTTGATCGTGTACCTCATTTTTAAGCACCTGGAGTGAGCTTTCTTCTTTCTCCCCTTTTCCTTTTTGTTTTATGTGTTTGATTATTTGGGCCGATACCGTGTTTAGGCTAAGTATTTTATCGACGTTTAATTTGATTAATTATGCTTACGATTGATTCCAAATGGGGATAGTTGTTTTCTGTATCTGTAAATTGCTATTTGGTTCAGTTGTTTTTCACGTGATTGATATGAATCCTCGGTATGTATTATCTAGTCTTGAGAGCTTTATTTACTTATTGTGGCTTGTATTATGTGATAAGAGTTCAAGCTAATTCATCCCCTGATTAATGCAGCAATCTTTTTTTTTTTCCCTTTTCCTTTTAATGAGTTTCATCCATGACCCACTTTCCTGTAAGCTACAACCATTACCCTGTTTTTTCCCCGAAATCAAACACGGGACTTTTACATGATAAATGGTGTTGTGGTGTCCTTACATCATGCTTCTCTACTAGGTCCATGTGTTCACTGGTATGAGATTTTAGTGGTTGTTTCTAAATGCTTACGCAAATTTATCCTTTTTGTCTCAGTGGGATAAATTTTGAAATAATAGTAGTGGACGATGGATCTCCTGATGGAACTCAGGAGATCGTTAAACAGCTTCAGCAAGTATACGGGGAAGATCATATTGTAAGTTCCGATGGCTTTGATTATCTCATAAATTCAAGAATTGATATTTTTCTCAAATATTTGCTCTTCAGTGCTTAAAATCTGTGTTATCCGGTGATGCAGTTGTTGAGGCCTAGACCAAAGAAGCTTGGATTGGGTGTGCATATTAGCTTTCGTCTACCGCAAAACTCCCTGAAAATATTCGAAATAAACTAAAAGTTTCTGATTTTCAGGGACGGCATACATCCACGGGCTGAAGCATGCAACTGGAAATTTTGTGGTCATTATGGATGCTGATTTATCCCACCATGTTAGTTTACGGACATATATGGATGCTGATTTATCCCACAAAGATGATTTTCTTAAGTTTATCTAATGTTTCTATTTTTTTTCCCGCCGCCAGCCCAAATATCTACCAAGCTTCATCAAGTGAGTATGCTTACCAGAATCAAAGTTTTGTTATTTTATTTAAAGATGCAGGTTGAAAAATCTTTAGGCTGTGTTTGGATTGAAGAAAGTACTGTGGAAAAGAAAATTGGAGAGAAAATAAGTTTTTCTTTTGTTTTCCTCACCATTTGGTGAGGAAATTAGTTTTTCTTCGTTTTAGATATAAACTTAGCTAGATTTTCTTTTCTTTTCTTTTCCTTATCTATTTCTTAAATCAACCAAACAGAATAACTACTTTTCCTTATTCATTTCATTTTCCTTTCCCTACTAAATTCCTTAAAACCAAGCACGGCCTTAATGATATCAGGAAACAGATGGAGACAGGTGCAAGCATAGTTACTGGCACTCGATATGTGAAAGGTGGTGGAGTACATGGATGGAACCTAATGCGTAAGGTGACTAGCCGAGGAGCGAATGTCCTTGCACAAACGTTTCTTTGGCCCGGTGTATCAGATTTGACCGGGTCTTTCAGGTATTGCATGCATTGTTATAACATTTTAGTAATGACTTTTTTGTTTTTCGTTACAATAATTTCAGTTGGCACCCTCTACTTTGAAGGCTCTATCAGAAATCTGTTCTTGAAGATATTATAAGCTCGTGCGTGAGTAAGGGATATGTTTTCCAGATGGAAATGATAGTTAGAGCCTCAAGGAAGGGTTACCATATTGATGAGGTACTCATGATGGTTATGCTTTGTACATTCCATTCATATTAGTTATTTAACTTACCGATCGCTGCGGTAAAATATATCGATCTATAGAATTTCTTAACATTCTATTGCAATAATCAGATTCAATGTAATAATAAATTAGCACTGGATAATAGGAGACTCAGCTATGACAACTCAAATCTGTTTTTAGTGATCCACTTTTTCAAGTGATATTTTTGAGATGTTTTATAATGTTTCGTGATGAAAGTATGCATGATAGTAAGCTATTGTTTTTTCTTCAGGTACCAATAACGTTTGTCGATAGAGTATACGGAAGCTCGAAGCTCGGGGGATCGGAAATCGTGGAGTATCTGAAGGGACTTTTGTACCTAATGGTCACAACTTAAAAGAACCCACCGCAACACGTTGGAGTCCGGTAACTACACTCTTACACAACCTTCAAATTAATTGGCTATTGCTTGTGTGAACACAAAACTTGGTACTTTGAGTTATGTTTCTGTGAACTGTAATGGAAGTTTTGGTCGTAGATCTCATACTCTTGGTAAGTTACTTTGTTGAGATATTTGTCATAGAAATACAGAGGAAACAATGATGATGATTTGCATATCAGTTTGATTCTCTAGTTTATATATATATATATATATATAGAGAGAGAGAGAGAGAGAGAGATTTGAATCTTTTGAAGGAAGCATGATGATGTAGGAATTATTGTTTTCATTTCGTATTTGACTATTCATGCTGCCTTGTGAATATTGAATTCTTCTTTAAAGTGGGACCGACCATGGTGCTAAAAGTCAAATTCACTGTGGAAAACGAGATGCTCGTTTTTTTCTTTCCATGGGAAAATCATGGAAAGCCATTGATAGGTCCCTTTATTGATAAAATAAAATGGCTTGTTATTGGGTATTATAAAGTGATTCGGTATGATTGTCCTATTGTGAGGTGAGGTAATAACCAAATATTATATAGAAGTCAACGTCATGTTAGTCAGCAGTTTACAGTATGAGATAAATTACATTCTATTCGGTAATTTTGAAGAAGATAAGAAAGAAATGAAAAATAATGTTATACTTGTTCAACTAATATTCTATCATCAAGGGACATAGTCGAACTCGTGACATCTCCACACGGAGGTTACAGTTTCGATTTCATTTATTTATCATAGTTTATGCGTCGGACTTAGGACATTATTCGCATGCTAGAGGATTAGTTCTACAAAAATATGGGATCGTTCCATAATCAACAATGAAGTTCAAATTTATTTCAGACTTGATTTGTTGGGACTACGTTGTGTTGAGTTGCCTCCTAATATACCAAAAAACATTTCTAAGAAGTCATGAAAATCCGAACTTAGAAAGCAATCACATTTTGCCATAACTTTCACTTTTAAATGTTAATTTAAATAAGTATTTATGGGGGATGATCATAATAGTTCAGGTTTGGGGAAATTTAAGCTTCCTTCGAGCAAATGCAATTAAATATTTAATTTGAAACTCAATTGAACTACAATGCGAAGTCATAATTATAAAATATTCTATTATTTCTTTTCTCTTTAACAATCAATGTTATCATAATTCATAAACCATAATCGATAAATATGCCCGCTTCAAATCGTAATATTTACTATAAAAGTAAATAAATATTTGGATTTGACGTTTGCGTGAGTCTCGGTTCTTTCTCAACTGTAAGATACCCACTTTTCGCGGCAATTACCTAACTGTCACACGTGTCAACCTGCCATTGGATCTTCTGACATCCACCAAATTGACTGAGCGTGTGATCATCATCGTGTAGGTAGATTCTAAAGATTTCAGATTATTTACTCCCTAATTATTTTTATTCAGATTACAGCTGACAATTTCAACGAACAACACTATTGAATAATCTGAGACTTATTCTCTAAAGTCGCTGCTGTCCTATATAATTATAAACATCGTCGGTTACAACCCTTCATAAACATATGAGCTTTTCTTCTTTTGATTATTTATTTTCTATTCATTCTCATCAGCTCCGTTTTTCAAGACCATAGCCAAGAAGGTATCGATTTCTTGAAAATTTCCAGGTGGGTTATTTCCCTTTCTGTACTGATATAATCTCTGAAAAGTTCTATTTCCTATGTTTTTTAGCCTTCATCTTCGCATGTTTATTACCAGATCCTCTAAGACACCGCCTCTTGGAATCAGTTTCTTGCAAAATTTACATAATAGATTTTAGATTTAGCTAATGAGTTGTTTGTTGATTTTATGCCTTGTTCTACGGCCTCCCTGCCAAAGTTTCGGGTTTGATGCGTTTTTTCTCATCGTCGGGCCGAATTATAGCACTGATAGTAATGATGGCAACAAACGAACAGAGTTCCGCAAGATATCTGAGATTAAATGAGCACATAAATATTCTGGAACTGAAACAACCTATGGAACTGGAACACTCGTGTCATAAACCCGGGATCGCAACTTTCCTCTTTGTTGTAAAAGATACACCAACCATTTTTAATACAAGTGAACGAAAAAAAATTTATTTGGGTTTTAATTGAATTTTAATTTTTTTGATATACATTAATATTTATTTATTATTTTCTATCTCAAGGTGGGAGAAAGAGTATATACTTTAGCCAAAAAAAAAATTCTGACTTTGGCTCCTAATGGCCGTGAAGAAATCCGAGCTGGTGGACGGTAACATCCCGGAGGAACTGCACAAGTTGCTACTATCGCTTTCGTCGAAATGGGGCGACGCGATCGATCCGAATACACTGAAGATCGTTCACCTGAGCGGTGCGATGACTAATGAAGTCTATCGAGTCAGCTGGCCGACCAAGTCGTCGGACAACTGTGAAAGGACCGTATTGCTTCGCATCTACGGCGAAGGGGTCGACCGTTTCTTCGACCGGGACGAAGAGATTCGGACGTTCGAGAGCTTGTCGAGGCATGGCTATGGCCCTAAGCTCCTCGGCCAGTTTCCCGAGGGGAGAGTCGAAGAGTTCATCCACGCGAGGGTAAGCAAAAAAAATAAAAATAATTGAATTGGGTGTTTAAATGTTTTGCTCATGTGTGTATCGAACTTGCAGACTCTATCGGCCGGGGACCTTCGGGATCGGGAAATCTCGTCGCTCATAGCGAAGAAGCTGAGGGAGTTTCACAATCTCGAGATGCCGGGCTCGAAGAACGTGATCTTGTGGAGCAGAATAAGGTACGGAGAAAAAAGAGGATGTGATTTTAGTCGCTTAGCTCGTTTTCGAGCAAAGAGAAATAGAATTCGATGGGACTAAAATTTTTAGTCCGAAACTCGTTTTTTTGTCGTTTTACTTTGTCCTATCCAAAACTGGTCCAGTATGTTTAGGAGTACCCGAATTTTGGTCCCACAACTTTCATGAAATATGCTTTCTGTCGTCCAATTTGTCCATGTTCAAAACTAGTCCAGTATACTTACGCCAAAAACCGTGAGAAGTAATTTTTGCAATTCTCCAGCCATTTATTGTTAATGGCTATTTCACACTATATTCCTTGCTGGAAGCAATAAATAAAAAAATGGCTGCAAAAGAAACAAAAAATGACTACTATGATGAATGGTGTAAAAATAATGGACTAGTTTTGGACGCAGACAAATTATAGAATTATAAATGAATTTCCGGGGACAATTCATAGGACGAAATACAAATTTTGTGAAAATTATAGGTCTAAAATTAAATTCACTCCCAATTCAATAACATTATTTGACGAGGAAGACAATTACTCTAATTGTCAATTTGTTTATGACCAAATCCTCAATTTTTACTTGCACGAATATTGTGCAGAAAGTGGCTCGAAGAGGCCAAAAGCTTGTGTTCGCCCGAGCACGCAAAAGAGTATCGGTTAGATCGCTTAGAAGATGAAATCGTGCTGCTCGAGAATACGATACCCGGGAAGCATCAAGAGATCGGTTTTTGCCATAACGACTTGCAGTACGGTAACATAATGATCGACGACGACAACAGTTCCATGACCATTATAGTACGTTATTGCACGATCCTTTCGATGTTTAAGACGTGCTCGTCGAATGTGTTTTTATAAATCCTCCTTTTTAATCGTTTTGATCGATAGGATTATGAATATGCGAGCTACAATCCCGTCTCGTACGACCTTGCGAATCACTTCTGCGAAATGGCCGCAGATTATCACACCGTTACCCCTCATGTGTTGGATTACACCAAGTATCCTGGTTAGTGCTGAATGATCACTTCACATAAAAGCTTAAGCTCTACAAGGGCATATCATATTTTTATTTTATATATGTTGATTTCTTTTTTATCTAACTCTAAACGTGTAATTTTCTTAACTGGATGGTCGTGAGGATTCGTACCCATGTTAAATGACTACTTCACATAAAAGTTTAAGCTTGAAAAAAATATATCATATTCTAAAATTTAGTTATTTTATGTCCAACAGCTATGCATGACTTCAACTACGATTGTGTTAGCCTTTTTTTTACGAGATTTAACCCAAGTTCTTCACCTGAAACTTACCAGGCCTCGAGGAACGTCGAAGATTCATAAGCGAATACCTCAGGGCCTCGGGGGCTGAACATAGCGAGACCGACGTAGAGCAGCTCGCGGATGATATCGAGAAATACACTCTCGCGAACCACATTTTCTGGGGACTGTGGGGTCTAATCTCGGTATGTAAAATTGTCGATTCGGTTTACTCGAATTTCCCGATTTTCACCGGGCTATCGAAATACTATACTTAGTTATTCAAAATCATCTCTGAGATATATATTGATATGTATATATATACATATAAAATAATTTGCAGGCGTATGTGAACAGCATTGACTTCGATTACCTGGAATATGCGAGGCAGAGATTCGAACAGTACTGGTTGAGAAAGCAGGAGATTTTCAATGTAGCAGCTTAGGAGTATTCGGGATTTGTATTATAATGCTTGATAAGATTTCTGGTTTGATTTTTTTTTTTTCAATTATAAAACTGTGATTATTATGTATACTTTTGGATTATTACTATTTACGCGTGTTTTTCTTGGTAGAAATAGAGATATACATGTCGATGTTTTAAATAGCACTTTGCAAAGAAAATAAAATATAATTTGTAACATTTAAGTTTTTTTCTATTTAATTTTTTTTATTGTTAAGTATACATTATATGTCTAGACTTATTTTGTAGTCGGTGTTGATGTTTAGATTGGCTTCATGCGATATAAACTCATAATAGCGAAAAGTAAAAAAAAATTATTGAGATTTTAATTTTGACCAGCCCGTCAGAAAAGACGATAAAGAGAACCGTCCGATCACAAAAGGTCAGGATGATCAATGGCCCAGGCCCAATCCGTCATCACCTTCCCAACGCAAAATGACAATCAGAATTAGGGTTCTTCGCGATTATCAGTGAATTCAAGCAATTCAGGCTGACCCAGGCCAATTGAAGATGACTAAATGGTGATATTAGAGTATCACGCGATGGATTCCTCTGTTCGCATAATTTCTTTACGAAGTTCGACAAGATAAGCCCATGGAATGTCGATTATGAGTTAATCATGATACGCGCGAGAAACCTAAGCAGGTTTTCCCCGGCAGCTGATTATGTGATGCACAAATATGTATGCGAAGCTTACCGACACCCTTTTACAAGGTTCGAAAGGTCTTTGGCTTGCTCAGAAAATGATTACAGTACCCCAAAGTCTTTCAGTGGATCAAATTGTTTTTCACAACCTATGTCGACTATGGCGCAGACAATTTTAGTCCAAGCACGCGACATCGGCAAGCTTCACGAAGAAATCGAAGCTGCAGTCCTCGAAAGGAGGCTCGATGACGCGTGGGATTTACACGAGCAGCACATGAAGGTGGAGGGATTCTCCCGAAAACCCACGTTCATCAAGCTGATCGCAGCACTATCAGAAAGTTCGGAGATTCACTGGGTTGAAAAGGCTTATGGGTTGGTTGAGAAAGCATTTGCAGAACACAAGCAGCTGCTGTTGGAGAAGGAGATTTTGATGTATCTCTCTCTATGCCTTGCGAGGAGTGGATTAGCAATTCCCGCGTCCACGATCCTGAGGAAGCTCATCGAAATCGAACAGTTTCCTCCGCTGAAGGTATGGTCTCTGATTATGGCTTACATGTTGGAGAAATCTACTGGAGGATCATATTTGGCTGCGGAGTTGGTTCTTGAAATCGGTTACCTTTTTCAAGACGGTCGTGTTGATCCGAGGAAGAAGTGTAATGAATCTTTGATTGCTATGAAGCCCGATGCCGCTGCTTTCAGCGGTGCTCTTGTGGGGTGCGTTCTTTTCCGAATCACTAAGAAAGCAGAGCAGCTCCTTGAAATGATGCCTCGAATCAAAGTTAGAGCCGATGCCACTTTGTTGACTGTAATGTCTCATGTTTACGAAAGAAATGGTCGAAGAGAAGAACTGATAAAACTGAGAAGATACGTTGAAGAGGTTCCTTGTGCTAACGATTCCCATCTGAGGCAGTTTTACAATTGTCTCCTTTCTTGTCACTTGAAGCTGGGGGATCTCTATTCTGCTTCGAATATGGTTCTTGAGATGCTTCGCAATGCAAAGAAGGCTCGTAACGCTTTGGGTGTTGCTTGTTTGGCTTCAGAAAGTCGAAAAGGAGATACAAGTACAAATTTTCAAGACGAAGAAAAAGAAGATGAAAATCTTTCATTACTAGGAAGACATTTATTGAGTTATGAAGATTTCTATTGGGACAAGAAGTTTACAAAACTCGAGACGGAGACGAAAGAATTATCGAACACCTTGCTTGCAAAACTAAGAGGGGAAGTTGATTTGATTACCGCAGAAAGAGGGATCCTCAAGCCCACCGAAAGTGCCTACCTGAAGCTAGTGAAAGGTTTCTTGGAATCCAACAACACAAAGGATTTGGTAGAATTTCTGACAAAAGCTGAGAGAGAAGACTCTAACATCTCTTCCGATGATTCAATCTTAATGATTGCAATCAACGCGTGCATATCTCTCGGTAAGTTAGATCTCGCGCACGATATCCTCGACGAAATGCGTCTCGCCGGGATCAAAACGAGCTCTTCCGCGTACAACTCCCTCATGAAAGCTTATCACAGGGAAAATCGCCCCACCGAAATGAAGTCCCTTGCAAGAGATGCTCGAAGGGCCTGCGTTCAGCTCGATGGAGGCTCCTACGAAATGCTGATACAATCTCAGGTGCTCGGTAAGGACACGGAAGGCGCCCTAAATACATTCAAGGAGATGAAAGAGTCCAAAATCCCCGGGAGTGGCCACCAAGAACTCAAAAGCCCCACGGAGGATGCGGGTCTAATGACGAAGCTGCTGCAGGAAATGAAGGAAGCTCAAGCACCCGACTGCGGGGTCCACGAATGGAACAACGTGATACACTTCTTCAGCAAGAAAAGGCTGATGCAAGATGCAGAGAAGGCCCTGAAGAAGATGAGGAGCTCGGGATATTACCCGAATGCACAAACCTTTCATTCCCTCGTCGCCGGCTATGCTGCCGTGGGAGGAAAGTACGTTGAGGTGGCCGAGCTGTGGGGAGAGATGAAGTCTGTGGCTCTTGTTGGCGGGATGAAGTTCGACGTCGAGCTCTTGGATTCGGTGCTCTACACGTTCGTGAGGGGCGGGTTCTTCGTGAGGGCCAACGAGGTCGTGGAGGCGATGGAGAGGGGCGGGGGCATGTTTGTGGATAAGTACAAGTACCGTGCTCTGTTTTTGAAGTACCACAAGAATTTGTACAGAGGAAAGGCGCCCAAGTTCCAAACGGAATCTCAGGTTAAGAAGAGAGAAGCGGCTTTGGCGTTCAAGAGATGGGTCGGTCTGTGAATCGGGTCGGTTCGGATAGAATCCGCGGAGTCAACCCGATTTCATTTTTAATCTGTGAATTATTTCATGACATATATAAACCGCCACTCGGCCAAACAAAGTATTAATGGTAAAATATTGAAAAGGCCAAAAAAAGAGTCTCGAAGAAGCCGACAGACCTCATAAGAAGCGACAGTCGGGTCAACCCAACTGAATCTTTACAGCGGCGGAGGCTCCTCCCCATTGTAGAAATCTGCCGGCGGCCAAACTCAGGTGGGTGTATAGCTTACTTACTATGTTTTTCATAGAAGCTTGTTGAAATCGGATGCTTGGTTTAGCTCCATTTCCGGCGCATCGAAAGGAAATCTCCGGAAGGGGGCGGACAATTAGGGTTTTTACGTGGTTGTCTTTCTTCTTTTTATTTCCCGTTTTTGGCTCTTTCTTCCATGAACTAAGGCTATCGACAGCCTTAATTTACAAGCTGACCTCAAATTAAAACGATCGAACCATGGGCACTTTATCTTATCTGTTATTGCTTACGAATTGGAGTGGGTCGATTGAATACCTAAGCTCGTCTGGGAAATGTTTTAGGTGACGCACGTTGTCCTGTAATCGTTGTGGAACAATAGGGCTTTGGGTAATAAGTTTCAATGTTAACATGTGTCACTCAAATCAAGTTATAAAGGTTGAGTCTTTGGTACTTTTGTAGTTTTAAGTTTCAGATTATCAACTGACTTTTATGCTTCATATCCTATCTTCGGTCACAGTTTCATACTAGAAAGAGCATTTAAGTCAAGAAGGTGGACAGTATAAGAAACTAGAAACATTTAAGGGAGATATACTTTGGTATAGTATCATCTATTAGGTTTGAAATGTCTTCCTTTACTTTCCTTGAATATAAATGATCTTTGAATCATTGAGGAGTATGTATGTCATTTGCTACTCCCAGTAATGTGGATAATTGAAAGCGCCCTATCAAATGCCGAATCCCTCTGTAATATAAATAGGCCACTCTGTTGAAGTGGTGCATGTTTCATGTTGAAGTGGTGCATGTTTCATGATCCTTGTCTGATAACTTTGTTGATTCCTCATTTACCAAGATTTGGGTCTAAAACATTTGTGTATGAATATTGCTATCCTCCATAGTTTCGGATTATTTCGTTCCTTGGTCTTTGTTGGGGCATCTGTAGATTTACGAAACATCTTTTCCCTTTATTTCAGGAACCTTTGTAATCTATTTATGCTCTTACAATGCAAAACTCAACCACGAACAAGACGAATCCTACCAATCTCGATGAATTTAAATACGGGTTTCCGTCAGATGGCTTATCGATCGTATCATATAAGTGGTGGGATAACAATAATACGGTCGAGGGTTCTTCCAAAACTCAACAGAGTAACAGCAAAGAAGGGAGCCAACGAATCGAAGAAGATAATGCAGCGAATAAATCTTCAAAGAACGATGAAATATCTCACCGGGCAACGAGCTCTCTCTCCTTTCTCAGGAAAAGAGCAGCCGAAGAAGGAAGACGAGCTTTGAAGCTCGGCGTGTACCGAAGGTATGAGTTTAAATACCTCGATAGATCGAAGAGCAATGTGTTGACGAAGATATTCAAGACTTCTTTGCTTGATGATTCGAGCAAGGTATGATTGAAGATCGAATCTACTTGATGTTTGAGATGTTCCAGGGTTCTTTTTTTAGTTATGGTTTTACTTGAATTGATTAACTGTGATTTAAGAATGATAGATAGTTTTAAGACTATTTAGAGCAAGGTTTAATATATCTTGAGATCTGGAGAGGGTTTGCCTATTGTATTTTAGGTGAGATCACGTTTAATTTTCATTGATTTGGGACTTATTTGTAATCTGGTAGCATTTATTGGGGTTTGTTTGTAAACCCTTCAATTTTTTGTTTTATTTTACTTATATTCTTTCTTATATCTCTTTGCTCCTATTTTCTCTCTAGAAAAATCACCATCACACCTGTTTTTGATTGTACACCTTCGTGTCCTTACCAGCAATTTTAAACAGTTTTGTAGTGAAAATAAAAACAAATAGAATTAGACATAAAAAAGTTTATTAGTTCTGATTAACTATTTTTGTTATCTTGAAAACTTAACTATTTTCGTCATTCTCTAGATTTGGGATTGTAATATTAATTTGCATTTAGTTTTTTATTTTATTTTTTTAGTAGGAAAATATTTAAGCGACGTCGTAACTCGTACGCGAGAGCAATCATGTCTTTTCGTTTGATAAGAAAAAGGAAAGGATAAAAAGAAAATCAAATTAGAAACAAAAACCGCCCGTTTGATTGAGCGCTTAGCTGTTCTTGATCAGTGCTTCTTCGGGCTAATTTAACAAAAGGGATTAATTTCCTATAAAATTAAAAAAAAAAGAGCGACTTTTCTTTTTTTTAGATAAGAGGGATTCACTTACTTAAATAAGTAATTAATCAATATATCTATTTAATTAACAATATTATAATAGTTTAAAATTATATTTTCGTTTTTTAGGTTTTAGAATGCAGATTTCGTCGCTTTTTCTTCGTCATTTCTCTTAAAATCATCTTCAAAGTAGTACATATCTTAACTGATTTTCTGAAAAATTAATACAAATTCGCATGGGTCTTGAGTTTTCGTTATGATTAAAGGTAGATTTAGGCGAAATAATTGAAAATATTAAAGATACACTCGAAATCGAATAAGATTGAAAGACTTATTCGAATTCGAATAAGTCTTATTCGAGTTCAAATAAGGCATATTCGGATTCGAATACGCCTTATTCGAGTTCGAATAAGTCCTATTCGAGTTCGAATAAGTCCTATTCGAGTTCGAATAACCCTATTCGAGTTCGAATAAGTCCTATTCGAGTTCGAATAAGTCCTATTCGAGTTCGAATAAGTCCTATTCGAGTTCGAATAACCCTATTCGAGTTCGAATAAGTCGTATTCGAGTTCAAATAACCCTATTCGAGTTCAAATAAACCTTATTAGAACTCGAATAAGTCCATTTGAACTCGGATAAGCGTTATTAGAACCCAAAAGACCATGATTCGAATTCAAATAAGAGTATAATTAATACTTGTAATTTTATGATAATAATAGCAAGTCATTAATATCAAATAATAGTCAATGAAATACTATAATTAGTTATGACAATGTTTAATGAAGATGTCTAATGAGTTGGGTAAATGTAATGAAAATTTAAATGAGTTTTGTGTGAGTTGCTATAATGTTACAACTTGTATTTAAGTGAATTACTATAATATGATATCTAAACATGTGCTCTACATGATGGCAACTAAAATGAGTTGTGTCAATGTGATATACAAACTTCGATGAACTTATTGAATAATGTTTATTAATTATATTGTGATACACAAAACTTTCATAAGCTTCTTCGTATAATGTTCATCTTGAATCGAGTTTAATCTTTATCTTTAGTTAAAATTGAATATTTTTACTATAACTGATTAATTATTAAAATTTGTAATATTCGAATACAAATAAGCTTATATGAATTCAACTAAGACATTCAAATAAGTGTAACTTTAATTAGTCATTTTCTTGATAAGAGTTTAGAGAGAAGTGAGAGCAAAATACGAAGAGCGAATTCAGATATTAGTTTTTAAAGATTTCACCATTCAATTAAGCCTTATTCGGGTTCGAATAAGCCCTATTCGGGTTCAAATAAGCCCTATTCGGATCCGAATAAGGGTTATTCGGTTCAAATAACCCAGATTATTCGAATTCGAATAAGGGTTATTCGAAATCGAATATATTTTATTCGAACCCGAATAAAGCTTATTCGAATTCGAATAAGACTTAACTGAAACGACGAATTCATTTAAGTGACTAAACTAATATTAGTGACTTTTTACTCGAGGGTATTTTTGACTTTTTTCATACAATACCTCCAACTTAAATAAAATATGTTTCGATCCATTTTATCAAAACATGCGGTGCATCTTCCTCTGATCTATCTGAATGTTGAACGATTTGATAGAAAACTAATGACGGTGTCAGTAACTTCCAATTTCCGAATCGTGTTTTGTTTTCCCTAATTCATCAAGATCCTGTCATTAATTTCGAGTTATCCAAATCCGATCTACGGTGATTGGCAGTAATCGCGATAATCTTGTTAGTCCACTACGAGTATAATCCTTTTCCTTTTGGTTGAATTTGTGGGAAAATCGAGAAAAGCAGAGTAGAAGAAGCGGAAAAGGGGGACAAACACAATGGGTTGGGGTATGGCCATCTACGAAGGAGTGGTGGCGGTGGGCTCACTGCTGCTGTTGGGATGGGGAGGTTTGTGGTTCATGAATCAGCGGCTTTACAAGGAATATGAAGAGAAGCGCGTGTTGGTTCAGATCATATTCAGCGTCGTGTTTGCTTTCTCCTGCAATCTCTTCCAGCTCGTGCTCTTCGAGATCATTCCCATTCTATCTAAAGAGTAATTTCTTAGCTCGCAGAATTTCGATTTGACTGTTTTCTGTGGGTGCTTGAATTGTTTCACAACCTTTTGTAGGGCGAGATGGATGAACTGGAAGGTGGATTTGTTCTGTTTGATACTTCTGCTGGTGTTTATGTTGCCGTACTATCACTGCTATCTGATGCTCTGCAACAGCGGTAAAATCAATAGCTCTGGGATTTTTGGTTCTTCTTTACGTTTGGGTTAATATTAGTTTCATAATTTTATTGTTTTTGCTAAATTTTGTAATGGAACAAGAGTTACAATGAAGAGAATGCTGAAGGGTCGGGCATACCTGGCCACTGATTTTATCCTTCCTTTAATGAATGATAATTTTCAATTGAATTGTTGTAGGTATTAGAAAGGAGCGTGCTTCATTTGGCGCTTCTCTATTCTTGCTTGCTTTTCTCTATGGTTTCTGGCGAATGGGCATTCATTTTCCGATGCCTTCTCCAGATAAAGGTTAGCATTTAGATTTTAAATTATTGAAGGTGTTGGTGTCTTCTGGATGTAAGTGCAGTGTTCTGTTGTTGCTTTTTCTTTTGCTTTTATTCTGAATCCCATGTTGAAAGAATGTCAAAATTGTTTTCTTGTCATTTTGTATCCCGTTTTTCTCGTCTTCAAGACTTGAGTCTTTGTTTGAATACCTTTTCGGTCGACATTGCATTATGCTTATAATTATGTAAATACCAGTAAAATATTTACCGGCGCATATCGTGAAGAATTTTGTAGTGAACTAACTTTGATTATATTAGCATATACTCTTTCGCAGTCATCTGCTTTTTTCAGAACCTACTATGTGACAGAAAACCTCTTAAAATGTACTCACTTTTCACTGATGACTTGTCACCATACTCTGTCAAGCACCATATAAATGGTAGCTGTCTAGAAGTATACAAGTGTATCCTTGTTTTTTCTGATATAAAAAACATGTCTTGATCAACAAGATTAAAGTACTTGCTTTTTCATATTCAATATGATTTCTTCCGAAATACTATGTGAAGTTCTATAGCTGTGGTATATTCAAGATTCTTCTTACAGGATTTTTCACCATTCCTCAATTGGTGAGCAGAATTGGGGTCATTGGTGTGACTGTCATGGCGGTGCTCTCTGGTTTTGGTGCAGTGAATTTGCCATACAGCTATTTGTCTCTTTTTATTAGGTAAATGATTACCTAAACTAGAATCATTTCTTGATTCCGGAGAACTAACATAGCTGAATGCTTCTGGGTTTAAATCTTGATTTCTTGTATCAAATATCAATGCTTTAGCCTCTTAAGGGAAATCTGCAGTTCGGCCTTTGTCTTGGGTAGAATATTATTGGTTGTTCCGTCGTGTTTTATTAGTAACTTTTTCGAAACTGTCACTTTGCGCCTCAGATTTTCATTCATTATTGTTAATGTTTACATGTCTTAATTTGAAGAGAAATTGAAGAAACAGAAATCAAGGCTCTAGAAAGACAGTTAATGCAGTCAATCGAAACCTGCATAGGGAAGAAAAAGAGGATTATTCTCTGTCAAATCGACATGGAGAAAAAACAAGGGTCTGAAGAGGTTCACTACTATTTATAACTGTCTTACTTTTGTTTTCTCTCCTTTTTGTCTTGAATTGAATGCCACTGTCTGTACTTGATATTCACATGTGGTCGTCTCTTCAGCATTCTTGAGCTAGAATAGTTCATTTACTGGGTACAAATTGTAATTTGGTCAAGAAAATCTGTTACCTGGGGCAGCTGATTGATTTATTTTGCCCTTTCCAACTTCTTTTCACTAAATTACATTTAGCTAATCATCTGTGTAAACTTCTTTGGACAGAAACTGAACAGTAGGTCTTTCCTGAAGAGAATAGTTGGCACTGTTGTTCGATCTGTTCAGGATGATCAAAATGAGCAAGGTTAGTGAACTATCCATATGTCGTAGTTACTTTGCGAATCTTTGGCCAGGGTTCTTGTCTTTTCGTTTTATTTCTGTCTTGTGATCTTTTTCTCAAACATTGGATTTACATCTCTGCAACTTGTTGGTTTTATATGCATATATGTACTTTTATGAAGCTCGCTATGATCTTGTGATGAGTAGAGTTTGCTTATTTATTTGTAATTTTATAATACATTTTATAAGTGATGTGGATTATTGAATTATATCTCGTTATGAGACTTCTGAAGATTTTATATTATCAGTTAGTTGATTCATTTGACTGAGAGACTAGGTGATTTATTTTCGTGGGATTAAATTATGATTATATATAAAATATTATTTGGTCAACCTCAGTTGTTGGATGATAAACCCGTCCATCGATTTGTTATGAAGAAAACTTGTGTTCTAGATTTGGAAAGTGCTTGAAACCCTTGTAAGAATACTAGCCCACCAATCTATATTTCTTCTATTTGTTTTCTTGTCAAATCTGTGGACATCGGTTTATACTGCAAAATATTCTATTGAGAGTTGAAATTTTGATCTGTATTGTACAATATGTATTCCTGTTCGTATCATGGCCCTGTCGTGATCTGTGCTTAGCGGATGTCTCGATTCCCTTCTCGTGAAAGGTCATTAATCAATTGCTCCTTTCTTTAAGAAATGTAAGATTATTATGCCCCTGTTCTGTTTGTTGAATGTTGGTGTTATGGGTTGATTCCTATTTTTCTTATTATTGTTCTTGCCTTACATTGATGCATGTGTCGTGTAAATTAGTGGAGTGGCTTATATGTTGTATTATTTGCTTACTTTTCCTCATTCTCTTACTGCCCTGTGAAGAAATCAAAACCATGGAGGCTGAGGTCCAAGCACTTGAGGAACTGTCAAAGCAGCTATTTTTGGAAATATATGAACTTCGTCAGGCAAAGGTCAATAGCTTGCGTCCACTGGATTTATGCTAGAACTTGAGTTTGTGAGATGTTTCTATTCCTTTTTTAATGACGTTTTTGGTACTTCAGGAAGCTGCTGCTTATTCTCGAACATGGAAGGGCCACTTACAAAATCTTCTAGGCTACGCATGCTCTGTATATTGTGTGTATAAGATGATAAAGGTAACCTCATACTTCTCTTGTTGGTGATGTTATTTTTTATTTTTTGATTCATGTTAATTTGTGCAGTTGAATAACTAGCCAAAAAACGAGACAGTAGGCCATATTCTATAATCTACTATTATTTAGTTGTGAAGTGTAGTTTTCGTAATAATTCAGTCAATGACCCTTTTGTTTTTTGTATCATTGGTGCAGTCCTTGCAAAGTGTTGTGTTCAAGGAGGTAATATTTTATAACTTTGACTTCTACCTTTTCCCTATAGTTTGATGCAATCTTTTTATCAATATATTTTTCCTATTAGTGAATTGAATATTTATGAAGCGAATATTTATCGCAGGCTGGTTCGGTTGACCCTGTAACGAGGACAATAAGCATTTTTCTGCAGTTCTTTGATATAGGCATTAATGTGACTTTGTTATCACAGGTCAGTATTGATTTACTTTGGTACGGTTCTGATGAGCAGTATCGTAGATATCCATTGCCTGCTTTGCACTTGAATTCATGTTTTATTCAAGATCTACAAAATTATCTTCTTTTTGTATAAATGTTTACATTTCTCTATGATAATATTGGTTTTACATTTCTGCATGGAGTGGAATTTATGGAAAGACAATTAACAGAAGCTAGAATAAGAAAATATTATCTGGATTGACATTTCGCGGTCCCAAGTATGTCGATAAATCGACATATTCAGAGTCAGAAAATGCATCCGGCATTCATCATTTGGTAAATTTATGCATGTTATTATTGTGGATCGTAATACATTAATGTGATTTTTTTCATTGGCAATGCAGTACATATCGTTGATGTTCATTGGAATGCTCATCGTTATATCTGTACGAGGCTTTTTATCAAATTTGATGAAGGTGAGTGTTTAGACCTTTCTAACTCCGTACTCTCGCTAGAGCACTCTCCATTGTATGAAATTCGCATCCCACAAATAAATAATGCAATAAATGATAAAAAAATATCTTTTGGCTGTGTGAATCAACTGATGCTGAAGAGCACAAATTGACTGAATTAACAATTCTAAGCATACTTTTGATTCATTTCTTTCATAATTCTTACACATACTTGAATTTCTTACTGAACAATTCTATCTTTGGGCCTTTTTTGTTTCAGTTCTTTTTTGCGGTTTCTCGAGTTGGGAGTGGATCTTCGAGCAACGTCGTTCTCTTTCTCTCTGAAATAATGGGAATGTATTTCGTTTCTTCAATACTGCTGATTCGAAAGAGCTTGGCAACGGAATATAGGTACGATCTATCGAAGGCCTTATTGCTGTAACTTAAAAATGAAATCTTGGTATCTTATAATTATTGTTATTTAATTTATTTCGAATTCACTATCTGGGTCAACAACAGGATTATTATAACGGATGTGTTGGGCGGCGACATTCAGTTCGATTTCTATCACCGGTGGTTCGATGCGATCTTCGTGGCGAGTGCTTTTCTTTCTCTGCTTTTGCTCTCTGCACATTACACTTCTCGTCAAGTTGACAAACACCCCATTGATTGATTGATAAGGTTAGTTAGTATTATTAGTATAATGTGAAAGAGGTTAAAACTTAGAAGATATTTGTTGATTGTTGATGTGTTTGTGTGTGTAATGTTGTTTAATTGGTGACAAATTGTTCCACATTTATGAATGTATTTCTCGACACCATTTGAATACTAATTGGGTGAAAGGTGGTGGTTAACAATAGATGAAAAGAGAGAGTCGGTTTCGAATATCCCCGAGAGAGGTTTTCGGTACAATTTATTTTCTTTTTTCTTTAAACCCTCTATAAATTTTCGCATTGTGAATATTCTTAGGCCAGGTACGGATTAATTCCAACGCATCATTAAACCGGAGGATTTATATTTTCTCACGCATCATAAGGACCATTTTTATGAATATTTTCAGTGCACAAAAACATCGCATAAAAAATCTTACATTTAGTTGAAAAAAAACAACTTCCAACCTTACATTTAATTGAAAAAAACAACTTCCAATGGAGTGGTTGTATTCAAAACACACATGATCCTCTCCATGGCCCAAAACTTTCGCATTTCAAATATTCTCAGGTCAGGTACGGATTGATACGCATCATTGAGGCGGGTGATATATTTTTTTCTCACGCATCATTAAGGACCATTTATGAATATTTTCATTGCACAAAAACATCGCATAGAAAAAAACTTACACCTCACAATATTACATTCTGGGAAAAATAAACAGCTCCCACGGAGTTATTGTATCACTTTATGTTTCGAAAAATTCACGCGCGATCGCTTTAAGTAGACCACGGCCCAATGCTTGTAATAGGCACTTAAATCGACATCCGTTCACCTTCGCCGTCTTCATATTGCGTGCAGAGAGTTTTTCGATGCAACAATAAAGTTGATGAAATATGCAAGATTAATGGAAGTATTCGGTTTTTACATGAACAATAAACGAAGTTGGCCCACAAACCCATAATTTCAAACAATAACAAAAAAAACTAAGAGAATTTGATATTATTACCATTCATTAATTCTCATCCCATACACTAAATACAATTTGTATCTCGTATCTATTTGATACGAAAAGGCTTATTCTATTAATCACTATTTTTTCAACTTATTTTATAAATGTCAAAAAAAACGTGAATGCCAATTTAATCAATTTTTTTTAAAAAAAAATAATTTATATATCTTTTGAATTCCACAAACAAAAATTTCCAACGGTAAAAATTTCCGCCAAACAGAAAAAGGAAACTAAACTCATTAATTTTGCATCCAACGGTCAAAACTCCCATGGGATATAATTATATATAAGGGAAAAGAAAAAGCCCTAGCAAATTACGATCACCTTCGGTTGCTGCTGTTCTCTATTGATAAGTTCCGTAAATTGGAATCCCTAATAAGATCACTTCTCCCCGTTTCAAAAGCAGATCTGTGAATTGGCGTGGGCGTCGTCGCCTCTGTTACGGTGGTTCGTTCTTCTCTGATCTTCCCGACGAGCCTGAGAACCCATGAGAGTCATTCTATTTGCCAGAAAAGACTCAGAATCCTACCGGGTTTGTTCTGCTTAGCCTCCGTTAATGTCCTTTTCATTAGCTGCAATGGGTAAATCGATTGTGTGCTGAAACAGTGAAAAGTATAATCAGATTGAATTGAAAAGTATTGGGTCGCTGAGAGACTGTGAAATATGTATGAATTTGAGAGTGATGAATAATGGTTGACTTATTCTGCTATGGTCAGCAAAAGCACTATTATGAATTAGAATCTTGATCATCAGTGCTTACTTTTTGGTGTAACTCTACTCGGATGGTCCCTGGAAGACAGTGCTTGATGTGCTAACATGAATGATACTATATGCTTTATGATAGATGTGTCTGAAGCTTATAAATATGCTATCAATGGTGAGCAACAAGTCATTTCCTGATTGTCCCGAATAATGAGATCTAAAGCTTCTAAATGTGCCACTGAGGGTGGTGAGAAAGAGTCATGTCCCGACTGTCCCGAATAAGGAGGTCCAAAACTTCTAAATATGCTACCAATGGTGAGCAACAAGTTCTGTCCCGATTGTTCCGAACAATGAGCTATAAAGCTTCTAAATATGCCACTGAAGGTGTGGGCAAAAGTTTCGTCCCGATTGTCCCGAATAATGAATCTAAAGCGAATAATGAATCTAAAGCTTGCCACCAACGGTGAAGCAAAAGTCATGTCCCGTTTGTCCCGAATAATGAGGCCTAAAGATTCTAACCAATCGTGAGCAAAAGTCTCATTGGGAGGGTGTGAACGAAATTCCCGTCCGCCACTGTCCCGGAGTTGTCTAAGGCCTCTAAATCAAGGGTGTGAGGAAAAGTCATGTCCCAACTCTCCTGAAAATGGGATCTAAAGTTTCTAAATATGACACAAATGGTGTGAGCAGCAAAGCCCCGTCCCGACTGTCCCGAATAATGAGGTCTAAAGCTTCTAAATTTGCCACCAATGGCGAGCAAAAGTCTCATCATGACTGTCCCGAATAATGAGATCGAAAGATTCTAAATATGCCACCGCGGGTGATAGCAAAAGTTTGTCCCGAATGTCCCGAATAATGAGATCTTAAAGCTTCTAAATATGCCACCAATGGTGAAGCAAAAGTCTCGTCCTCGGTTGCTGCTATCTAAAGCTTCGAAATATGCCACCAAGGTTGTGAGCAAAAGTTCCTCCCAACTGTCCCGAATAATGAGATCGTAAAGCTTCTAGATATGCCACAATGGTGAAGCAAAAGTCTCGTCCCGATTAATGAGGTCTAAACCTTCTAAATATGCCACTAACGGTGTGAGCAAAAGTCCCCTCCCGAAATTCCCGAATAATGAGGTCTAAAACTTCTAAATATGCTAGCAATGGTGAGCAACAAGTCCCGTCCCGATTTTTCCGAACTATGAGCTATAAAGCATGTAAATATGCAACTGAAGGTGTGAGCAAAAGTTTCGTCCCCATTGTCCCGAATAATGAGGTCTAAAGCTTCCTAAATATGCCACCAATGGTGAAGCAAAAGTCCCGTCCCGACTGTCCCGAATAATGAGGTCTACAGCTTCAAAATATGCCACCAAGGTTGTGAGCAAAAGTCCCTCCCGACTGTCCCGAATAATGAGGTTTAGTCCCGAATAATGAGATCTTAAAGCTTCTTAATTTGCCACCGAGGTTGTGAGCAAAAGTCCCCTCTTGATTGTCCCGTATAATGAGGTCTGAAACTTCTAAATATGCCACTAAGGGTGTGAGCAAAAGTCCCCCCCTGAAATTCCGAAATAATGAGGTCTAAAACTTCTAAATAGACTTTTAAATATGTCCCGAATAATGAGGTCTAAAGCTTATAATATGCTAGAAATGGTGAACAACAAGTCCCGTCCCGATTGTTCCGAATAATGAGCAATAAAGCTTCTAAATATGGCCACCGAAGGTGTGAGCAAAAGTTTCGTCCCGATTGTCCCGAATAATGAGGTCTAAAGCTTCTGAATATGCTACTAATGGTGAGCGAAGTTCCGTCTCGGTTGTCGCAAATAATGAGGTCTAAAGCTTCCTAAATATGCCACCAATGGTGAAGCAAAAGTGTCGTCCCGACTGTCCCGATTAATGAGGTCTAATGCTCGAAATATGCCACCAAGGTTGTGAGCAAAAGTCTTTCCCGACTGTCCCGAATAATGAAATCTTAAATCTTCTAAATATGCCACCGAGGTTGTGAGCAAAAGTCCCCTCTTGACTGTCCCGAATAACGAGGTCTAAAACTTCTAAACATGCCACTAAGGATGTAAGCAAAAGTCCTCTCCCGAAATTCCCGAATAATGAGGTCTGAAACTTCTAAATATGCCACCGAGGGTGTGAGCAGAAGTCGTACCCCAACTGTCCCAAATAATGAGGTCTAAAACTTCTAAATGGACTTCTAAATATGTTCCGACTGTCCCGATAATTAGGTCTTCTATATGTGCTGCTGAGGTTGTGAGCAAAGTCCCGTCCCAACTGTACCGAATAATGAGGTCTAAAGCTTCTAATCTGCAACCGAGGTGTGAGGAAAAGCCACATCCCTATTGTCTCGAATAATGAGGTCTAAAAGCTTCTAAATATGCCACCGAGTGAGCAAAAGTCGAAGAAAACAATTATTAGGTGGTGTCTTCTGTATCCTCGTTATATATTTCCACAGTGCAGAAGGATGGAGAAACCACATTAACGCCAAGCATTAACCACGACCAGTGTATCCTGGAAATATATTATACCTTTAGACTTTACTCTCAATGGTTATGATCGTTGGGAATACAACTTATCAGTGAGCTGTTGATGCCACTATACTATATAGCAGGTTCCTAACTTAGTACACTCATGACAACAGAGTGATCCTTTGCATAACTGTAAGATGCAACATATCCCCAATATATGGGTTGTTGTGTAACAAGCAACATGAGTGTAACATGTGTTTGCTTCACATATATATAGCTTATTCAATCTTCTGCTAATAGAATCTCACAACGTGTAACTTTTCAATATGCAGGTATTTTCGCATGGATCCTTTGCCGGGTCGCAAATATGTAGTATTTATTTAGTTTCTCTGATTTCTGATGCTATGAATAGTTGCTTTAATTTCAATAGTGGTTAACCGTATAAGCGTTAATCAGACAGATTTGTATCAGTTCTCTGGTGCCACCTCAGCCCGGACTATACGGCCAATGGACCAACCACAGATATCGAAGGAACAATCAGCATCCAACCCATTCAACAGGTACACTTGCTTAGATTCTTTTATTTGTTTTTCTGTGGCATTTTGTTGTTTTAGTAGCGTATATTCTTAGGGTACGTGATATACTTTTGCTCACTTACAGTCTCTGGCAAATAAAATGAATCATACAAGCATATAATAATTGAGCCATATCATTTACTTTGATATTTTGAGTTAGGTATCATCTGGGAATGCAGTATCTGGTGGAATACAAGGTGGTCCGATCCTCATGTGATGCAAAATAGATAAACCCCTTTGGTCCCCTATAAAGATTCTAATTTTATGTTGTTGAGTTTGTTTAGAGGGTAAGTTATCCTCTTTTTTTTGTTTTGTATATTATTACCCAACAACTATGTTTCTTGCCAGGAAATCATTCGGCATCATAGGGACAAGGTCAACCAACTGATCAATCAGTACACTAACAAGTCAATAATATTATGACAGCTCCTCAATGGTCTAAATTATCTTCACAGGTGGTTTTCCTCGCAACTCTGGTGTTGGTTTATATTGGCATGTTTACTTATTATAACATGAGATTTTACCTCTATACTGCTGCTAACTCGATTAAGCTTCATTTTGATAAATTCTTGTGGGTAACGATGGTGTGTGATTTTCAGATAGGTTTATAATCTTCAATATGATTTATTGTTTGTTTCAGTAGCATATATGGATGTTCTTATCTATTCTGTTGGAAGTAGTAAGGCTTATTTGGAATCTTTTACTCCGTAAATGATCTGCTATATATATGTATTTAAGTCATAGCGATATCACATTTATGCCAATATCTCATGCAGTGTCCACCGTGATCTCAAACCATCAAATATATTGGTAACTTCCTTACTTTCATTCTGCTAATATGTTCTATATTTTGTGCTGCCTGCTTCTTTAGTAGTAGCGCTATGTTGTATGTTTTGTCTTTTTTCACTTGAGCATCATTAGTGCTTTCTCAAGCTAGCTCTGGTGGAAACAAACACTCAGCGAGAAGATGTTCAAAAGCCTTTTTCTCTGTCGACAATCATATCTGCAGTGATTTCGTTACAGTTACAAGGATGCACTGACACGCTCGTAGGCTCTCTCCCACACCGATTCTCGCGGAAAAAGAAAAGGTTTTTCATAGCTTTTTTGTTGTTGAGTGTGTGCTTTTGAATATATATTCTCATGCCGGAGCTTTTACTTATATCGTCGTGCTTTTCGATCGAAGGTGATGAAGACGTTGTGTCTCTCTCTTCTTGATGCCATTGCATATGATGCACGACTTGAAATTTTTGCATCTTCCCGTGGTTGACGAAGGTGATCCCTCCCTCCCTCCCTCCCTCCCTCTCTCCCTCTCCCTCCCTCCCTCCCCCTCTCTCCCTCTCTCCCTCCCTCCCCCTCTCTCTCTCCCCCTCTCTCTCTCCCCCTCTCTCTCTCCCCCTCTCTCTCTCCCTCTCCCTCCCTCCCCCTCTCTCTCCCCCCCTCTCTCGCTCCCTCTCCCTCTCGCCCTCTCCTCCCTCCCTCCCTCTCGCTCTCTATCTCTCTCGCCCCCTCTCCCTCTCTCTCTCTCTCTCGCCCCCTCTCCCACCCAATAATGAGGTCTTATGCTTTTGAGTATGCCATCGAGGGTTTGAGGAAAAGTCCCGACCGCCCCGGATAATGGGATCTAAAACTTCCTAATATGCGATCAAGGTTGTGAGAAAAAATCCCCTCTCGACTGTCCCGAATAATGAGGTCTGAAAAAAGTTGAAAATATGTCACGAATGGTGAGCAAAAGTCCCATTACCACTTTCCCGACTAATGAGATCATAAAGCTTCTAAATATGCCAAGTCGTATCACGATTGTCCTGAATAATGAGGCCTAAATCTTACAAATAGACTTCTAAATATGTCCCGAATAATAAGGTCTTCTATATATGTTGCCGAGGTTGTGAGCAGAAGTTTCGTCCCAACTGTCCCGAATAACGAGATCTAAAGCTTCTAAATATGCTATACCAATGGTGAGCAAAAGTCCCGAATAATGAGGTCTAAAGCTTCTAAATGATGAGCAAAAGTTTCGTCCCGAATAATGAGGTCTTTATACCAATGGTGGTTTCGAATTATGAGCTATAAAGCATGTAAATATGTCCCTGAAGATGTGAGCAAAAGTTTCGTCCCGAATAAATGAGGTCTAAAGCTTCCTAAATATGCCATCCACCAATGGTGAAGCAAAAGTCCCGTCCCGAATGTCCCGAATAATAAAGAGGTCTAAGATTCCAACCGCAATGGCGAGCAAAAGTCCCATTGAGAGAGGGGTGTGAGCGAAATTTCCGTCCCCGTTGTTGCGAATAATGAGAGGTCTAAAAAAGCCTCTAAAGTATGCAGCCATCGACGGTGTGAGGAAAAGTGTCGTGTCCTGAAAATGGTGTGACACAGATGGTGTGAGCAAAAAAGTCTCGTCCCGGCTGTCCCGAATAATAAAGAGGTCTAAAGCTTCTAATTTGCCACCATTGTTGAGCAAAAGTCCCGTCATGACTGTCCCAAATAATGATGCCTAAAGCTTCTACTAAATATGCCACCGACGGTGGTGAGAAAAATTCCGGTCCCGAATAATAAGGTGTCTAATACTTCAAAATATGCCATCGAGGGTGTGCATACAATAATGAGGTGTAGATCCTCAAAATGAGCCAAAGGTGGAGAAAAAAAAACAATTATTGGGTGGTCTCTTCTATATATATTTACTCAATGGTTACAGTTGTTGGGACCGGCGATATTGTGTTTACACTTTTTCTTTTCGTCGAAATCTTTATACAATTTTTTAAGGTAAACCGAATTTGATATGCTTTCATCATCTTACACGAAGCAACAAAATCACATTCTCCGTCATCGCACCAAAAACCGCTTGAGAAAAAAAAAAACAAAAAACAAAACCAATAATCTTAACTCCAAAAATAAAAAATAGATTAAATTCAAGCATCAAGCAGCCAATTGAATGTCCCCGAGATCTAATTGCTCAGCGATCTCCTCGAGCTGCTTCTTGACGCTCAAATCGATCATCTTCGACCCTGACTCTCCGTACCTGACGGTGAATCCCGCCACCAGCGACGGCTCAATCACCGTCTTTATCCTCACGTTCCTGGCGCCGGTCAACCCCTGAACGCCCCTTGCGATCTGGGCCAGGTGCTGCGACTCCATCGGCACGACGGAGGAGACCACCGCCAGCTCCGTCGCGGTGAGCCTGTTGTAGGCGGCCTCGAACTCCCTCACGATTTCCTTCACGATATCGATCCTCTTCGCGTCGACGAGTATGCTGAGGAAGTTGGCCACGTGGCGCTGGAGGCCGGCGGACTCCGACGCCTCGTCGATGAGCTTCTGCTTCTCCTCCTCCGGCACGGTGGGGTTGCTGAAGAAGTCGAGGACGGATTCGTCGGAGAAGAGCTTTTCTACCTTCTCGAGGTCGGAGTAGGTCTTGTCGAGGGTTTCGTTGGCGCTGGCCACGTCTGCGAGGGCGGTTGCATAGCTTCCGGCTACGGCGTCGGCCATGACGGCTCCGCCGCGGCGGCGTCGCAGGGAGAGTTTGGGGTGCTTGGTTATAAGGGAGAGTCTGAGGGTGGAGGCGCTGGAGGGTTTTAGTGGGTGTAATAGAAGTCGCGGTGGTGCGCTTGACTGGCGCGAGATTTGCTGGATGGCGGCGCCGGCGGCTGTGGAGGCGGAGGCCATTAGAGCGAGAGAGAGAGAGAGAGTAATGAAAATCAATAGCGATTGATAGGTTTATATGGATGGGGAAATGGACGGCTGAGATTGGACTGGGTTATGAGGCGTTCACTGGTCACGTATTGTTAATTAATTGGGCATAATAAAGGAACTATGTTGTAAATGAAATTTATAATCGGACGACGCTAAATAACAAACCCGAGTAAATATCATGTTTCAATTTAGACTTTAGTCCTTATCGAAAATCATCAGTAGTTATTACAATAGCATGTTTCAATTTCGGACTTAGCCACTTTTTCATAAGCAAAAAGAACAAAATCGATTCTCTCTTGAAATTACTATCAATCAATTACAAGAATATTATCTTTCGAACACTTTAAAACAAATTGATGCCATGCAACAACTAATCATTTCAAGTAGAGCTCTCAACCTGCTGCAGGCTTTCATCGTGTTCGTTCACTTGTCTGAAATAAAGGCAATGAACGCAAAAGTTAATCGCAACTTAATAATATAACCACAACACGCAGACATATATTTCAAAATTTGAATCCATATATATATATATATATATATATTAATAATAACTCGCCTGCTTCTCGATCTGTAAAGAACGAAGATGGACGGATCTTGTGATGGGAGGTCCAATAATTGTAATAAAATGTATGCGCATAAGCCGACGCTGTTAGTTGCAAAAACAAATAAACAATCACATCTTACTGTTATATATAATGTCAATACTCTAATGTTTCATACATTTATATATAGCATGCAATAACTCGAATTACCTTCTAAAGAGGAATAACGAGACGATCCAAAATACAGTAATCCTCCAATCTGATTCCTTATAAGCAATCCAAACCTGACAGATAAATTGATGTTGAAATAAAACGCCGTTAGGAACCGCGGAATCACGAATTTATATAAATATTGTATAAAAGCGTTGGAAATAAAATAATATAAAATTAAGATATGATTCGCTACCCACAAACAAGCTTAATATTTTAGGAAAAGTAGTCATTGATACGGTGTTATAATTCAGGTCTAACGGTCATGAGTACAAATCCTCATGGCCATCCATTTAAGAAAAGTATAGATCTGAGGTTACGTAAGAAAGAAATCAGACCAAAGGGGCGTTGTAACTCGATATAAAATAGAGGCCATGAATACAAATATCAAGGTCACCCATTTAAGAAAAGCTTTGATGTAAGACTAGATAAGAAAGAAATCTGTCCACGGAGCATAAAAGAAAAAAATATATTACTAAATAAGAAAAGTTCGATCTAAGAATAGATAAGAAAGAAATCAACCCACATATAACTTAAAATAAAATATATAAAATTAAAATATAATATGCTATGATAACCTTAAGTTTTTAGGTATTTGGTGATTAAAGAGATTATATATATATATATATATATATATATATATATATTAGGTGAGTTACATTACCCCAAGAATCACAGTGTGGGCATAAATGTCCAACACCACTCCTTGTAGCAACCTGCACTTAACATATACAATACATTAGCTACCATCCAAAGACTCGATATTTTTCGGGATTTTTTACGAACCGGGAAATCACTTACAGGGTCCAAATCTCCCGACGAAACGGAGAGCCACCGATACTAACGGCGTATGCTAACGATCCCACCATGAGACAGCCTAGTACATCGTAAAGAACCCTTGCACTTGCAACAGAGAGCAGCAACCTTCTCGATTCCTCTCCGTATCTATAACTCGAGAGAAAAACACTTTAGAATCCCGAAAAAAAAAAAATAAAGGGGACAAGAAATATGAACCCAGAGTTGTGTAAGGAAATCATACTCTCTCTTTCTTTTTAATAGAACAAAGTGAATGGGATCTTGGAGTGATTCACTGGGAGACAGCTTAGTCAGCTTCACCACAATGTATAGGCATGTAATGGGGCTGCAGAAGAAGATAAACACCGTACTATTACTATAATCACTCAACTAATATCTTAAGCCTTGAGAAGAATATATGGATAAATGAAAGCTGTTTAATATACCTCCCAAAAATTGTGAGTAAGGTTATCCAAATCACCGTGAAATTCCGGTTCGATTCATCGTAGACGATCCAAGCCTTGTTAGAAGAATAAAAAGAGGATAGATTTGGATTGAGATTATATGTACACACAAGAATTCGAATGAGATCAAAGCATATATGAAAATAAATAAAGAAATGTATAGAGATCTGAATAAATGCTTACTGCTACGCCGAAGATGATGATGTATACATCAACCAAAGCAGCAATCATCCAACTGAGTGTTAAGAATTCGATTAAGAGGTTAGTGAAGACGATAATGTTAAATGGTAATAAAATCCATTTTATTTCATCAACAAGAGGATTGTCTTAAAAGCTATACAAGACAACAATGAATGCTGTGAGCGTGTAAGAACAATCAATGGCAACTCCCAGTTTTATTTTTTTACCAAATCGACCCGAAAACATCAATTAGATTTAAATGGTTAAACCCATGAATAAAACTTTCGATAAGAAAAAACCCAATCCTGAAAAAAACCCAGAAAAGCTCCATTTTTTTCTTACAATAAACCCTTCGTGCCTGCTGAATCATTACCATAATAGCCTAATGTGATAAACAGCCATGAGACGCATTACACAATGAAATGGTTTAAGAGAGGAAACCGTACGGCGAGAAGATTTCTCGCGCGGGAATGAGCGGGAAACTTCCGATGTAGACATAAAAGGCGGCGGCGAGGCTTCCCAGCGCGGCGAACAGTGTCCTGAGGCCAAATGCGAGCGTTACCTCCATTGATGATGAGTGAGGTGCTGAAGGAAGACGACGATGAAGCTATCTGCAGATGACGGGTTAGAGCCGAGGTTGAGCATTTTGAGTTGACTTTCAGACAACTCAAGATTGCGTGTGGATTGCGATTGGGATGGTATATCTATTATTGATGTAATCTTTTCTTTTTTTTTTTTAATTTATTTTTCACCGCTTTTCAAGCTTTTCTGACTACACTATTGAATATCTTTCGAATATTTGTATGGAGGTATCTTTTTTTTTTAGTTTTTTATTTTATTTTTAATTTTATTTTTTTTGTATTTAGGTATCTTCTAATTGGTGTCGATTGCATTATTGTTGCCCAAATCCGCGGAGGCTTTTTTTTTTTCTTTCAAGAAATTTCCTTCCCTTGCACTTTTGTCTTATAATCGTCTCCGTATATTTCATGTAGGGTTGAGCAAAAATATCCGGAATCCAAAATCTGATCCGATATTCGGTTTATAAAATCCGAAAAACCGGATATCCGGTTTTTAAAACCGGATCGGGTATCCGAATCCGAATATTTTAACATAAATCGGATCGAATACGTATAAGCTCGGTACTAAAATTCGGATATCCGATTTATTATTTAAAATAAATAAATTAATTAAATAATAGCCCAAAAATAAAGAAAAATTAGGCCCAGAAAGAGAAACAAAGAAATAAAAATAGCCCAATATCCTAATTTGACCCCAAGTAAAATATGTCGGATTGGAAAATAAACGGAGAGTTGAAAATAAAATCGAAATAAAAAATCGGATCCGGATATCCGAAATCCGAATATCTGATTTTTCGAATTTCCGAAATTCGGATTCCGATTAAAACGGGATCGGATACGGTTCTAGATTTTAGATATCTAAAAATCCGGATATCCTGATTTCGGATATCAGTATTTACTCACCCTAATTTAATGGATGTGTATTCGATTTTTGACTTTCTTACGAGATGAATGTGGCATTATCGTGATAAATGAGAAAATTAGATCACGACTCCCAACATAGAGAGAAAAACGGGGAATCCACTGCCAACATGAGCGGATCCCTTCACCTCTCCACCCTAGTAATCTCTTTTCTTACTAAGAACATATTTACAATAAAATATGGATATCTTCAATAATGTTTTTTTTTTTTTACAACTGCTTTGGCTTTTCTTAATGGTGTGTTTGGTACGCAATAAACATGTGTGGAAAGCACGATGAAAAACTAAGGTATCACATCAAACGATTGTACTTCGCATCTCGAACATTGTACCTCTACACCTTTGCATACCAAACGCAAGCTAAATGAGTATACCCATAAATCTTTACATCGATATTTACATGAAATACACCACCACATGAAATCACAACTCAAAAAATACACCTTTAATTTCTTCCATTTTTTTTTTGTAGATTCACCACACAATAATAATGAATGGTCTTCAATCTTTAAATTCTTCCATGGGAATCAAAAATCACAAAATACATCTTTAATTGCATTGGGCTAGATTGTCGCAACTCTGGAGAATGGTGATTTTCGTGCGAATAGAGTGGATGCGAGCTGTTTGGAGTTTTAGAAGATGAGATACACCCAAATGAAATTTAGGCATGACTCACGTGTACAATTTCTCTTCATGACATAAAATAAAGAGAAAAGGGACATAAATATAAAATAAAAATACAGAAAAAAATAACACAAATCTTCATTTGTCTTAACTTTAGAGAAGATGAAGTAGCACATGTAAAAAAACACACACTCTCTCTCCCTTGTCAGATCGTCTCCACCGGAGCCGCCGCCGCCGCCACCTCACCACCACCACCACCACCGCGAGAAGTCTCATTCCTGCAGTGGCCCTCCTCCTCTTTCTCAGCCGCCACCTCATCATCAATATGAACGAGGTTAAGCACGAGCCTCCCACCGGACCTGTGAGCCTCCAAGTACTCGTGGTTGGTCAGAGACGACCTCTCCCGTTTGATCACCAAACGCCCGTCTTCCGTGTGGTACCTCTTCATCACCCACGGCCATGGAAGCTCATGAGGGTAGGGTTTCTTCATGGCGCATACCATGCACGTGATCGGTGGTGGGTAGTTCTTATAATTCTCACTACCCTTTGTAAGATCACAAGTACTACTACGCCTCCTCGTCAGCTCAAAGTCCATTAATATATTATATACTTTGATTTTTATATATATAGTCTTGGGGTGGTATCTATATATACAGAGAGAGCGAGTGAAGAACTCCGTGCAGTTATATGACAGATAGGGCGGACGATGGTTTTTTAAAATTAAATTTGTATGTTGGGGTTTTATTATTTTGTTTTTATTGCTATGTTGTTACCAATGGAGTTGCCTATAATTACCACCAGAAATTTTTGGATTCATTCTCAGTTTGTTACTTGGAATTGTAGTTTTGGAAAATGTTTAATGACCCAAATGATGTATTATTTTTTAATTTTATATATTTTATTTTCCACGTGTCCTTCACGTTTCTTCGTTTTTTTTACTAGCCTATTTTTCTCTTACGGTGGCTGTGATCATTCATATCGATGTAATGTTCGAGAATACTTATATTTGTAGTTTGAGTTCTAAATGTAATGTTGCATTCCATGGTCTTTAACACAAATCAGAAATGGAATGAATTTGTATATATGTTGCTCTATAGTGGCATAGAGAAATAGGTGCGTATCGCGCTCAGTATGGAAAATTATTAGATAGATTAATACATCATTTATCCGTTAATGTCTTGAGAAAGACCATGTTACGCTATATGTATATTCTTGTTTAGCTAATTAATATTAAGTAATCAAATATTGTTCATTTGATTGGTAAGAAAAAAATTTATAATGGCAGAACCTACGACTAGCTAACATATATAAAAATAAATAAATAAAAGTACATATCGATGAATCAAAAAATACTTTCAATAATGAAAACGTTTAGCAACGATTGTAGTAACTGTTGTACTTGCACATTATAAAGCCTTAGATTCGACGAACACATAATAAACATGAACAGAAGCTCTCAACTGTTGCTTTAAGTTAAACATGCAAACATAATAAAAAAAAAACTTAGTTTTCCAATCACAAAGTTGATTCAACAGCAAAGCAAATACTCTATTGATGAACACCAAGACAAGCTATTTCGAGCTATAATAAGAGTAGTAATCTCAGACTTCAGCCTTCAAGATATCAGAATCACCTGGGAAATCATCGAAACAAAACAAAACGTTCATCATATGCGAAAAGAGGGAAAAAAAGAAAAAAGAAATCAGGCGATGCTATAAAAAGACGTAAACCTGGATCAACGATGCTAAGGCACGAGACGCGGAAGTACTTCCCACAAGCAGTTCCAAGATCGTTGTTGTCTGAAGAGAAAAAAAAAGAGAAAGAAATCGAATGTTGGCTTTCTTAACAACAGAAAGCAACATTTGTGACTGAAGAGCAGAACAACAATCGCAAAGCTGCATTTCAATGAGCGGGGAAAGCATGTGTAAATTAAAAAAGATTTCGGGAATGTTCAATTGAATTAGCAAAGGCATTTCTTGTTATGCACGTTAGGCAGGAATCCTACGATTCGATGCAGCAAAAGGATAAAATCAGTTAACAACACAATGGAATTGGCCATCGAAGGTTCGCAGACGATCATGAAAAAACCAAAGCTAATTAACCCTAATTTCTCGAAACAGTGAACTCAACATTGTCCAAGAATTGTACTATATACGACTGGAAATCTACAATCTGCAAGTAATGCTCTGTGTAGGTAGACACAATCAAGATTCAAACCAAGTTCCACGGAAAGAAACAATCGAGCTCAAACGAGGACAAAGAAGCAAATAATCATATTCATCGAAAAAATGGAGTTATATAACACAAGATATCCGAGCATATAAGGCGATACTTTGATTGAATCGAGACTCACTTCCATTGTAGTGGCGGACTCCGACTTTAGCGAGCATGGCGTAGTATTCGATCTCGGATTTCCTCAGCGGGGGGCAGTTGTTAGAGATCAACACCAGCTTACCTGCAATTACATCGCAAAATAAAAGGCGAAAATCGAAGGAATCAGGTGAAAGATGGGGGAAAACGCAGTGCGAAAACGAAAGGAAAAAAAATGGTAGCGAGGGAAACCTTTGGAGTTTCTAAGGGTCTTGAGAACGGTCTTGTAGCCGAGCGTGTATTTACCGCTCTTCATCACAAGGGCCAACCTGCTGTTTATGCCCTCGTGGCTCTTCTTCGTCTTCTTGCCGGTGCTCGCCATTGTTGATTTGTTGCCAACAATTTTTCGCCCTAATTAGGTGCAAACACTGAGTAGGGGAATTTCCGGGAGGAGGAAGATTTATATAGCTAGGGTTTGCGGCTTATGGGCTGTAAACATATATGGCCTTTCAAAATTGTGATCCATATTGGGCTATGAGTCAATCAAAGGCCCAATGAGTCAAAATTGTGATCCATATTGCTCTAATTCGTAAACTATGCTTAAATAATTTATTTTTTAACTCAAATTATATCTTAATTTAATTGTCAATTTCTTGTACTAAAAAAAGTAATTAGGAATTAGGTGCTTTCCCAGTTTTCCAAACTTCCAGAACCCTAATATCACAATCCACGCACAGTGAGCTGACGATTTTGGATTTTGGATTTTGGATTTTGGATTTTGGGGGAGACGACCCAAATTGAAGCTTTTCCTTCCTTGCAAGACAAGGCGATACTACCAATTCCCTGTTGTTTTACTCATTTTGAACGATCTACCATGATTGCCGCTGCACATTTGTGGAAAAGATTCACGAAGAACTCGTTTGATAAGATTTCAGCCCTTTCTCCGCTCAATTTCTCCACCTCGGTGGTGAAGAAAGCCCTGAGAAACGACATGCTTCTCGAAATCTTAGTAGACAAGCACCAATTCCCCCCTCGAGCCGCCGCGCGCGTCGCCTCCGCTCTCTCCCACGTCAGAAACCCCCAGAAAACCGACGCCGCCCTCTCCTTCTTCGAATCCGCCGGGTTCTCCACCTCCCAGCTGGAAAAGATCGCCAAGTACCGGCCCCAATTCCTCTCGGCGAGCCTCGAAAGCTGCATCAAGCCCAAAATCAAGATCTTCCAGGACCTCGGATACTCTTCCTCCGAGCTCGCCGATCTGATAACCGGCGACCCGTGGCTCCTCCGCCGGAATCTGAACGGAATGGTCCCCTCTGTCACCGTCCTGAGACGGCTCCTGGGGTCCGACGACCAAGTCTCGAGGCTCCTGCGGGTCTCCGGCTGGTTCCTGTCCACGGACCTACGCAGGACCCTCGAGCCCAACGTCGAGCACCTAAAGAGCTGCGGGGTCCCCTTCGATCGACTGGTCTCCCTCCTCTTCACATCCCCGAGGTTCCTCTTGGCCGATCCCGAGAACATGAGGAGGAGCACGGAGAAGGCCGACGAAATGGGAGTTCGTAGGGGCTCGAAGATGTTCGTCCACGCCCTCCGCATCCTCAGCTCCTACACCGAAGAGACCCTGCAGAAGAAGCTACGGGTGTTCAAGGACGTCGGGTTTTCGGAGGAGGATGTTTCTAGAATCTTCCGGCAGGCTCCGATCGTATTCAGCGCGTCAGAGAGGAAGGTGAGGGAGGTGGTGGATATTGTGGTCTCCACGGGAAAGTACGAAGTTTCGGATGTCGTGAGGAGCGCGGCGTGCGTGGGCCGGAGCGTCGAGGGGTGGTATAGGCCGAGGTTCGCAGTGTTGGGGGCTTTGGAGGGCGGGGGGATTTTGAGGGATTGGCCGAGGTTTTCGACGCTGCTTAGGACGTCGAACGAGGGGTTCGTGGAGAAGTACGTGGCCCCATACGAGGATTTGGTGGGGGATTTGTACTGCGGGAAGGACGAGGAGAAGGTTAGGGTTTTGGCATCTGTGAAGAAGAGGTTGAGATCATGATGGTGGGCTCTGATTAGGTCGTGTTTGGTTCGTAGAAAGGAAAATTAGTTTTTATGTTTGGTTAGTTGAAGAAATAGATAGGTGGATGATTTTTATTCCAAACGCACCTTAAACTCTCAACTCTCGACGCGTGTGCTGATGGTAGATGTAAAAAACCGGGGACAGTGAAGAAGATTTTCGGTTTTACGCATTCGAAGATCTAACTAGCTCGCCTTGTCTTCGTTTGGGGAGTTATGCATCTTTGTTTTGTAATATTTCGAAAGACAATCTTTAGGCATCGAGTCGACCGTAACGTGATCGTCTTGCTCGGTTTGGTGTTATTCCTAATGTTTCTGCGCAATCTTGATCGTCTTTACGCCATTTTCTTGCTCTGTTCTCTCTGCTTCAAGTGAATCCAAATTCGTTCTGTATGAAACAGTGACTTATTTTTACAATTATAAAATATTCTGATAAAAAATCTAGAATAGTATACTTTCTTTTGTTATCTGTCATGCTATATTCTCACACAATGATATCGTATTCCTTATATTTCGATTAAATTCAATTTGACGAGACCTAATCCGCAAGGATGGTCCTTACTTCAAATTCATAATGTTTCCAATAATGTAACGCATACAATATATACAAGTAATACACTCGGCCACCAATCATGATATTAACAATATGGAAGAGGAATAAACCGTTGCATTTCCCGCGCATTTGCTAAATTTCATATCTCGCGTCGAACTTAGGGGCCACAGATATCTTATCGGAATTGACATGGAGAAATTAATCGATGAAGACGATCAATTGAAGGAAACTCGCCGTGCCAACGCTATTCGATGTGCGAGAGCAGCATTTCTCATCTCTTCTCTGAAAAACTCGCGCGCTGATTCGATAGCCGGCTCCTCACGTATCCAGGTGTGGTGTGGTGGATTCTTCCTCCTTTTATCAGACCTTGGTTTCAAATCTGTATTTTTTTCGAATTTGTGAAGTTTGAGTTGATAATTTCTTGGATAGGGTTACGAATTAGGAACTCAAGTTGCTTGGGGTTGATTTGAAAAAAAAATTATTCTCTCGCTTATTTGAAGCTCGCAATCACATGATTAAGTCGAATTGAGCTTTTTGATGTATACATCTACGATTAAATGGCCTGCCTTTTCATCGGTTGCATCAGTAACGAGCGATTCAGTTTTTCCTTCTTTTTTTTTTTGCAGGACGAAAAAGTAATTGAGAAGCGGAAGATAAATCTGGCGAAGGAGACACAAAAGATGAAGAAATTGAGGTCTCAGGTCAAAGTAAGTTTCCTCATCTTTGTTCTGTTCGCTCTTTTTTCTCTGCTTCTCCTCTTAAATTCCAAACGTGAAATCGAAGATCATTCCCCATACTACTACTGAATGAAGAAAAGACACGATGATGCATAGTCTTCGGGTCTCTGAGATTTAATCCATGTTATAGATTAACTGCTTTGCTATTCATCGTTTCGACGAAAATCGCCAGTCATTAACTTAGTTTCGTGCTTTACTTAGAAGTATTATTTGATTTATCGTAAGGAAATTCTCATGAAAAACGTGTCATGCCCTGTAACTACACCATTAGAGTCAATGTGAATTAGACAGAGAAATCGAAAGGGACAATTTATTCAGAGGCAAAAGGGTGTATATTACAATTGCGAAGAGTGTAGTGTAAGACAACTTGTTTTCTTTCCCATTCAAACTCGTCGAGGTTGCCTCCACAGCTTCTGTTCCCGTCGATGTTTGAGGAGTAGCTGAAAATAATCATATATTGCAAGGATTTTAAACCCTAAGCCTTAAACCATAAATCTTAGACTAAGATAAACAAAGACAAACAAAGTTTCAAAATCTTAGTAGTTAGTCAAATGAGCTTAGAACAATGTTTTGTCATAAGAAAGAACCTATTGCCTATTGGTGATGGCCTTGGCCTTCCAAGAGAAGCAATGTTACAGTTGGCTCTTCGATCATCGATCACGGGTTTGGGCTCGGCACAAGCCCTTCGAGCTGATTTAGGGTCACGAAATGTCACAGGCGTCGAAGACACGCACATTATATCGGTTCGCAGCTGGTTGCTAGATATATTCCGCACCTAAGCACCACTGTGTGGATTGTGAACCAACCGCCAGTGTACATCAGGTCGACCACCAACATAGACTGCAAACGAGCGGAAACTGACCGAGTGTTTATTCAACCCCTTAACACACAGACCGAAACTAACAAAGACACACACATCGATTCATAATCTAGTACGATGAAGTTTACGTAGACCTTGGTCAGAGTCGTGTCTCCGAAAGGCGATCAGTAATAATGCTGGTGGTGGTGGTGGTGAGGTTCATGAGCCATGCTGACATTTCCCGAGACAACGTCACGGGTTTGCCTTAAGACATGATCATGGCGATGTTGCGTGTATAATACAGCGATGATAAGGTGAATGTGTATATATGGTTTTGTGGTTTGTCTTTGGTAGAGTTCTTTTCGAGAAGACGATCCGATCCCCCTTTAATGTTTCAAAACCCACACAGCTCTTAGATCTTAAATATAAATTAATATTATACATTTATACTTTGTTACACATGCATATACTATGCTTTATTTAATTAACTGAATAGTCTCTGCGATATGTGAAGTGGTTCTCCGCAAGAATATCGTGGTTAGATCGCTGTCTACGTGACTTGAGATGGAGTAGATGGGTCAAAAAGATTAGTCAAAGTCCGGAATCGTTCCATATGTGGTAATAAGATTTAGATATTATTCCAAAATAAATTTAGTCGGGTGTGAGAAATACACCGAGGCTTGAAATAAAATGAAAAAGAAAAAATGAAAATAAAAAAATAGAGATTGAAAGAAAGGCAGTCGTCGACTGTATTGAATGCTCGTCTCTTCAAGTTTAAATCTTAGAGAGTGAAAGCATCATTTTATGTTAATGTTAGATCAATATATATATATATACACATCTAATTTACTACTTTGGAAGAAAAATATATTCACTTTACTTATATGAAATATAATCACTTGGTATTATCAAGTGAATGTATCTTTTTATTGCTTAATTTGTCGGTTACATACTGGTAGTTATGAAATTTTTGAATGCGGGACTGGTTCTGCAAATAAATCATGATAACAATGTAGTATAAAAATATATCACTTTTTTTTTCTTTCCAAAATATATATTAATGTATGATGTGATATTTTTACTTAAGATTTTTATTTATAATAATACCCAATCGACCCCATGAACAGTCAACTAATCCATTTTGACCCGAGGTACCAGTTGGTAGCTTGCACATCAGATCTCAGGAGCTGAAACCACCTGTAATTCTTTAAGCGACTAATGCTGAGCTCCTCAAACCCTAGTTTGATCCTGCGTCTCCACTGCGTCATCGCCGTGTTCGTCTGATAAAATCTGCCGGCGATCCGGTAATACTAGGTTTATGATCGTATGTCGTTTATTCACGATTTTTTGTGGAATTTCTTTTTTTTTTCTTTTATGTTTTACCTTATGTCGCAATTCTTCGTATGGTTTTGGCAGAGGAAAAAACAAAATTAAAGAATGCAGCGTGTACCAGCGACGATAGAGGAACAGTTGATACTGAAAGCAATTGGAGACGAATGTACTTGGGAAAATCTTCCCAAACGCCTGCAATCTATTTTGAATTCCAAGGACGAATGGCATCGAAGGTTTCGCTGTTTCGTTTTCTCTTCCGATCCTCGTTTTCTGTGGTTTCTTGATCTTAACCATCTATTGATATCCATTTTGTGTTAATTTGATATCGTCTGATGAGATTCTTTACTTACCTGTGGCGCCGGAGCAACTGTACGGTTCCTCAGGCATTCATTTGTTGGGAACTTGTTCGGATTGTCTGTCGGAGCTCTGTGTTCACAGATTTGTATTTATGCAGTGGGAGATCATCCTTAGTAAATCGAACCCACTTTACAGCTAGATCAAACACAAATTCATAGTAAATGTAAATGGTTGCATTGTGGTTGACTTGTTGAAACATTACGTCTTGATTGTATATAGGACTATTTTTATGCTGACATGACGCATTATGGATCAAAGTTGTGATTAACTAGGGTTGTAACATGCTTAAATAAGCAGATGCCACTTACTTCAGAGAACCCTGGGGTAATCACATATAGAATGTGAGTCTGTGGTTTAATTTACCGATTAACTAGGATGTGACATGCTTAAATAAGTTCATGATTAATTAGCTTGGTGACTGTGGTTAATATCAGCATTAATTAGTGCAGTGAAATCAATGTCGTGTGCGTAGAGTGAATGTCCTAGGTTTTAGTCAATCATTCCTCTACGAGAAGCTTCTATCATTTTTTTTTTCATCCAAAACAACTCCACGTAATTTACCTTGTATGAACTGTATGGCCATACAGGATAGTTGACCACTGCATAAAGAAAAGACTTCTCTGGAACACATCTTTTGCTCGCAAAGTATGCAAGGAAAGTGAATACTATGAGGAAATGATGCGTTATCTACGAAGGAACTTGGCGGTATGTATAACAGAACTGTTCTTTTCTTTAGAATGAATATAACGAGTAACAGAATGTGTCTTTGACAAGACTGAGTATATTACATATAATTAGCCTCATCTGTAAAACTATCATATTCTAACTGAGATAGACGGGTGCAAATATCCAAAGTTACCGACCAAGTTAGATCCATTAGTCATACACCAAGCTTTCGTCAATTTTATTATCTACTTATCCATTGTTTTTTGCAGTTGTTCCCCTACCATCTCGCGGAATATGTTTGTCGTGTCATGAGGATATCTCCTTTCAAATATTACTGTGATATGATTTTTGATGTTATGAGAAATGGTAAGAACCTGTCTACTTCTTACCTGATTTAATATCTTATTACTTAGTGTAGATGGTGGTTTTTCGTTGTTTAAAACATGCTAGACTTCGACATACTAGAGTATGAACTTTTTATTTTTAAAATAAGAAAATAGACAATTGTGATTTTAGACATAATGAGGGTTTTTTTTATGTCACCATGGTCTTTACTCTGCTTTTTTAAAATTAGTAACTTCGTATGAGTTTAGCGAACTCGTTATCTATGGGTGTGTTAGGAAGGGCTTGTGTCATAGTTCACTAAAACATATGAACTATTGTGTTTTATCTCTCATGACGTTTGTGATAATCAAATTCTCTTGAACAATCGCAGAACAACCTTATGACAGCATCCCTAACTTTAGTGCAGCAGATGCCTTGCGGCTCACTGGAATTGGAAGAAACGAGTTCATAGATATCATGAATAAATGCAGATCTAAGGTAGGAAAAGCATCTTTTCATAAATCACATGGGATAACGCTCATTTCGTAATTTGTTTATTTATGACACATAGCATTGAAGTAAGTTGACAGTTATTTTTATTCTGGTGAATGATTTGTATGATGCAAACAGAAAATTTGAATCCCTCGACTATATAAACCAGAAATTTCCAGATGCACAATGATATTAAGAAAAAGTTGGTCAAAATGACGCTAGGTTTGTCTCAATGTGAAATTTCTTCTGATTTGTTTTTGTGCTTCCTGTTTTATCTTTTTTAGTATTATAACAATACCTTATCTACTTGTTTCGATAAATTATGAACTTCCTCAATCTATACTCATTAGATGCTGTGTCCCATGATGAAAATTAAAAAGAAGATAAACATGTTGGACGAAGTGGAGATGCCATTAAGACATTTAATCGGAAGCTGAACCATTATTGATTATCGTTTAGCTTTCTGAAACTGCCCGAACTTCTCTATTCAGAGAGTTGTTACAGCCAGTTAGCAGTTTGTTTTAAAAACCTGAATTCTTGCATTTCAAAACTTCACATTGGCCTTGTTGAAGTTTTCTGCTTTCTATTCAGACTTGCGGGGTTATGTTTTTCTTAGTGGACTTCCGGGCCGTGTAGATAACCAGCTGTGTGATGGTATATAAAACATGTTGACATTCGAATTTCATTTCTGACTCCGCTCCAGGACAGAATTATCAGTTCTGCTATCTTATCTGTGCTGTTTGTACATTATCAATATGATTAGTGTCGTATCAAAAAATTTACTCCTGGTCAATAGAGTTACAGTTCTTGGACAGTATGTTTTGGTAGATTAATATTCTGGTCAATCACTCACTTCATTGTTCAGAGCTGTCACAATTTATGCAAGCATTATGAACATTAAGCACACTTTACTTCCTTTAATATTGAGCTGCTAGAATTTATTTTGGTACTGTGACCTTTGTCTGAAGTGTCCGCTTGCAGTATCTCCATGGGTCATTTATAATATATTGGCTTTTGTATTTTTTTTTTCATATCATAATTTTCTTGGAAGTTTTTTCCAGAAAATCATGTGGAAGATAAACAAGTCAATAGCTAAAGAACTATTGCCCTCAGAACCTGTAGAATTTGCTACTGAGCCATGGTGGGGAGTCTGTCTGGTCAATTTTACTCTGGAAGAGTTCAAGGTCGTGTCTTCTTGCCAAAATGAATATTTGAAGCAGTGCATCAGGCACGATCTGGCCAACGCAAGCCTCTCTTTTCATAATCTTGTTTTACATTTTGTAGAAACTCTCTGAAGAAGAAATGGCAACGATTGACAAGATCTGTAAAGAAGAAGTAAACTCGTACATTCTCTTCGATCCTGACATCATTAAGGGGCTTTACCGTCGGGGGCTTGTTTATTTTGATGTTCCTGTCTATCCCGATGACCGTTTTAAAGGTATTTGTGAGAACTATAAACTTTATTTTTGAGTCAAGTCCTTGTCCGTCCACAACAAAAATAGAAAGAACGTAGGAGGCTTTCTTACAGAACTTCAAATTATACTAAGCAAAAATGCATTTTTGTCCTCTCATCTGTGCAAAAGACAACACTGTGCTTTGTTGACAAGCAATATGCCTTTCGATTTACATGTAAAATTTAATAGGGGGAAAGTTTCGATTTTTTTTCTTTTTGTAATTTACATGCAGTGCTCCTAAAATTTTACTTCATATCGTCATTTCATTTTAATCTGGGTGTTATGCCAATTTGGGGTAAAAGCATGACTAACATGTATTCCACTTATTCTGATAACAAATGAAAATCAAAGAATCAAGTAAGCATATCATGAAAGGGCTTCAAAAGGTGATAGACCAGTATAGATTTATGGTATGGTTAATGTGTTTGGTGAGATTCCATCTGCGACAATGACTTGTTGAGAAGTTTTTCCGTTTATAATTTTGTAGAACTGTTCCTACTTCCCAGCATTGTCCAATTGTCAGGAACAATAAAACCTGTATTAATAAATTTTAAAGTATCATCTTGTGAATAATGATTTTATTTGTTGTGTTTCAGTTTCCAGGCTTGAAGGGTTTGTTTCAAACAGGGAGCAACAATATGAAGACCCCATTGAGGAGTAAGATCTCTAAAGCTCTTATTTCAGTTTATGCATCCAAATGTTAAGCGAGCAACATGATTTTCAAAATTGACTTTCTATTTTTAAGGTTGCTCTATGCTGTGTTTGTTGTGTCAAGTGAGAATTCAACTGTTGCTGAGTTGGCGTCAACTTTACAAGCTGACCTCTCTCAGCTACAAGCTGCTGCGTCTTTTACATGTCGACTGGGGTGGGCAGTAAAGTTAATTGACCCTGCGTCTATTCTCCAAGAATCACATGCTCCTGGGTCGCCTAAAGGCTTACTCGATGACGACATTGACGGTTCTCTAAATGGAGGATCTGGGAATTTGACGGGCGAGGGATCTGGTGTCCAAACAGGGGATGTTTTGTGGGCAGAAAATGCAAATCCAGTATCTGATTGCTCTCGTGTAGCTTTTGTTGTTGATGCTAATATAACGTCTTATCTTATGATGGGCTCTGTTTCACCAGGTATATTCTACATCTCCGTTCTAAAGTGATCTTTGTTCTTCCTTAAACTTTCCGTACTTTGGGCTATTGTTTGGTTCTGAAATCCCATGAAAGAACCATTACTGTCGTATTTACTTTGTAAAGTAACTTACGATCTGAACCGTTCATTACAGGCCTCAAGTCTCATGCTGTCACACTGTACGAAGCAGGGAAGTTAGGGCACGCTAGCATTACAGATCTTTGCAGAGATCTTATGACACTCGAGGGGGCAAAATTTGAAGGGGAGTTGCAGGAATTTGCTAACCATGCTTTCAGTCTCAGGTGTGTATTAGAATGCTTAACTTCAGGTGGTATTAATGCTGATGGGAACGATGTTCCATCAACTCCGATGAGCAACGAGAACCTTAATTTGTTAGAGACAGATCCTTTTGGTGACAAAACCAGAGACTCGGAGACAAATGTGCATGACATGGATTCGCATTCAAGAAAATCGGATGATAATATTTCCGCTGAGCCTTCTACTGAAAGTACAGCTGCTGAAAATAATGTTGCCACCTTAAGTGATGAACCAGATGTTAATTCTAAGGCCGATGAAAATTTAGACGTGCTTGAAAGCGTACCATCAGGAAAAAACACGAAGAAGCCAAAGAAATACCGCGTGGATATTCTACGTTGTGAAAGCTTGGCCTCTCTGCCTTCAGCTACTTTGGATCGTCTATTTCACCGTGACTACGACATCATCATGTCCATGATTCCACTTCCCCATTCCTCAGTTTTGCCTGGATCCAAGGGCCCCGTTCATTTCGGTCCACCATCACACTCTTCTATGACTCCATGGATGAAACTGGTGCTCTACTCTACTCTCTCCAGTGGGCCTCTCTCAGTTGTATTGATGAAAGGGCAGTGTTTAAGAATGCTCCCTGCTCCGTTAGCTGGCTGTGAGAAAGCACTGTTATGGTCATGGGATGGTTCTACAATTGGTGGTTTGGGGGGAAAATTCGAGGGCAATTTAGTCAAAGGAAGTATACTCTTACATTGCTTAAACTCTCTCCTCAAACACTCTGCTGCCTTAGTACAACCTTTGACCCGATACGATCTTGATGATTCTTTAAACCTCGTGACTTTAGATGTCCCTTTGCCTCTCAAAAATATCGACGGTTCCCTCCCTTGTATCGGGGAGGAGTTGGGACTCTGCACAGAGCAGTGTTCGACATTAAACTCGCTGCTGCACGAAATATCGAAAAAGATAAATTTTTGGACCATTGGTTACATTCGCCTCTTGAGGCTGCATAAAGTGAGGGAATCAGATAAATCGTACGAATGGGTTCCTCTGAGTGTGGAGTTCGGTATCCCACTTTTCAGTCCCAAACTGTGCAACAACATATGTAGAAGAGTGGTCACCTCCCAATTGCTACAGACGGATTTCATCAGCGAGCATCACGATGCGATGCAAGACTTAAGAAACAGGCTACGCGATGCATGTGCTGAGTACAGTGCAACGGGGCCCACTGCGAGATTACTTTATCAGAGAGAACAACCAAAGGATAAATCTTTCTCACGGCAGTGGACGAGTTATGCGAGTGGCAGGTGGAACCCGGCTGCGGAACCTTCCTCTCCTATTTCTGGAGCATTGAGTGATCATCACGTGTTGCATCTGGTTAACAGGCAACGGTGTAAGACCGAAGTGTTGAGCTTCGATGGCACTATTTTAAGGTGCGTCCAAATTCTCTCTTTCTCGAGCTTAATCGATTGCTGATGCCTTTTTTTCGTTTATGCTTTTGGATCATATTTTTATTCTGTTCAGCTACATGGTAGCTTGTTAATTTTTCTTCAGATGCTTTTCTAATTGACACGCATGATAAAGGCGTAAATGATCGATTACTCGTTGAATCCCGATTCAGATTAGCTCTTGTCGTGAAATCTATCTAACACGCTTATTCCTTCTTCAATGGAGTTGCTAAATTATGGAGTGTATATATATGGCTCTTAGGTTTTCAAAAGTAATTGTTAAAGCATGAGTCTTATTGAGGATCCCAAAATGTCTCAATTTTGCTCTATAACTAACTATGGACAGTGAGGTCACCCAAAAAGGGATGGGAGATTCAGTTTCATCGTCTTTCAATCAATTTCGTGTTATACTCAGAAGTGCCATCCTTCGCCGTCATACGAAATTGCTGCGTCAAAACATATCTGACATTACGGTGTTGTCATTTGATGTCTAGATTTTTTTTTTATATTCAACTCAAATGATAAAAAAGATATATTCATACTTACTCATCATGCATTTCCTCTGACCCCGACCCCGGAATAATAATTTTAGTGATTATCTGTATAAAAAAAAACATTGTTTCCTTAATTTTTACAGATCGTATGCTCTGGCTTCTATTTCCGAGACAGCGGCCATCGAAGATTCAGTCTCCTTGGGCCCATCGAAAAGCGAATCGGAGGATGCTGAGAGCAAAGAAGTGATACTTCCCGGTGTAAACCTTCTTTTCGACGGATGTGACCTTTGCCCTTTTGATATAGCCGCTTGCCTACAGGCTCGTCAGCCCGTCTCCTTAATTGCGGAGGCGTCAGCGGCATCTGCGTCTTTGGCAGCTACGCAAAAACCATGAAAATGATTGCTTGCATGTTATTTCCCCGACGTCTGATTCGTTCTTTGATTCGAGCGAGAAGACTATTATGAGGTAAAAGTTCAGAGTTATGTTTCATCAACACATCATTGTTTGATCATTTTTCTGGTAACTGCCTTTTAATTTTTTCATTTCGAGTAGTGCCTGAAAAACAATAGGAAATAGTTGTTGTCTATTAAATGACCACTTCACCTAAAAGCTTAAGCTTAAAGTGAGTGTATCATGTTTGGATTTTATATATTTTTAGTTCCAACATGCACCTCAAGTCTAGACTGATTTCTTTCTGATCTAAAACCCAGGCATGTAATTTTCTTTTAGTAGGTGGTCGTGAGAATTCTTACACATGGACCTCTTGGCATGAGCTCTAATACCATGTTGAAGGATCAATTCATCTAAAAGCTTAAGCTTGAAGGAAGTCTATCATATTTTAAATTTATATATTTTATTTCCAACATTATCCATTCAAAAAAAGAGCTAATATTGAATGACCACATCTCCTAAAAGTTTGAGTGTTGCATAATTTTAGATTGAGTTTGTTCCCCCGTCCTCCTAATTGTTATATATATATATATATATATAATGAATGAGAGTATAGAAAATTGAACGCATAATAGATGTTGAGGAGATGTTAAAAATGTATACGCTACTTATCAAGAATCAAGTTGCAATGTGCCCTTGTTTTTACTTGGTTACACGTTTGCAGGTTTACCCACGGTGTAGAGCTGCTTTCCCAGTTGCAAGTAAATAATACCATCAAACATTAAGTTATGTTTCGTTACCGTATCTCTATCATTCTTTTAAGTGCAGATTATACGAGTTCTTTAAAACCGTACAGCTGCTGAGTTTTTAAGTGATGGTGAGTATCGGTTTCTCTCTGAGTAGAAACTTAAATCGAACGAAGCTATTTTTATGGTTGTGTGGTCTTGTTCGTTTATGATACCCCGTAAGAGCATGGTACCTATCGATGGTTTTTGAACGTTAGGTTTTACACGATACGTTGGTTGTTACGATGCGTTTATTCTTTCTCAGGAAACTGAATGAAATTACATATATGATACATTTTTCATGTCTTTTCATGTGTTGTTGATGTTACAATTCCGCTTGTCTGAGGAGATTCTCTTGAATCCCATTTCTTGTGTGCCATGATACGTTTATGAAAACTAATTTATAAGGGGCAAATAATAGAGTAGAGCTTTTGTCCGTGATGTGTAGTATATTTGGACTAATGATAAAAATATGACCATTCATCGACTTGATGAATACAACGACCAATTCAACGATCCAAAACCATCACGGATCCAAGACATACTTAGTATGCTTCACTTTGATTATTGGGTTAATTATTCGGAGAACACCTAAATTAAGGTGGCATATTTATGAGAATAAAGTTTTAAAATTGAAGCGTGTTCCAATTTTGAAAATTAATGTTTTCAAATTACAATTTCTAACTTTCTCCTCAAGTTACTTTAACTTTATAACTTATTATCTTAAAATTATAATTAGTTAAATTAAATGTTGTCCTAAAATTTTTTGAATATAATTTAACTGGATTCAGTAACACATGACAACCTTTCGTGTTAATCACCGTTCAATCTATTAATCAATCAATCATGCCACATGTCACGACCTGAATTCAATTTATAGGTAGAATATCATGATCCATTCTAAAATTGTTTCAATTTGGAAATTAATTTATTCAAATTACGATTTTTAACGTTGTTCCAAGTTACTTTAATTTTATAACTTATTCAGTTATGACTATTTAATTAGCTGTGATAACGATCTTATCTTACCCCAAGATAAATTCCCTTCTTTCACCTAAATCATAAACGATCAGAAAATTTGCCTATATTAATCCCTAATAATATTGACCTACGAAGCACTTGAAAATTATTTCGCTCCACCTACCGATCGATCTTCCCGAGGCTGGAATCTGAAGGTAATTATCATCTCAGGATGAGTGCTACTGGATTACTTTCTTCTCTCCCTAACTACGATTTAATTTCGTAATTTATTTTTGTTTTTTCCTTTTGGGGGATTCGAAATTCACCTTTGTGAATTTTCTTGTATGAATTTTGATTTGCTGTTCTTAATTTACGACTCAGGACTCTTGGACGAGCGTCTTTGTTTGCCAATTTCCAATACGGGAGCTAATGGCTTTAGTTACTGATGATCAGAGTACCACCGTGTGCTCTCACTGGTAAGCTACCTTCATTCTGATTCTTTTTTGGAAATTTCGCATGGTTCCTTTGGTTTTTTTGCTTGTGCAAGATTGTTGATCTTTTCTGGCAATTCGCATGGTCGATGTTGCTGTTGATGGTTAAAAGTGATCTCATTAAATATGGATTGTGAAATTTATCCTATTAGCTATATGATCTTCTCATCGTGTAGTTCACGAAAAACTTTGGAGAACAGTGTATTCTTTGTGAATTTTAATTTCTGATTACTTTTTTTATCATGAGATCCCAAAAATAATGTTGCTTGTTAATTCCTGAAAGCAATCAGCCTACAAGAACACTAGTTTTTAAGCCAGCATTTACACTCAAATCAACTCATAGGCACAAATGAATGAGGAGGCTATTATGAAATTCATTGGACGACTGAGTTGAGAATCTTCGTTTTCTACAGCCTTATTAAGTCCCTATTAATTTTTAAATGGTGCAGTAGAAGCTTTCTGTTCTTTTATACAAGAGTTAGGAATGTTGCTCTTACAACTCAATTTTCATGTAAACAGCAATGTATTACGTGACATTTTTCTAGCATGTAGCAATCTATGTACATTTGGTAACACAACACAACACACATTTTACGGAAATGTAATCTTGGGAGGACACAGGATGAATAACTCAATGATGCTCTCTTTTCTGGGGATGTCAACTAACAAATTGCAACAGATTATTGGTATTCCCTGTCTGGTTATTATATAGTTACCTTTGTAATTGCAGTGACAGAGCTATTCCGTCCTCTAATATTGACTTGCATTTCTCTCACTGCTCCCGGAATCTGGAGAAGTGTAAAGTCTGTGGTGATATGATTCCAAAAAAGTCTTCAGAGGAACACTTTTTAAGCACTCATGCCCCGGTAAGTGAACTGCTGATGTAACAACAAGCTCTTAACAAACATTAGTTGTTTACCTAATAAGGGTCTTCAGTTACATCTCATTGGATATAGTGAGTGATCTCTCGTGTTCCTACGAGAATGATGATGTTTAGGCATCCATTGCTTCACCAAATTTGTATATTTTTCCTTGGTGGGACATTCATTTTTTCTGGTTTGGCATGCCAGCATATTTGCAGAGTAAACTATTAATGTTGTTTTCTCGTCTCGTGAGTAATCTTTTTTATTTAATGAATTCAACTTCTTGGCAGGTGGCTTGTTCCCTGTGCAGTGAGACAATGGACCGTGATGCTTTAGATATTCACAGAGGAGAAAACTGCCCCAAAAGGATTGTAACGTGTGAATTCTGCGAGTTTCCACTACCTGTCGTTGATTTATTGGAGCATCAGGTATTCGTTTCTGCTGGTTAAATTTCGAGAAACGTAATTGTTTTTTTTTTTTATATTAGAAACTTAGTTCTAAATAGGATGACGGGTTTTTGTTTTTTCGCTATTTTAGGAAGTATGTGGGAACCGAACAGAACGATGCTATATGTGCCAGAAGTACGTAAGACTACGCGAGAGACATGGACATGAAAGCCGATGTAACGGCGTAGTAGACAACGTTGCAGAATCTTCAAGGTAATAACTAATAATACCTCTAACCTTAAGTTCAACTCACACCATTTATTGTTATTTGTTGGTTCTAGTCATTCATTCTCTACATTTGATCTCTTAAATGTGTAAGATGTGTAAAACCAATGTCTTTTCACGGACTCTTCGTCACCCGTTCACCAATGTCTATTTTTGATACAATCAATACGAATTATGCTTTGATTTGCAGTAGGTTCTTTAGTTACTCTTGTTTTAACTCTGAGAACTCGTTTTCTTTTGTTTTTTTTTCCTTTGGCTTCTTAGTTGTTTATTGTTGTGTCTCTCGATATCATAGAGGTTTCTTCCCTACTTTTGGTTCGACTAGTTTTCCGAGGGATGCTCTTGGTTATTTAGCCACTGTATATCTTTTCTATCTAAGAAAATTTTGAGAAAAAAAAATCACGTATGATGCCTAATGGGGTTGCCCTAATGGCTTGGGGGTGGTATTCCAACCTCTGGTTACTGGTTCGACTCCCATGACTATCTATTTATGGTGAATGAATTTGATACGAATTTATCTGGCCTCGGAGATTAGTCTCATCTTCGGAGTACGTGGGGATACCTCGGGATAGCAAAATAAAGATAAAATTTAGGGATTAAACCCATTTTGGTCCCCAATGTATGCCTTATGCACCAATTTAGTCCCCGATGTTTCAATTGGACCAATTTAGTGCCCCATATTTCGGAAACGAACCACAACTTGACAGAAACCGTCAATTTAGACGGAAAATCATTAAATGTGAGACACGTGGCACGTTGTGATTGATGTCACATGTCGATTTTCTGTTAAAATTGACGGTTTCCGTCAAGTTGGGTCAAATTGGTTCATTTCCGAAACATGGGGGACTAAATTGGTCCAATTGAATTATTGGGGACTAAATTGATTCATAAGGTAAACATTGGGGACCAAAATGAGTTTTATCCCTAAAATTTTTACATATTTTATGCCTTGCTCCTAATTATTGGGTCCATTACCAAAATTCAGTAAACGTTTTTATTTTTATTTTTATTTGTCTTTGAAGAAACGTGAGGCCAAGGCCACCGCCGGAGAGAGGACAAGGTGGTCCGAGGAGGCAACCGCAGGGTTTTTCACCGAGACGCGTACTCATCACCGTAGCAGTCACTGGCATTGCGGTTGTCCTGGGCTCGCTTTTCTTTCAGAGGAAATCGGATGAGAGTCAGGTTCCCTAACTAAAGGGGATATAAATACATTTTGCTCATCTCTCTTCATCGATGTCTCTCTCCCTATTCACTTTGTTATGATGCGCTTTAGAGAGATTCATTTAAAACCTATGACATTATTCATAAGAGATAATCATTTCCTTTTTTATTTTGACTCCCGTGAATAATAATAATAATAGTAATAATAATTTGTCAAGTGGTTGGGTAATGACATATTCGAAACAGGTCATGCATTCGATTTCCACTTGGACTCTTTGACTATCTTAGCATGTGTGGACTTGAGACGTATGTATCTTGGGGATCAGTTTCGAAAGTCGGAATTATTTCCTAGTCGGCAGTGATACAGTGCATGTGGTGCATTATGGTTACTTGAAGATACCTCCTAATATGCATAAAAAAAAAATAAAAAATTATGATGATATTGCATGTTCATTTTCTCTTGTAATGAATATATTTATTTATTTATTTTTGGTGATTCTGGTATCCAATTCAACCGATTATGGCTTTGCGCTATACACTTGCATATCCAACTCTCAATAATCAACAATAAATCAAAGTTGCTAGCAATATTCGAACAACACTTCGCCAATTTTTCGGAAAATTTAGACATTGTTCGACAAAGGAAAAAAAGAACTCAAAAATAGGAAACAGGAAAAGCAAATGATCGTGAAAAGAGAGATTCGCTCGCTCACAATAATATGCTCTCACACACAGTAATCTCCGGATCGAAATAACTAACGCCGCTGATTTCTCATTGTGGCGAGCCAAGGAAGAAGATACATACATAAGATGGGTAAGGGTCGTAAGGCTAAGAGCCTATTCAAGAACATCTGGGCCTGCGGATGTGGAGAATCATCCCTCTCGATAGGTAAACAGCCAAATTACGCCACAATCGAGTGATTAAACTAATTTTATATAACCTTTTAACAGCAGTATTTTTTTTTCGATTGGTAGCTCATGAAGTGTTAAATGTTATGGGCTTCACTTTGTCTTGTAGTGATTGATTTAAATTGTTTGTTATTCTTTGGATCATCATTTTGCCGTTATTTGCCCGAAATTACTATTGCATTGCAAGTTCCTCCATCATCCTGTGACCTGAATTTACGAAGCTATAAAGTCTTTAATTGATTTTTTTTTTCTGTAATCAAGATAATGGCCGCCATAAAGACCTTGTCTTGAAAGATATGTCTACTAATCCACCAAACTAAAGTTTGTATTGGTATGAGTAAATTATAGATAAGTGAGCTTTCTTTCATCACAAGTGAAGGAATAATCTTGTAAGGCTTACTTGCACTCTTTCTTTAATCAGTCACATTCATATGACTTCTTGCTTTGGTATTAATATGCCTTTCATATGTGCACTATTACTAAATGCATTATACGTAAGTAGTTAAAGGTTTCTTTGAGTAGATTTTGATCAAATATTGTGCTAAATTTTAAGGGCACATTGTCTTGATCGTTCTTTTCAATTCCAGGATTCACGAGAACCGGTCGAAGTAGAGTCATGTCACCTATCGGGGTTCGTTTGATCGTTCAAGACCGTTATGTAACATCTCTCTCTCTCTCTCTCTCTCTCTCTCTCATATTGTACTTATAAAAGCAAATTGTTGATAGTCGTCCTTTTCAGGTAACGATAGACAATGGCATAGTTCAAGTCACGCTATCTAAACCAGATGGGCTTATTACAGGAGTCAGTTATAACGGTGTCGACAACTTACTCGAAGTTCTCAATCCCGAGTCTAATAGGGGGTAATCTGCTGCTCCCCATACCATTTTATTTTTCATATTTTTCCGAAGTTTTGAACAACAATAGCTTTGATATGCTCAAAAGTCCAAATAAACATACTGTTAAGCTCATATGGATGTGTTAGGTATTGGGATGTTGTGTGGAACTCAATGGAGGGGAGTAGCAAAACGGGGTCCTTCGAAGTGTAAGATCATGTTTTAGAATATGCTTTTAATTTTTGGATTAATTGTTTTTTTCAGTCATGTATGGGGAAGTGGCATTTTAAGGACGCATGAATTAGGGGTGACAATTTTAGGACAATATGTTTCGAAATTGAAGCAATTTGTGGAAATCCCATTAGGTATTGCAGTTTGAGTGCAGTAAGTTTCAATATCCTAGTGTTAATTGTCCTCAAATAACAAATTGCTTCAATTTTTAAACCTATTGTCCTAAAATTGCAACCTTTAATTTAAGTATCCTCAAATTGCTTCAATTTTGAAACTTATTGGCTTTAACTTAGATTTCCTTATAACGCCTTCACCCCTAATATACATGACAAAAAAAAAATTAAGCCTCAGTTTTGTGATATGAGGCTGCGAACACAGCCCCATTGATTGCTATATACTTGCTTCGGTACAGGATTAAATCGACAAAATTCGAAGTGATTGTGGAGAGCGAGGAACAAGTAGAAGTATCTTTCTCGAGGCCATGGGATCCTACCTTACAGTCACTAGTCCCCTTAAATATTGATAAAAGGTAATTTTGCAGTCCCCAATTATACAGATGCATGTGCATTTATAGAGATATTTGAGACAGATACTAAATTCATTAAGTTTATAATTTTTTTAGGTTCGTTTTGCTACGAGGTTGTTCGGGGTTTTACACCTACGCGATATACGAACATCTCGGTTCCCCAGATTGGCCAGCTTTTAGTCTCGGTGAAACAAGGATTGCGTATAAACTTCGAAAAGACAAGTGATTTTTTGATGCTTTTTTTTTTTTTCTATTTTAGCATGATTGTTACGGTTTATAAGCTATGGCAAAAAATTATGCAGGTTTAATTACATGGCGGTTTCAGACAATCGACAGAGGTTTATGCCTTTACCAGAAGATCGAATGCCCGGGCGAGGACAAGCCCTTGCGTACCCTGAAGCAGTTCTTCTCGTAAACCCTGTAGAGCCCCAGTTCAAAGGAGAAGTAAGAGAGTTTTAGTTTCTTTTTTTTTTTGGTAATTTGTTCTTTTGCTCATTGTTTCATGACAAGTATTTTAGGTTGATGACAAGTACCAATATTCGAGTGACAATAAAGACCTCAGAGTCCACGGTTGGATTTCTACGCAGCCGCCGATCGGTTTTTGGCAGATTACGCCGAGCGATGAGTTCCGCTCCGGTGGGCCCCTCAAACAGAATCTTACATCTCACGTGGGGCCCACGATGCTTTCAGTAAGTAGCCATGCAAAGACTTAACAATAATATTACAGTTTCATAACCTCCTTAATTACTCTATTAAGAATAGTTTGCAATTGTTAATTCATTTATCTTTGATGCAGGTTTTTCTCAGTGCTCATTACACCGGAGACGACTTAGTACCGAAATTTAGTAGGGGAGAGCCGTGGAAGAAAGTTTTTGGCCCGGTTTTCATGTATCTCAACTCAGTGATGGACGGTGAGGATCCATTTACTCTGTGGGACGATGCAAAACGACAGGTAATTTCGTATTCTCTGGATACACACACGAGAAAAATATTATTATTATTATTATTATTATTAATATTTTTGGGGGGAATGAGAAAAATATTTTTTTCATTTTCGAACTCATAACCATAATCAGATGTCCGTCGAAGTCGAAAGCTGGCCGTACAGTTTTCCTGCATCGGAGGACTTTGAAAAATCGGATCAGAGAGGAAATGTTAACGGTCGACTTTTGGTGTTAGACAGGTGATTTGATATTTAATTTCACACACAAACTTGTCTTCTTATTCCATGTTAAAGATCACAGCTTGATTGACAAATATATATATATATATATATATATAATTATATATATTGTTTAATTAGGTACCTTAGTAGTGATTATATTCCAGCAGGCGGCGGTTACGTCGGGTTGGCTCCTCCGGGGGACGTTGGATCCTGGCAAAGAGAATGCAAGGTAGTAAATTGGGCGAATGACATTTTTTGTCCCCAGTGTTTGGCATATGAGCGTTTTTTGTCCCCCATGTTCCGTGGTGACACTTTTAGTCCCCAATGTATCGATTTTTGGCATTTTTGGTCCACCGGTTAATTTAACATTTAAGTAGAACGGAAATACGGGCCGGGCCAGCCCAACTTAACGATTAAATTAACCGATGGACCAAAAATGCCCAAAATTAATAACATTGGGGACTAAAAGTGTCACCACGGAACATGGGGGACCAAAAATGTCCATACGCCAGACATTAGAGACCAAAGATGTCGTTCTCTCGATAAATTTATGATCGAACAATCGAGTTTTCGCTTTGATGTCGCTGTAATACTTCTCTTGCTTCATGCAACTCTCCAATTTGTTGGCGGTTTCAGGATTATCAATTTTGGACAAGAGCCGACGAGATGGGCTATTTTTCGATAAACAACGTACGCACCGGCGAATACAATCTTTACGCTTGGGTCCCAGGCTTCATCGGAGATTACAGACATGAACTCCAGATTTCCATAACCTCGGGTTAAGTTCTTCTATATACTTTTGTGTGTGTGTTTGTAAGAATATGTGACTGAGTTGAGGAAAAAACAGGTTGCGAGATCGACACCGGCGATATATCGTACGAGCCTCCACGAGACGGCCCCACGTTGTGGGAAATTGGAATTCCCGATCGTTCCGCGGCGGAGTTTTATGTTCCCGATCCCGACCCGAAATACGTTAACCGGCTCTTCATCAATCACCCTGACAGGTAAATAAAATATATAAATTTATAATATGATAAGACCCCCTTCAAGCTTAAATTTTTAGGCGCAATGGTCATATAACATGTTATCAGAGCTCATGCCATAAAGGTTGCGGGTACGAATCCTCGCGACCCCCCATTTAAGAAAAATTCAACGTCTAAGGCTAGATAAAAAAAGAAATCAGCGTAGACGTGAGGAGCGTGTTGGAAGTAAAACATATAAATTTCAAATATGATACGTTCCAATCAAGATTAAACATGGTATCGTAGCCCAACCCAAACCAAAGAGGTCACGAGTACAAATCATCACGCCCCCCATTTAAGAACAATTCCACGTTTAAGGCTGAATAAGAAAGAAATCAGCATATACATGAAGGAGCGTGCTAGAAGTAAAACATATAAATTTAAAACATAATGCATTGCCTTCAAACTTAAGCTTTTAGGTGCAGTGATCATTCAGCATGCCATAAATCAACAGATGGAAAAGAAAATATTACTAGCTATAATCATGATGGTCGGTGATATACGAAACTCGGTGATCATCAGGTACAGACAATACGGACTATGGGATAGGTACGCGGATTTATTTCCCACCGGAGACTTGATTTACGTGATCGGCGAGAGCGACTACCGTAGAGATTGGTTCTTCGCACAAGTCACCAGGTATGTACTAATTTCGTCCCTATTTTCGGATCCAAAACACACAACTACTACCAAGTACTAAGTTTCTTTTTTGTCTCCGCAAATGTCGCCCCAACGAAGGAGAAAAGAGAACAATACGTACCAAGGAACCACGTGGCAGATCGAGTTCGTTCTCGATAGCGTTCTCCGAGATGGGACTTATAAACTGCGTATCGCCATTGCCTCTGCAACCTTAGCTGAATTGCAGGTAAGACCATCTCCAACCGCACACCGATACTCAAAAAATTCAGTTTAAATATTTCGAAAGTACCTGAAACGCAAACTCAAAATGCGTTTTTTATTTCTCTCTCCTGTTTGAAACTCAAATTTGCATCTGAACGCAAAAAATGGGTTTGAATTTTGAAAATTGCAATACATCCCTTTTATTTTTCTTGAATTATTAAAGCACCCCTATAATTTTTTATATGTTATTTATATGTAATGAAATATTAACATTAAAAATATATAAAATTACCATTCATAGATTAGACAACCACGCCGCCATATTAAAATATTTTAACGAAATCCAACGTACTGTAATTTTTGTGGTTTTAATTTTTTTTTTTTACGATGTTTTTTAAATCTACTAATAATAATTTTATTCTTAATTGTTTTCATAATTTAAAATAATACCGTGGTCTAATTAGTAAAGATTGAAAAGTTGTAAAAGTTGGTGTGGAAGAGAATATTCTAATAATATGCTTTTGAATTTGAGAATGAGTTTAATGGTTGGAGAAAAATTACTGTTTGACGTGGCAACTACTGCACTTCGAGTCTGAGAATGAGTTTTCCGATTGAATATGCTCTTAGTCCCATTTCGTCTCGATGAATTTTTTTTTTCAGGTTCGAGTCAACAACCCGAACGCGAATCGACCGCTGTTCACGAGCGGATTGATCGGAAGAGATAATTCGATAGCGAGGCACGGGATTCACGGGCTGTACTGGCTGTACAACGTGGACATAAGAGGCGAAAATCTCGTTGAAGGGAAGAATATCATATACTTGACACAACCTAGGAATCAAAGTCCCTTTCAAGGGATCATGTATGATTACTTAAGACTTGAAGCTCCTCCTACATCATAGGATATATTATATTAGGACATCATCTCTTTCACAAAAAGAATAAAAATGCCCAAATAATGCAATAAGGAAAATTAAAGAATCATTTCTTAGGATCATAGTATTGCATTGTATTTACGACGGGGCTCGGAGGTTCCGTTGCCCTTTAAGGACATATTGGCAAAAATACTGCCGGAGCTATTCCTCCTTTGAAGAGCCCCCCACAGTCTTGAAATCCTGGATCCGTCCGTCCTTGTATTGTATTCTTGAAGCAAAATACCAATTGAAATGCATTCACCAAGCCTTAAGAAAGATCCTTAATTCAAGAAAATAAGAACAGTAATTATAGAAAAAAAAATAACATAAAAGAAACACAATAGGACTCTCTCCGCCGAAGTTGTATTTCCGAAAAATACTAACGAAAACAGCGTAGTTTTGCTTCAAACACAATCAAACTCCTCTCTCCGCCGGTTCATAAAAAAAAATGATTTGTCTTCTTTTGAAGTAAGAAAGACTCTTAACTATCTCCTCAGAGCATAAACGATGAGCCCGAGGATTACCGATGCGATAAGAACCATAACAGCTTGGACTGTTACACGAAAATCTGATTTTTTATCAGCATTTCTACTCATCATCTTGTTGGAATTCGAGTTGCTGCCTTTCGGATCTGAAGAGTAGTTATTAGTTGCAACGTCCCAGAAAGATTTTGTGTTCGAAGATGTAAAGGTGATGAGGGCCTCAGGCTCGGGCTCCAAGATTTCAGACACATCTTCAGCTGCTACTTCTGTGGACATAACCTCCATGCAATGATCTTTGATAACCTGAGAAATAAAAAATTTATGGTGTCAAAGAATTTGGTGAATCAATAGGGAACTTTTAGCTCTTTTATCTCACCTCTATTGTCTCCGAAGACAAAATATAATCACAGATGTATGTGCCATCGAGCCACGGGACGAAAACCCTCCTTGGAAATTGTAGGCAATAGTGTTTGCTGTGAGGAGAAGTGATCAAGAAGATGAATGTCGAATTAGAGAACCCAAAAAAAAGCAGTCCTTTTGCGTCAAGTCGACACGGGATTTCAAGAACGTACATAGAGTTGAATTTTTTTTTTCAACACAACTTGAATCTTTTTTTTTTTCACTGTTAACTGATGATTCCAACAACACAACTTGAATCTTGATGTAAGAAAAAACAGAAATATAAAATTATAGCTGAACAAGCATTAAAAATACATGGAACTGATTTTATCAAAACCCGAATCAGTAATTACCTTTGTCCTTGGAGAGTGAAATGGGGATTTAACTTGTCTGATAATTGTAGGCCTTTAGATTCCTGATTTAAATTCGTGGAAGATTCTAATTCTCTGTCGGCCTCATCACATATGATATCCAGTCTACTCCTTAAGCTCCGTATAATGTCTTCCTAGAAATAAAACAATAGGAAAAATCTTAGATTCATGGCTAGAAAAATCACAAATTTTTTTACGGTATTATTACCATCATCCCCATTAAAAAGGGTTGAGAGGTTTCTCAAGACATCATCGGAGTAATTACCTTAATGTCCTCTAAAGCTTGCGAAAAGGGCTCCTTTGAATTCAAGTAAGCAAGAGAACACACAGAGCCCCGGAAACAAAGGACTCCAAGAACCTCCTTTTGGCTATGGCCTTCAGACAGAAGCAAGTACATCGGATAGAAAACATAGTATATCGTATAGACAACATAAATTTCAATAAAGATGTAAATTCAAATCACACCTTCTAAATACTTGTCTTGCTGAAAAGGCAGGAGAAATTCAACTTCATGAAAACTATCTGACAGATTTAGATCATCATCACCCACCTAATCAAGAAGAATATTTGAAAATGGGTTATAAATGTTCATAGGTGGAAATTTGGAGAAATGCAATAGAGGTATACGTGAGTTGCTAAGTTCAAAAGCTCGCTTACCAATTGACCATTGATCAATGCCCTTGCATCGGAAAGTTCCTTAGAGAGGAGACTGATCTCATCCCTAAGGACATCAGAGAATTTCTTGATATCTGTGCCACCATCGTTAGTAACGGGGAATCTATAAACAAGAAGATGAGTGAACAAACTAATCAGAGAGATGCAACTATCATAAACACTAAACGGATATTTTTCAGCATTTGTTAACATAAAGAATCGAGCAGACAAAAAACCCATATACAAAGCACAGTTACTAATCAGAAAAATGTTTATAAAGGTAAAGGGGAACAAGAAAAACATATCACCTCGCGTCGAAATTGTATGTAGATCTGAATGTTTGAATGGAACCCAAAACTTTTCCCATTTTAAAATCACAAGGCCATAAATTGCTAGAAGAAATACTTGCTGCTAGAGATAAATTACGGCATGTCCACCTGAAAAAAAAAAGGCTTAGCTACTTCTCATGCATCACAAAGAGTGAAATTTGGAACAAAATGACTGTCCTAAGAAGTACCTCAGAGGGCTATAACTGATATGAATTAGAATTCTTTCATTGTTATTCGTTGTTGACAAACATGCATCAGAAACTCCTTTTACAGTCTGCAAACAAGAAGCCAAGTATATTAATATGTAGGAAACTAATTTCAGGCATTCAAAATTGCTAACGTGAAGATCTCAAAAGCTGAAAACACTTTGGCCCTAATCATAAACAACAGCAAGCATCAACAATGGAACCAACCTATCTGAGTACTCAAAGAGAACAAGAGAATCATAAGGTAAAAGTTGGAGATAGAAAACCTGGCACATAGTTATCGTCGAATTCTTGAACAGGTTCTCAGTGACCCATACGTAGATCCCGATGACATTCATTCCACCCAACAGCATTCTTGAAACCTAAAAGAAAAAATCATCAGCAACTGGAGGGAATCAGAGGATCAATTCACATAAAAATCAGTCAATATTACGATTTACTAACATATAAACGATAAATAACACTACAAACACAAATTGAATAAAGAAGGGTATAAATTGAGTACCTGGCGCGCATGCTCGGAGACCCATTCCTGATCAATAAACAATGCAGCCTTTTCAGCCTGAGATTTGGGTTTTGATGAACTGGATTTCGTCTTATTTTTGCTATTTTCGGAGGAACCAACGTCGACCACCGAACACGGTGGCTCTCCTGCGTCGTTTGGAGGCGTCGGCACCAAGCCATACACGAAACCCCGGTCTAACTTGGGATTCAGCTTTCCAATCACAAGCCCCACCTGCCACGTTCGCCGATTCCAATTGAATTCCAGAGGCAGAAAACAGCAAAAACAGCCAACAAGTTCCGATTTCTCTTTTTATAGAGTTAAATCAAATGTTAAGATAAGGTACCTCGGATGCAACTGAGGATCGAGTGAGGCGATTCTCGATCGAAGTGAGCTGCGTTTCATCTCCAACAACTGTTTTCACCATCGATTGACGATTTCTCGACTGATCGACTCGTCAAATTTGGCTCGAGTGAAAAAGAACTGTGTAAAGGAGAGAGACGCTATTACTCTCTTCCTCTTAATTTATTTTTTTCTCCTTAAAACTGTAACGTAATTGCATTGCAGCCATAAAGCAAATTGGGTAATTACCGATTGCCCCCTAAACAAACAGTCACGGACTTGATTTTTTAAGATTGTTTTTTTTCCTAGTGTACTTGTAAAATTTAGAAAGTAAATGTATTTTAGGCGAAAGAATTGTAAAAGTGTGTTGGAGTCTTGGAGGTGCCATAATTAGGGGTGAAAGATGAGTGGACTCTAACTGAAACTTACTTCGAATTTCTGATAGTCGAATTCGAGCTCATAATTATCGAGTTTGTGATAGTCGAGTTCGATTTGGATCGTGACTGACGAATCGGCTCGCGGGTCTTTTTATTGTTTTTTATCTAAATTAATAATTTAGAGCTTCGAACTCGAAAAAAAAAAAAGTTATGTGGAAGGAGTTCAATGCATATATTTAAAGTTGGACCCTGAGTCTAAAATCGACTCGTTTAATAGGGAACATTTTCTTAACTGTCATCTTCAAGCGATCAATATCTTTACTTAATCAAAACAAATCAAGCCGAATTGAGCTGACGTATGGTTTCTTGAAAAATTTGTCAAACCTATTTAATAAATTATTTAAGCAATATTTTATTTTTATCTATTTTAATTAGCTATGTTCACTGTCTATACACAACAAGGACAAACAGAAGAGACAAGTCAAAAGACAACATAGAAAAGTCGAGGAGCGACAGAGAGAATGGCATGGCCTCTTTTCTTTCTAACATACGGAATTTGACTTAATCACCAAGTTAGTCCTTGGTATTTAATTTTTTGTCAGATTCGTCCCTCAACATATAAAAAGAAGACAAAATAGATAAATTGTCAAGAGATGAAAAGGGAACAAAGAGAAAGTTGAAAATGGCCTCTCACCGACCGGCCTCTACCTTGCCTTCATTTCTATATTTATTAATCAATATACAATATTCTGTTGCTTCCTTCCTTATTAATGCTTCTCTCAAGTCCCAAAAACACACACGCACACACACCATTTGACATTTAACAACCATTTTCATCTCTCTCTCTCTCTCGGCTACTATGTTACCATTACAGCAGCAGCAGACACTGATTGTGCTGTTGAAGAATGAGGGCTCGTCATCACATTCTTGATGAAGCTTGGAGCTGTTGGGTCCATTGGAAGAAGGCGTGTCTTCTTGTGGATGCTACAATTGGAATCTTCATCTCTTCTTGGGTTTTTTCTTTCTTTCTTCTTCTTCTTCTTCTTCTACTGCTGAGGAGAGAAAGAGAGAGAAGGCAATGCTGCACTTTGTTCTTCATTCTCAGGAAATAACAAATAAAAAACAAAAATCAAGGGAGAAAAAAAAAATAAAAAAATCTATTTTTGCTATTGAAGGCAAACAGGTTGAAGCCAGGCATACGTTTCTGTTTTGTTTTAATGCTTTTTTTTTTTTTTCTATTTCTGGCATGGCCTTTAAATGACCAGCCATGAGAGAGATGATGAAGATTTTCATGTGGGAAGTTTTTTTTTTTCTGCGTTTATTATTTTATGTTATGAGAAAGAAAATATTTCAAAAATCCTCCGTTGAGTAGGCCTTACATTGTCTTAAAAAGACTCTCATCTGCATGTTGATCGGATAGAGAACTTAATAATAATACTTCAAAATTGAATCAGACGTCCGTACATTTTTTATTCAAAGGAGATAAAATTCTTGCAAATAAATTATCAAGAAAGAAAAAACTAACGTTGTCTTGCAATAAATCCTCACGTCCTTGTTCCAAATTTCTGAACCAAACGGTTCTCAATCTCCATTCTCTTCTTCATCAACAAAGCATACTTTGCCACGACCTCTCCATCGTCTCCGCCCGATACCGCGAGCTTACACCCGAGGGACGTTTTCTCGAGCTTGTCTGCGTACAGAGATGAGATCGGGACGAAATTGCCCTTCTTCTCGCAGAGCCAGCCGTGTGCTGCCCTTAACGCAGCTCCCATCGAAGCAGAATCTGAGAGAGAAAGACAGAGAGAGTGAGAGATTTAACCATAGATTCAATATGTGGGCTAAGCTAAGATGAGACTGAGTGGTGGATGATTTTATTTTGGTTTCATTATTTTTTCGGTCCTGTATATTTGGGGGTGTGATATTTTAAAGACACCTAAATAGGGAGTGGCAATTTTAGGACAATTAAATTAAATGTTGCATTTTTTAGAAAGTGAGTTTCAAAATTGAAGCAATTTCAGGACATGGTGTTTTAACATTCGTCCGTCAATTGTCCTCAAACTGCTTCAATTTTGAAACTTATCGTCATAAAATTGCAACATTTAACTGTGTCCTCAAATTGCTTCAATTTCAAATATTATTATCCTAAATTGCAACCCTTTAATTCATGTGTCCTCATAGCGCCTCCACCCTGATATACAGGACCAAAAAAGTAACTAAGCCTTTTTATTTTCTCACCCGGGCTTTGGATTTTGTAGACGTTGCACCCGAAAATCGAAGCTATCGCCCCGAGGATGCTGTTGTTTGCAGATGCTCCGCCCGTTGCTATGATGCGTTTCGGAGGAGAAGGCATGCCGAATCTCTCGGTGTGCCCTCGCATAGACAGAAACTGCCCCTCGATTACAGCTCGTACCTGTAAGACTTTTTCGTGTTAGAACAAATACGCCAAGACATTACATGTGTGTGTATGTGTGTGTGTGTGTGTGTGTGTGTGCTTCACTTTTCTAACCTCAGATGCAGAATCAAACTCAGCAGCTTCGGATTCTTTCGCTGCATCTAATGAGTGTCCATCGAATTTCTCGAAAACATAACGATGGATTCCAACTTCAAATCAAATACATGGGATTGCTCTCAGTAATCGATTTGTTTTTTTTTTCGGAAAAAAAAAATGATTTTGATGAGAGTGTAACATTACCAGGAAGAGGAGGGATGATTTCGTGCTCCTTGTAATAAAATCCGAGCTTTCCACCTGTAACGGGACAGAATTATAACCTTCGAAACCAATTAGTACGGGAAAAATATGATAAAACGAGAAACGAAGATCCAAAGGCTGACCGTTTAGAGGAGGTGTTTGCTCTAAATATTTGTTGAAGACGTCCCATGATTTATCAGCACACTTGTTACGTATATCTAGCAATTTTACAAAGTCACGTAATTAGAAATATAACACCGATGGTTCGGGTTTTGACGGGATTGTGTTTATTACCTTCGCGTGTAAGAGAACCGTTCTTATAGCAAAGCATCACCATAAAGCCTTTCGTATCGACTGGGTTAGGAAACACGTGTCCTTCTAGGCACGGCTTGTGCTCGGGGGTGATGCCGAAAACCTTGAAAGCAGGAAAAACGAATAATAATCGTAGCGAATTGCAGCTCAACATTAGTCAATTCCCGTTTACCGTTGGAAATAAAATATATAAATTTAGAATATGATACACTCCCATCAGAGGCCATGCCCAAGAGGATTATGTGTTCGAATCCTCACGACCACCCATTGACATTTCAGGTTAACGCTAGATAAGAAAGAAATCAGCCTAGAGGTGAAGGGGCGTGTATGAAATAAAATATATAAATTTAAAATATGATACACTCCCTTCAAGCTTAAATTTTTACGTGAAATGGTCATTCAAAAAAGAAAAACACGTACAGTGTCGCTAGTGCCAAGACTTATAGCCAAGTCTCCAGGACAGTTGAGAGTTAGACCTGCAATGGTAATAATGAAAACGAGGAATTCATATACAAAGTCAAAATGTTCACGTGAAGAAACTAAGAATCACGAATTACCCGCTAGGCTATTAGGATTATCACCGGACCATTGGATGATCAAACAATTCTTGTTGAAATGATACCTGAAAAAACATTTCATGATGAGATGCAACAAATCATCTATAGAAGAAGAGAAAAAAAAATTAACGAGTGGTAATCACAATCACGCTATTTACACCAAACTTTACCCATTCATACGATGAAGAATTCAACTAATACGTTAGCTTGCGAATAAATTGAGTAAAATATCCAATTGCATATCATCAAAATGTTAAGAGAAATGGTTAGCTGCTTACCGCTCCACGAAATAGGGAGCAATTAAACCAGCCACCGCATGTGCAGGAGCCAAATCACCGAGTTTCTCTTCCAAGCCTGGAGCTGTAGCCTTACAAACATAAACACACACAAATTATATCAGAACTACAAATAGCAGAACCGTTTTTAAATTTTTGTGTGGCCCCGTTCTTGTAGCAGAGTGAGACCCTCAAGATGTGATAACACTGATCAATTTGGTCCCAAAATGTTGGCCCTAAAAATCTGTGGCCATGTGCGATAGACCATGATTGCACGGGCCAAAATCTGGCCCTGACAAAGAGCTGACCCAGAATATATATATATATATATATATATATATAAATATAATAGGGACTTATTCAACATTTCTTATTATACCTCAAGAACTCTCTTCGACCAAGCCCTCTCTTTAATATCCATCAAGTTCATCCCCGCCCCATCACTATGATCGATGCAAGCGTACCTCCCCACGAGAAGGGAAGCCATGAACGAGCTGACCAGCGAGATTCTCTCCGTGTTGTGATACTCTTCGGGCCTCGTTTCAAAGATCCTCCTAATCTGAGGACCCGTAAATCTCTCGTAAGCGCGAGAGCCCGTGAGCTTCGATAGCTCCATTGGACCACCGATGGCTTTCTCAATCTCCTTACACTGCTCTGTAGTGCTACTATCCATCCAAATAGGTGATTCTGCAATGGAAAATGCATCGTGGAGCTGATCGATTAAGGAAACGTTTGGGTCCAACGATAAGAGCTTCGATGAAATTCCCTTTTTCCAATAAACGCTCCCGTGTTGTTGCCCGCTACCCGAAATAGCAACTACTTTGGAGAAATCGAAATTCGATTTCTTGAGCCTATTGAGGATGAGATCCAACGATTCGACCCACAATAAAGTGGGCGAAACGATCCGCCCGTTTACGTTCGGGTCGCGGTAGACTCCGTCCTTGGTGTTGTAATGGGGGAGCTCGTTGTCGAAGTTGACGATTTCTTGGAGCACAATGTTGAGGCTTGAATCTAAAACTGTGGCTTTCAGGGACCTAAATATATCATTGGATGATCATCAATCACTGTTTTGGCTCAAAATCAACAAACAACAGCAATTTCCAAAATAGAAAAACAAAATTGAAACCCAATTCCCCAAATCAAAACAATAGATGCCAATTGGGTCCGCAAAAAAAAAAAAAGGAATGCGAAAATCGTAAATTCAGAAGCTGGTGTGTGATACTCACTGCGTGGAGCTATCGAATCCGAGAAAATAAGAGCCTTGTGGTAGGGAGATGTCGTCCATTACAGAAAGCTACACAATCGCTGCGAAGATCGACGGTTAAAAGCCAGAGAGATTGGAAAGATTTTCCCTTGATGATTTGATGAAGACGACCCGGTAATCGAGTATATATATATATACACACACAAAACAATATCCGATTAAATCGAAAATTAGTTTAAATGCTGATGATAATCGAGCGAAAAGATTCGACTTCTGGATAAGACGCCCACTTCAAACATTGGACTATAAATATAGTCCGTTACACGATCGGACATCATCATACCTTGAAGAATTAGAAATGAAAAAAATAAATAACTTAGAAAATAAAATAAATTATATTCGGCTCGGCCGATTTTTCATTCTATTTATTATGGGCTTTCTACTAGTTTATGACCGATAGCAACGGCCCACGTTTGTGTTGAAAAAGATGGGAATGTGATGCAATTCATCTTCCTCAAGAATATGTTTCCCAACAGAAATTTAAGAACAACAAATAATAAAGTATTAGTTTGAATCTATATATAAACATAAAGCTTCAATTAGCCCATACAGATATATATAAAGATAACCTATATTACAAAGCATAAAGCTTCAACTATCCCATATACTTATATTAAAAGAAAATATATTGTTGAACGTATAGTTAATTTTGAAATACGAACAAATTGAAGTTAAGTACGCTAGCCAACACGTATTAGTTGAACCTACTCAAAGTACGATTATATAATATATATAAAAAAACTATTATATACGCACAAGCTAAGAAAATCGAATACATTATTTAAATTAAATATTATATATATAGAGAGAGAGAGAGGCCCACTTATTAAAATTTAGAATAATTTAAAGGCGAGACATGAGCTCCAATCTTCTACGTCAATAGGCCCACATATATGGATATGATACAAATTAAAAAGTTTTATAGAATCGTATTTGGACGTAATATCAATCTTCTATCAGATAATAGAACTAACTCGACGAGATCCATCCATGTATTAAATTAAATAATTAAAACACAATATTACCCTTGAATCGGGTTAGTCGAAGTCCAAAGGAGTATATTATATGGTCAGTGCAAACAAGAATATACGTAGTTTTGACACCAATTATAGAATACTGCAAATAATAGCTATCTATATATAAAAAAAAAATATAATCAATGAGACGCGCCATATCTGGAAAAGATAAAAAATAATATCCGGCGTTGCCCAAAGATACGTTTAAAGGGACATGACCATTTTGAGTAACAAAGTCGCATGTCAACGTATATAAAATCTCCAACTTCTCAAATTTATGAATAAGCCCCTCGGACTTCTAAAATCAATACTTGTGACTTTATTATATTGTTGAAATTTTATTTTATTTTTTTCTCTGTCATGAGTAATTCCACATCAATACAACCGCAAACTCTCCAACTAAATTCAATCTCGCCTGAACATTAATGTCGGTTATTTTTATTATATTTATGTGAAGTATCTTATTTGTAACTTTTATTGTGATTATTACTTTTGTGTAATTATAGTACTGATAAGTGTAATATTCCCTGCAATATCATATATCCTATTGTGCTACGCATCATAATATCATCATTCATCCTTATCAAGTCATCACAATTTATGGGAATATAAAAAATATCAAGCAAGTTCGATTAATTGTAATAGAAAATATACGTAAGCGTCTTGAAAGTGATTTCTCATACGAAAGCAAGTCCACGTTACGGTAACGACAATTATCATAATCTATCGAAGTTGCTGTTAAATAAATGAAGGGCACATATTATATTCACTATTGATCACATTTTATAATCACATTTGTTGGACTTGTAAATTTACATACGAATGTAAGTGTGTGTGTGTATATATATACATATATATATATATATTATGGGCAGGTCTAACTGTCATTTTATTTTATTTACTTAAATGTAGGATCATATTAGTCTTTAATTTTCATTAATAATGCGTAACCATGTCATAAAATAGTAGTAAAAATGGAATCGACGCTAAAATACTAGTTTTTTAACGGTAAATTTCGTCGGACTTCCCGAGATTTGGCAGAACTCTGTGAAGTTTTCACGGAATTTCTGTCATCGAATTTCATAATTTTTCGTCGTAAATTATTCGTGGAATTTTCCAAACGAAATTTGTAACGATGAATTTTTCGTGAAACTTTCCATCGAACAATGAAAGTTTCCATCCAAATATTCTCTCATTTTTGTAGTACTATCCAAAGTTTACACGTGAATTCACACTCGCGTTACTATTAAAAATTAAAATATCAAGTTAGAATATTACAAATGGTTTTACTTAATTACAAATTGTTTAACTCTATTTGACCTATTTTATTATTTTTTTTCTCCTGTCCAATGGGTGCGAATAAATTAAAATTCACTAGCTTCAGATCAGTTTTTAATAGTAGTTGAAAAGCACTGCCTATCGACTACATTTGTTGGATATGTATTATATTAATACTTACTATATACGAATGCGCAAATATATATATATACATATATTAATTTCTTCTTACCTAATGCAATTTTACTTCAATATGTAAGAAAAAAAAGCCTCAAGTGGTTGAACGCTTAATTACCAAAAAAGATAAAGAAAAAAAAGGAAATTCAAAGTGATTTCCACGTCAGCCGACGCGTTTTACAGTTCGCATTCGCATTTTCGCACCGTGTTATTTATAGGGACACAATAAATTGAAGTGGTCGATTTATGCCTTTAATCTCCCACCGGCCACCATAGCTTTATATATATATGTACATATATATATATATATGTACAGATATATTTGCCCTATTTCCCCTTCGACTATTACAGCCAGCTGAATCCGCCTTTGCAGCATTCCAATCTCGTGCGATTAGCTAAAGTTGTCGGAAAAAAGTTTCGTTTTTTTTTTCGCCCCAAAAAGAAAGGAAAAAGGGACACCGTTTTTCATATTCTTTCCTAATAAATTTCTGCCCGATTCGTGTTGATTAGCTGGAGAAAGGAGATTTGAATTTCTGGGTCCGTTCGTCGTGGACGAAAATACAATAATTTTGTGGTGGGATTGGGGTTATGAGGATGACGGGAGATGTTATTGTTCCCGTAAACAACAACATATATATTAATAATAATAATAATATTCGTGGTAATAAAGAAGAAGATCAGAAAGAAGGAGAAGAAAGGATCGCAGAAGACGAGAAGACGGCGGCTCCGGCGCAAGCGCCGGCGCGTGCTGTCCCGAAGACGAAGCTTGTGGTTGTGGGGTATGCTCTCACTTCCAAGAAAGTTAAGAGCTTTTTGCAGCCGAAGCTTCAGGGATTAGCTAGGTATTTTTCCATTTTCTCCCTTAAATTTTATCAATATGTTTCTATAAACAAATGGTAGGAGATCTTTTTTGTGTTCGGTTTAATGTTTTTAAGAGCGTATTAGGGAGTATATACTCATTAATCTTGCTGATATTCACAGTAATTATGATGAATATTAACTATTATTTCTTACAGTTGATGTTAGAAGGATGAGAGAGTGGTTTTAGATTCTCAACATATATATATATATATATATATATATATATATATATATATATATATTAACCATGGAGGATGAAACTTAAATCTGCAAGGTGAAAAAAAGCATAGCTTCTTGACTATGAGTGGTGTATTCATTCATTTTCCCCCTTTTTTCTTCTATTAAAATTTCACCTTTTGATTTGTGAAGATAAAAGTATCTACTTTACTTGATCGCCTTATTCTATGTGTAAAATTGAGACTTATTTCTAGTAAAATTGTCGTTTCTTTGAGTTTCTTCCATGACCTTTGGATGTTTGCAATCTTCTTTGTTTGCTCCTCCGAAGAAAAAAAAATGTATTTTGTGGTTTTAAATGGATTAGTACTATTTCGGCAACTTTTTTCCGGCCTTATTTTGCACTTCGGGTACGTATTATAACACATGCCTTTCATATTAATTTCACGGGTTGCACATCTTTGATAAATCAATGTTAGCCCCGGAAAAAATATGGAATACGGGCATGTAGCTTTGCATTTTTGAAAAATGTCACACATTGTCTCACGTAATGGGAATCATAATCTTGATAGTTTAAATATCATTACTTCGAATAATATGCAGGAAGAAAGGAATCTTGTTCGTCGCTATTGATACAAATAAACCTCTTTCGGAGCAAGGCCCTTTTGACATTTTGTTGCACAAGGTGTGGTTTCTTTTATTACCGAGTTCCATTTCTTTTCTCATTACTCTAATGTTTCTTTTATCAGCTGTTCATCAGTTTATAGATACCGAACTGTAAAGTTTTTTTTTTAACTTCTTCAGTTATCCGGAAAAGAGTGGCAGCGTGTTCTCGAGGTTTGCTATTTTTTAATTTATGGTTTAAATTTGTTCTATTGCTCTAATTTCTCTTTTTGTCCTTTTTTCTCAATATGAACGACTTTCTTTTGATCGAAATTTCATTTTATTTTTTTTTGTATAAAGGAATATCGGCAAACACATCCCAACGTCACAGTCCTCGACCCGCCCGACGCCATACAACACGTGTATAATCGTCAGTCAATGCTGAAAGAAGTTGCTAACCTAAATTTATCAGATCCTTACGGTAAGTAAAATTTTCAGACAAGAACACTTATATTTCTTACGCTTGCTTTTATGTTACTCAAAGCTTGCTTTTTTGGTGAAATTATATAAATTTGATCTTCTTTGGCTTTTTCAGGGACCGTTGGTGTTCCTAAGCAGTTGGTCATTAAGAAAGATCCATCGTCGATCCCCGATGAAGTTAAAAGGGCTGGGCTCAGGCTACCAATCGGTATATTCTCTCGATCCCTCGTAATATTTCTTACTAGCAAAGTTTTTTTTTTTTTCAAATTCTTGCACGTATCGTAGTGGTTTGTTTCGAGGGATTTAAATTTTATGTTGATTTGCAAATATATCAGTGGCGAAGCCCTTGGTTGCAAAGTCCCACGAGCTCTCTCTTGCCTACGACGAGCTCTCTCTTCATAAGCTCGAACCGCCCCTCGTGTTGCAAGAATTCATCAATCACGGTATGAACAACCTTATTATCTTATTATGAATTTTATTATGTAAAAAATAAATCCTCACTCGTTTTATTTACTGTTAAATGACCACTTCACGTGAAAACTTAAGCTTGAAAGAAGCGTATTGTAGTTTAATTTTATGTTATATTATTTCCAACATGCCCCCATACGTCTAGGCGGATTTCTTTCTTATCAGCTAAAACTGAAATTTTCCTTTACTGGGTAGTCGTGAGGATTCGTATTCACGACCTCTTTGACTGAGCTATGATACCATGTCGAATGACCTCTTCATCATCTGAAAGTTTAAGGTTGAAGGAAGTATCATATTTTAATTTTTTATAGAGTATCATTTCCAACACTCCCCCTTCACGTCTAGGCTGATTTCTTTCTTATGTAGCCTCAGACTGAAATTTTTTCAATGGGTGGTTGGATTCTTACCCATGACCTCTTTTTGAGCTCTGATTCCACGTTGAATGACCATTTTTTTTCTACGTAAAAGCTTAAGCTTGAACGAAGTGTATCGTATTTTAATTCTGTATAATATTATCTCCACCATTTACATTGTGTAACTCATCTTTTTTCCTTTCGTTTTGCTTCAGGAGGCGTTCTCTTCAAAGTTTATATCGTAGGCGAAGCAATAAAAGTGGTTCGAAGATTCTCTCTACCCGATGTTAGCACCCACGATTTACTTGAAAGCGCCGGCGTTTATCATTTCCCGAGAGTTTCTTGCGCAGCCGCATCGGCCGATGAAGCTGACCTGGACCCTCGTGTTGCAGGTAAAAACCTTACATATTATTCAACCGATGAACTCATGAAGCAAGAAAACCGATTTCGCTAAAAAAAAAAATAATTCTTTTTCTTAATTTTTTTTTTATTTTTTCGACAGAGCTCCCTCCGAGGCCATTACTCGAGAGGCTTGCTACCGAACTACGTTTTCGTCTGGTAAACTCGTGTTCTTACATGATCATTATGCCTTGATTATGCATACTATTATATTAATGGTGGGCACCTTAGGGAGCTATCTTTCAATTAATTTATCCCTCAATTTTTTTTATTTATCTGATTATATCCTTACAAATCAATTTTTTTCTTTTGTATACTTGCAAACGATGATGCTCAAATTCAACTCCATATATTTAAACATCTTTAAAATAACTCTTAAAATATAAAATAACTCCATAATAGATTTTGTGCATCCACTGTGCTTAAATACCAGTATGAATAATTAGCTTCTTGGTAGATTCTTGATTTGTTACGTTTTGCTTCCTTTTTTTTTTCCTCGTGTTAGGGCCTTCGATTGTTCAATTTGGACATGATACGCGAGCACGGGACCGAAGATAACTATTACGTGATCGATATCAATTATTTCCCAGGTACTCCATTAACTAATCTATAAGCCCTTTCCTTTCAAGAACGTTTATAGGCTTAACGTAAACATTACGAAAATTTGCAGGTTACGGGAAAATGCCGGAGTACGAACACATATTTACTGATTTTCTTCTGAGTTTAGTCCAAAGCAAGTAGCCGAAATCCCAGATAATGGATTAACTAGGAATCTGCGTAGGGCAAAATCCTTCTTCATGGGTGATTCTTGTAAGGACTTCAGTTGAATTTCTTTGCTGTAATATTCTAGCTTTGCTGATAAATGCTTGTAAATCCTCAGTCTTACTGTAAAGATTGTTGTTATTTTTATTAGGCATTTTTCTTTGTCCCCCACAGTTTATTGGTTATATTATTAGGGTCTTAAAAAACTCATTATAATTGTGAGCCCACAGGTTCTAAAGCCTTGCGCATGAACAATGAACATACGCATGATTATTTTTATTCTACACAATTAAAATGATCCGTATAATATAGGGCGATACAATAATAGAAACATTACGCTTGCGTGAAAATTGAAATGCTTCACGGGCTTTTCGACATAGATCGTTCTAAATATGCGCTCTAAAATTAAAATAACAATGTGATTCGGGTCCCACTTGTTCCTTTTCCCCTTCACACGTCCTCAAGGTATTATCGTATTCAAGTTTGTGTGACAAGATATTATAATATTCGATTGACAGTGTATTAAAGTATTCATCATATTTGTAGGATTAAGTGCCCATCGGTGCACAAAAAGCTATAGGTAATAGTGTGAGGATGCAACTGTAACCTTTAAACCGTACGGCAACAATCCTCACATTTCGACTATATATTTATATAATAGCAGTCAAATGGGGTCAAAGGCAAACTATATTTTTTTTGAAAAAAAAAAGGCAAACCATTGATAAATGAAATATTTGGAAAAAATTTGAAACATCAATTAATAAAATTAAATATACATAATCTCCTCAATAATAGTTACCAATATAAATTCTCCAACTTCCTCAGCAATAGCCTGTTTCTGCTCATCATGATCATTATTCCAATTTTCTACAGAATTCAAGAAATCAAAGCGGAGCAGATGAGCTAAGTTGGTCTCATCTATTGAATCTTGGCTCCAAATCCACACATATTCACATACAAGCCTCCATAGCTCGTCAGGCCCAAAGATTTTTCGTTCCATTTCCATCACTTCTCTAACATTATCGATCAGAAGCTGCTTCGATTCGTGCAAGAGCTTCCGGTTGATAATGTACTGATCCTCATAACATGTCGGGCTCCAGCTTGGAGACATTATTACTGCGGTCGTCAAAGGTTGTCTTTGTGTGGTTTCCCAACGCTTTCGTTCTGGAGAAAAAAAAAATAATAAAAATCAGATTTTGACACTGTGAATAAATGCATTTTATCACAACAGAAAAAGGGTTTCGATCAAAATTTGAAATTCTTGAGAGTAGTTTTATACTTACTGTGTTGAAGTGCTGAACCTTCATCTATTTCGGGTTCTTCCAAATTCATGTCATCATCATCATCATCATCCTGTTAAGCTTCATCGATATGAATTAATGAGAATTATATCTTATCAAAACAGACAAGGAAAGAAAATGTAAAACATTTTCAACATATTATATACTCTTATAATTCACCTCTTTTTGTGCATCTTCCACGTCACTTGCTGATAAAGAAAAGTACGAGGTTGCTGAAGACCATTCGTCGTCATCTCTAGTATTACTCTCTCGGCATTGATTATTTCCCGAACCCTCGGGTTTCTCTTCATTATCGCTCCCGTATACAGCAAACCAGTTAGTCACAGCTTTGAAGAAACCCGAAGAATCCGAAGCTGCATTTCTTCTCTTCTTTCGCGTAAATCTTGAAACTGTTGCGGGATTATAGCCTCTTTCTAGAAGGTAAGTTTCGAGCCTGAATGGTTCTTGCTGTTCATGTAGGAAATCTTTGAGCAGTTTTGGCATTTGTGAGAAGTGAGCTCTTGAAGAATTAATAATGGGGTTTTGCTAATTTTAGTTTTTCTTGTATATGATGATTGTTCTTAGAGACCAAAAAAAAAAAGGGAGTGTGCTTTTGGTACAGAGTGAGATGTAATAAAAGGTTTTGTAAGAGTTCCTTCTTGAACTCTCTTGTAGTGTATTGTGTGAATCGCCTTAATTTGAAGGGAGGCTTGTTATGTCACTCTATTTGGGCAGTTGCAATAACTTCAAAGACATTATATATTGCAACTTGAATAATAAATGCATCCTTTGAACAATAAATATAATATAATATAAAATCATACATCAAATATAAACTGAGAATTCAGATACATGAATGATACCGTAAGAATCCACCATAGAAGAACAACTGTATAACAGAAGAAGAATCAATGCCGAGCTTTAAGGTTGCGTTTGGTATGCAGAATTCGCGTGAGAAAAACACTGACATAAAACTAAGTTAGCAGATCGAACAATGATGCTTTGCGTTTAGACTGACGTACCTCCACAGCTTTTCCCTTTCTTTTTTCCTAACCGAAATCCTCGTACCAAACACATCCTAAATACACGGGGAATCATCGGAGACCAACTTCACGCAGACAACAACAAAACCCGAGTGCTCCACAAGACATGCAATAACAAGGCCAACAACACCGTAAGAACGACGGAAGACTTAGCACCGGCGAACCTCACAACTTCGAATCTCTTCCCCAAAACCTCATCACGAACCACGTTTAAGCTCCTCTTCACACCGTCCGATGCCTTCAACGCGAAGAACTCCATCACCGATCTAACGGTCTCAAACGTAACCCTACCCGTTACATCGAGCACAAACTTACGGTTCACCTTTTTACTTACATCATAATCTCGTGCCACAAAATCCCTTTTCCCGTTGCCCGCTTCTCCTCGATCCATGAATTGAAAAGAATCATTACATCCCGTAATCAATTTTTGTTTTGAGGAGGTTGTAAGGACTTCGTGGGACGTCTTAGTTAGGGTTTCGATGGCCCCGTTGCAGAGAGAGGCCAACAAATCTTTCATCTCGTTTCGGTGCTTGGGATTCGTCAGCCCCGAGAAAACCTCTTCGTAGAGGTTGATGTCCACCGTTTTACTGAGATATACATCCACTGCTGTAGTAACGAAATTCTTGATACAATCACCAATCAAGGCCCTGCTTTTATCGTCTGTTATCAAGCTCAACCACCCCGAAGAACCCGAATTTCCTTCGGATTTCTTACCGTGAAAGCCCACAACGAGATTTCTCGCGAAACTGCCGATGATGATGGAGACAAAACCGGTCCCGGATTTGGACATCAATCGATCCATAACCCTGGCTCCGAAATTCGAAGGACTCGTTTCTTGAATCTCACTATCACTACGGTCCGTTTTATTGCAACCGCTTAAGATCCCAACCGTCAATGCCTGAAAAACACGCGTTAGAGATTCGGAGAACTCCCCCGAACGGGTAATTTTCGACAGCTGCTTTAAGCTGTTAGGGAGTTCGTCTGAATCGGAATCGAGGAACTGCTTTAAATCCTTCGACACGAAGTTGATTGTCTCGGTAGAATCGGAGACAACCTCGGATAACGAAATTATAGCTCCGAATAATTTCATTATCCTCTTTCGCTGCCTGACTACGGAGGGCTTGTGGTAAACTTTGTAAGCACCGTAGCTCGAAAACCCAATCAACCCAAGCGCAATGAACCACTTTCTCCTCTTTTTAGCAAACCCCAAGCCCCTTTTCACCAACTCGGTATCCATGTACTTCAATTAAATCACGAATCAAGAGAAAAATAGAGACCCACAAATATTGTTACCTGAACTTCAATACTCCGTCAATAAACCGAAGCCCATACCTCAAATCGATGGATTTGAAGCCAGGGTTAGCTTCTGGGACGATGAAAAGAGGCGAATTTGAGGGGTTTTCGGAGAGTAGAGATCAACGAGGCGTACGATAGGGAGGTTATTGCGAATTTTGCAACTACCAAGGAGCTCGCCCTTATCGGCATGTGTGATTGGTCAGGCAATAAATATAACTTGTACAATACCTGCAGCTTCGTGTTGGTTTTTAAATGGAGCCGGCGAAAGTCAATCGGAATCAGGCCGGCGAAAAGGAACGAATTTTGAAGGCTTTGCAATTTGATTCGAAGACTGTGATTACCGGAAAAAGGCTCGAAATTCGTTGTAATTACTAGTTGCTATAATATATATAATAATATTTATATTTTGAATTATTGGTAATTTAAAATAATTCATCGGAGCAGCATAAACCCGAAAAGATAAAACAAATACAAAAGAAAACATGACTAGAATAAACAAAAGAACTAATCATAACATAAATCAACACAATACTCCATAAACATTGCTATTAAGTCCATATAAGGTTTAAATCATTCCATTTTAAATAAAAAATTTTAAAATCATTTTGTAAATCCTACAGAAAGGCATAGCGAGCAAAGAGACATGAGGTCCATCTTGCTAAGCCTCACTAGTTGCCATGTTATTAAACTATCGTCGTACAAAATGGAATAACATAATATAATATTCCTTCGTTGTCCAATATTTATTTAGGTCTCGGAGAAGCTGACTGACAATATAAAACAAGCACATTCAAATTACTTCAGTCAACGGTCAAAATTATAACTAATCACAATAATTATTATATTGCTACTCCAATGATAATATACTAATTCCGAAGCTAGCACGAAGTAGACGGAAGCCGCCGCACGTTTAAGTGAAGCAAAGCAAAATAAACATCACGTAGTAGACGCTTTGTTTTGATTTTCAAGTTAGTTCGTCGTCGTTGACGACGTTAACCATTCAATTATGTGTGCTCGTGTAGTGTATTATTTATTATATTCCACGCACATCATTTTCTCCTTCGTTATTACACCCCATCTCACTACATATAAAAAAAACCCTCTCATTCCACTTCCATCCACCTTATAACAAAGAAAGCATAAAGATAAAAAAAGCCTTCATCATCTTTCGTAATATTATCATTTCAATAATTCACATCACATTTTTTGTTTTAATAATGAAAACGAAATCGAGGCCAATAATCAAGATAATCGGCTTCCCCGTTCGCGCTCTCTGCAAAGCGAGGGACATGTACGTGAAAACCATGATTAACTACGCAAACATGGGATACTACAATGAGAGCGCCAGCTCGCTGATGTCATCGATCCCGGGCCCGCCGAGCCTGCGAAAGAGCCACAGCGTCAGCGCAGCCCGTTATTCTTGCGACGAAACCGAGGACCTTCGGGAGCTCGTAAGGGCCGTTTCCGCGAGAAGTATCGGCGACGGCGACCGTAGGGTCAAACGGGTCGACCCGAACCGCAGAAAGCAGGTCAGCAGTTCGGGTTTGATGCCGAGGAGTCGGAGCGTGGCCATGGAGAGGATCGACGAAGATAGGTCTTGTTCTTACTTTGGCGGCGACGATGAAGCAATGGCTTGCGGTGATAGGGTCGGGAATTTGAAGTATGTAAGAAGTGGAAGCCGTAGGTTAGTCCGTTGAAAACCAACCAAAGCTTGAGCAGTAGAAGCTTGAAGATTGCAGTAAACATCGTACCAATTTGTAATAATCGAAATCGTTGTATTTTCTCAATTCTTGAATATTATCATGTGATCTGCATGTAGATTACTCCATCTATTGCCAATTGGGTTTTAGAGTGGAACTCTGCTTGGGCTTATGCTTTGGGCTAAAATCGGATCTTAAATCCCGACCCCCACAACTAGTATCAGAGCCACCAGATTCTTGTTTGAGGGGATGTTTGTTGGGGTTGTCAAAGAAAATCTCACATCTATTACCAATTGGTTTTAGAGTGGTTAATCACTTGGGCTTATATGTTGAGCTAAAAGGGGGATTTAAATCCCAACACATATAAGTTCGAATTCAGTGATCGATTTTTCGGGATCGGGTGAAGTGTATCCTTTAACACTGAATGGAAAAGTACAGCTCACGAAAGGTTTATAAAATCGATCAGACATTAGTCTAAATTGAGATACCTTTTTTTTTTCCGTCTTTTAACCTTCGATTTATCGTCAAGAAGCAATGGAGTGGAGTGGTTCACCATTGATCACAGCATTCCAGCTACAGCAGCACCGTTGCTTCCTGAAACATAAGAGAGAATACAAGCATTGTAAAGAAATCATGTATTCTGTTCTGACAAAAAAGGATGAAGATTCAGCTACTGCGAAAAGGTTACATAATCATCTTCGTAAGAAAAAAAGAAGCAACTTCATTCGTGTCGATAGAGTTCATCCCGAGAAAGAGGGACAAAATCTAGCAGCATCTTTTTGTAAGAAGACTGAGACTAAATGGCCAAGATTATTACCACGTTCGTCAACGTACCAGACGTTTCAAATTGACTAGCATTAGTAGCCTCAATCTTTTCTCCCTTCTTCACCCACACCATCGCATTCTTCGACCTCGAACTGCCCTCGAATTCATTGTATTTCCCGTATTCTTTCGACCCATTTCCCCTTCCCCTTCTTCCTCCATTCTCCTCACCTCTGATGTAACAGTTACGTTTTCCTCCATTTCTTTTCGGGTCGTTTCTTTTCCCCCGTCTTTCACCACTCTTCCCAGCTGCTATAACAGTACCTGCCTTAGATTCATCAGTTTTATGGTCAACCATCACAATCCCATCTAATTTAAGCTCATCGATCTTACTTCCTAGTTCAAGAACCTTAGAATCATTCGTCTTCTTACCGTTATCTTCCTCATCTTTAGCCTCATGCTCGTTAACTAGATTCTCTTTCTTGATCCTGTAATGATAAGAGCCACCCGCGCCACGAATGCCACCATCTCTCTTGGATCGAGCTTGCCTGGATCTTCCACCATTCGATATCTCCTTCTTCGGTGCAATTTTAGGCACAATCTCCAGCTCAGGGACGCCCGAATCGTCCTCGATTCCTTTAACCCCGATAGTGATTCCACGATGTTCGTTCAAATCCTCAGAAACCCTAGCTTTGATCTCGATTCCATCGCTTATAGCTCCACTGTCTTCAAGGTTTTTCCCCATCGCATCAATTTTAGTTCCCATTGTTCCATTCGCCGCCTTGTTCATCTTCCCCAGGGATTTCTTCCTTCGGTAATCCTTCTTCTTCTTCTTCCTCCGAATCTCTTCCTCGCCATTTCCAGAGCCATTTTTCACAATCTGATTCCCCTTCTCCACCTCCCTTTCAATCTCAATTTCACCGCCCTTTCCCTTTCCAACTCCAGAAGCGTTTTTCACTATCCAATTACCATTTGTGGTCTTGTTCCTCATTTTCCGGGGTTTCGATCTCTCCCCATCCTTAGAACCAGCCTTCGCTACTGCTACATTTCCCTTCTCCGAGCTCTCTCCTCCCTCCCCAATCGCGAGCCCGCCGTCATCTCCGATAATCCTCCCTCCGTCTCCCTCGATTTTCTCCGCCCCTCGCCGCATCTCCTCTTGCCGTTTGAGCCATCGCTCTTTGAGCTGCGCCAGCGAAACGTAGTTCTCTGGAACGGGCATGCACATTTCGTCGTCGAGCGAATCCATGAAACTCCACGCAATTTGTTTTCACGCCGGAGACTCGAATATCACGGCCGAACCGAAGACGGAAGATTCGAGGGAACCTGTGTTCTCGCTTCTCTCTCTCTCCCCCTAAATCCCCACTCGGAAAAAAATCGCACGAATTAATGGAGAGGGAGTTGGGGGCAAAATGTCTCGGGGGCAAAACAGGAAAATCACAGGTCATTTGAGTTGAGGATGAGGACAAACGGTGAATTACAACAGTGCTAATTCTATCCTAATAATTGCTAGCAGATATTTATTTATTTAAGGGATCCTACAAAATTAGAAGTATTCGGATGTGTTTTAAATATGTCTCTATATGGTGAGGGTATAGAATTAGAAACTACCTCAATTTGTATGTCAGTCGTATTTACATTTATTTTGCTATTTACTTCAATTATATTCTTAAAAGTTAGTTTTTTTTATCCTTTTTACGTACTTAACAATAATACATCATTAAAACATTGAATGTCAAATAACTTAAAAATATAAAAGTATATTCATAAATTAGAGTGTTTTGCACAGTGTAAAATAATGCGTTTCGTAGCGCACTATTGTGTATTTTACATGAAAAACGCATTAAAGGGTGCGCGCATATTTTTAGCAATAACGCCAGTAGCACGCTAAATTGCTCATGTAACAGGTGGAAATATGAAATTTTTAAGAAAAAAAATAAGCATATGAATTTTTATTCAGTAAAAATAATTCACTACTAATTTTGAATTTTATTTTTATGTAAGAGGTAGAAAGAAGAACCCCACCGCATGATTGGGAGATGCAAGAATTTGGTGAGATACTCCAATGATCTTTGATAGTATTGCCGTTAGTGAAACACAATTGGATGACAACGGCTATTTTCATTTTTGGGTGAATGGTGATGGTTGAACTTTTTAGGTTGGAATTTATTTATTTACTTATTTATTTAATAAGTACCCTCTTATACACGGCCACTATATTCCCTGTTAGTTAGTTCCCTTTTTTTTTTAAATGAAAGTTTCATTACTGCAATTACAGTGCTAATTAAAGAGGTCAAATGCATATCTAGATAACATTCAAAAATTCAGATGGAAGTGCTATTAACAAGAGAGAAACAAAAAAACAAAAACGAACAAATCAGACAAAATGTCCCTACTAGCAAATTGAACATAATTGTGTGCTATCATCCTTAGAAAAATTGGAATAGGCAATTAACCTATTTCCTGTGGAAGAGGTTAAAGTTTGTTAATTTGATAGCCATAAGCTTTTTTTTTTCTAAAATATATATATATATATATATTATGATAATTCTGCAGATATATATAGATAGAGGACAGTCGCATTTTCAAGATTGTAACGTATCTGCATTTATTACATCCTAAGTGACATAGTGGCATTAAATGTATTTAATAACTCCACTTTTCAAAAACACAAACTTTTCTATAATTATTTTTTACGTTGTCCAAAAGCTGCAATTTGCTATATTGACTACACACACACACACATATATATATATATATGACATGTTAAAAAGTTATATATTCTCAGCCAGCTTTCCCCGAGACACGAAAATGACAAACATAATATTCCAACATATACTAAAAAAAATTAGAGCTTAACATAAACAATACTAAAAAATGATGCAGATTGGAACAAAAAGCACATAGGTATGTGTAATAAATGAAAATGTAAGCTGCCAAACATTTCTTCTGATAGGTGTAGCAATGCATGGAGTCCTCCATTACACGCGTTCCTTTACAGGCTAACTTCAACTAAATAAATAAATAAAAAAATAACAAGAATAAATTACAAACAATTTCTCTTTAAATGATAAGCGGTATGTATATATAATATCATACTATCCTTCCCGTAATAAATCATTATTTTGATTTCACCTAGTGAAATGAGATGCTATGACTAATAATAATAATAATAATAATACATATGCACAAAGAGAAATATTTATGTCAAAGTAGATAAACATTGTTATTATTAAAAAAAAAAGGCAATTATAACTGGTGCACCTATCTCCATTATTTGATCTTTTTCTTTTCTCTTTGTGAGCTTTATAACGGCTAAAAGAAACCCTAAAAAAATGAATTAATTATATATTTATCTCTTTCTCTCTCTGCTGCATGCATGCTCCTCTAAGCCAATCAATGAGCTCTAAATCTCTTCTCCACAAGGAGGCTGTTAAGTGGAAGGCATGCAAATGTTGTTCTAACACTTTAGAAATCGCACACGTCTCCATTTTCTAACAAGTGTCCTTCTTGCTTACACCTCCACTTTTCTCTTCATTTGTTTGCCTCTCTCTCATTGGCTCCTTTTCCCCTTAAATAAAACCACCACTCACCACCACCTCCATCGCCAAAAGCTCTCTCTCAACCTCCAAAAAAAAAAAAAAACACCCAGAGATAGAAGAAGAAAAGCCCCTTCAAATGATCAAAACTGTAAACCCTAATCATGCGGCTTCAAGAACGGCCGAGATCCTATCGAGGTACAGGCCCATCGCGCCCAAGCCCGAGCCCGCAGACAGTAACAATTCCATGGGTGGTGGCGGCGATGATAATAATCCCTCGAATTTTCTGCCTCAGAGCATCAGCAGATCTCCTTATCTGAGGACCATGTGGGCGAACCTCCAAGCGAGGCCGACCCGGACCCGGAAACGTGGCAGGAACGCCGCCTCCTTCGGACCGCCGCTGCCGCCGACAACCACAACCGCCGCGCTCAAGAGAATCCGAGCAACCGCCACCACCACCACCTCCATCCCTTCGGGTACTGACGGTTACCCTACTCCTTATCTTCAATATCGTCTCTCGACTAATAATCACTCATCGCCCGCCAACAAGAGCTTTGTTATGTATGGATTTGCTGATCATCAGCACCGCCGACTGGTTGTCCCGGTTCCTCGTGGGCCCGGCGGCAGCGCCGGTTCAACCCTAACAACCGAGTCGATCTCAGTGGTCCCACTCGTAAGATTCCCAGAAATATCTAACGATCCTTGTTCCTACGGATCGTTAGGGTTCGACTTGAATAATAATTTCTCTAATAATACTTCCGAGGACAGCAAAATAAAAAACCCTCAAGAGCTCGACTTCATGCCTCGGCTTAAAGAACCGGCTAAGCCCGCCGTTTTCTCACCTAGACCGGTTCGACCCGTGGGTTCGACCGTAACCGTCAAAACCCATCTGAAAACCGACCCGGGAAACCATGCCTGCGTCTTCAATGCGGTGGAGGAGGCCGAAAAAGAGGTGGAGAGAGAGGAAGTACCGGCGATTATCACCGATTCGAGCAATAAGGTGAGGCTTGTCAACGCAAAGTACAAGGAAATGATCGGACAACCCGAGTGCTGCTGGTTGGATCGTTGCATCGGGATTTCACCGTCGTGTAAGAGAATTGGCGGTGAGGTGACGCTGAAGGTGGGTGACGGCGGAGATGACGTGGCGGTGGTGAGAGGAGGGTTTGCTTGTGAGGTTAAGATCGAGTGGGAAATCGACGGTGAGAAGAAGTGCGTGGAGGGTTCGGGTGAGGCCGTGAAGTTGGTGTGCGGCGACGCTAAGGATAATTATCGGATGCTGTGGAAGTTCTATGATGTGTGTGAAGTGGTGTCCAATAATAAGGTTTGATGGATAGAAAACAAATAATGAATAGAAAGGGTTGCAGATGTAATGAGGGGTTTAAATTAGGGTTTATAGGATGGATTATATATAAGATGTTTTTGTCGAAACGGGTGCTAGGTGGGATTTAGTTATTTTTAGTAATGATGTAATTATTAGTTTAATGGATTATAATAGTTCATGGTTGGTTATATATGTGTTTCTCCTTTTTTAGAGGTATAGCATTTAATCTGTCACTTGAAATAACAAGGCTTATTTATGCTTTCTTAACCTCTTTAATTGATTGTGACCGTTTGTTTAATGGGGATGCCGCGGAGATTCCTATATAAGTGTTGGAACAGACGTGTGCAGTATCTCCCACCCGGAAAAAAAAGAAAAAGAAAAGACGAAAGAAGTAATATTTGTAGGATATTGCTACGTCAGTTACGTTATTAAAATCGAAGTGTTCGAAAGAAAAAAAAAAAAATCAGAAACATTAACACTCAGCTTAGCAACAGGTACGAATTAACACGATCTGTTAGAATAAGAAAGCAATCTCCATTCCAAGTCAAGAAAAAAGATTAAAAAAAAAAAACAGGCAAAAGAGATTCGATAGATAATCCAACAGAAAGAAAAGAACATGGCAAAAATTTAACGGTAACGACGAAGTGAGAGAGTCTGGTTTCTCTTCCAAGTGGCCCTCCTCGAGGGTCGAGCCTTGTGGTGCAGGTGACCCTTTCCCCTGAGCCCTCTGTACTTCTTACCAGCCGAAGTGAGCCCACGAAGCTCACGGTGCTTGTGGACCGGATTACAAATCCAGTTGATCCTCGGGTCGTTGCGTATCACCGCGTGGGCCGGGTCCACGAGTATGACTTCAAAGTACTTGTAAGTCGAGTCCTGAGGTTTCAAGAAAAACAATTACGGAAACCAGTATTATACGCACGCACACTCATAGGCGTGTGCCCTTACATTATTTAGTTCCTTGTAATTTTAATGTTTAAAGTATTAAATTATAATTTAAAAATTAATTTTCCATTATTTTTATTATTAAAAAAAAATCAAAAAATAAAAAAAAAAATTGAAGATAAATAGCATAATAAAACCCACATATGGTTTAAAAAATAAGCATCAAAACCCCGTGGTTTTTACTTAATCATGCGCTCCATGTCATTTTCATCAGCTAAGTTTTGGACACCGGGGCTACGGTGCAAAGTTTTGGGGTACGGTGCGGTGCTAAGTATATATATAATTCAATGACATACCTCATTTATCCAGTAGGAATTGACAACCCTGAGGCCACCGAGTTTTCTTCCGGCTCGTTCCTCAGCAACGGATCGTTTGCTTCGCTGGAACTTGAGTTGAGTGACACCTTGATTTGTTGGCTTACCGTAAACGATACCCTTGGGGACGGGCCTTTTTCTCCCGCCACGTCGAACACGAATGCGGTAAATTACGTAACCCTAAAGTGTGAAAAATCAGACGATGACCATGAAAAACGAAGTATCAATACTTTTAGGGGAAGAGAAAAACTACTGAGAGATTAGAATTGTCATCACGGACAAATATAACACTCCGCTCCAACTTTGAATATTATAGTTTATTTTTCCAAAACGTCTACGACCTTTCCGACCTTTCCGACCTTTCTCATTTCAGAACCAAGAACAAATATAGGCTAAATAATAGCCAACGGGTCACTCTGGTAACATCGGGATCCGATAGAGAACAAAGACTCACATTGAGCAAAAACAACCAAATATAAGCTACAAAGAAATAATGAAATCGAAAGAACACAAGAAACAAAGCCTAAACAGAAACAAGTAACCTACTACAATAAGCCTAAAACTTCATAAAAATGGTTATTGAGCTCAGATCTACAGTATTCTCTACTTTCTTCGGTCTTAGACATCAAGATCTTTTCTTCTTCGAGAGGGCACTCCCAAGGAGGAAGAAATAACTCTTACACAAGGAGACAAAACTCCCAAACCGAGCAAAAAAATAGAAAAAAACCACTGGACTAGCAGAACACCAAAGAGGAGAAAGGGACACAAGACCAGTTCCCCCAACCTCTGTTAATGGAGGAGAGGGAGAGATTTCAATTGTTTTTCTTTTTTATTGAGAGATGCTAGATAGAATTTTTGGGGGAGAGAGCTAAAAACCTGTGCCCTATTGCTCATCCATTTGAATATATCAGTTACCACAAACATATAAAACTTTCATCAGCAAGCTCCTCTTATTACCCAAACGACTTGTGGATTTCTACACCAAATTGAGAATTGAACAAACTGACAAGTTGATTACTTTTTGATTTTATAATGAGCGTATTTGTTTTCTTTTTTTTGGAATCCATTAATTGGTCTTCTTCATATGATGCCTAGTATCATTAACTGAGAAAAAGGGATTCGATCACACAAGCGCCATAGATCATACATTCTATGACAAGATATATGAAGTTTATTCTATAACACCTCTGGAGCTGATGAGACTATAAAAAATGCAGCCATGCACAGAGGTAACACATCATTGCATAAAAAGGATATTTTTCCATCAATGAGAAAAAAAACAAGAAACGAATAAATTTACGAGCACAAGAAGGAATCAACTAATATATATACATAAAAATTAACGAATCACTGAGAGTAAAAAAAAAAAAAAGGCACCTGCTTGGCCTTGTATCCGAGCCTTCGCGCCTTGTCCGGGCGCGTGGGGCGCGTGACGCGCACCACCGCCGGAAGCTGACGGTACTCCCAGCAGCGCACCCTAAGCAGAAACCTCATTACATCTGATTGCTTCTTCTTCCATAGCTCCGACACGTATGTGTACGCACCTACCCAAAACCAAAACAACAACAAAAAATCACACATACAATTCTATACAGAAGAAAAAGAAATAATACAATAAAATAAAATGACACCATAATCATGTAGAACGAAAGATACAAGAAATGTGATGCGATCATACCCATTTCCGCTCTATCGAGATCTGCTGCTCCAAGTGAGACGGGCGTGCGAAAGAGGGAGAAAAGGATTATATAACTAGGGCTTTAAAGGAAGTTTAGTCTTTCAGTTTTAATTGGGCCTCATGGCCCAAATAAGCGGATTTGCTGAAAGTGTGGAGTAAGGCCCAATGTATTTTTATATACAGGTAAAAAAAATTATAACAGTATTTTAGTAATCTAATTTCAGACAATTTTCTATGTTCTCTATAACCCATCTCACGTGGCTTCACCAAAAATATCAATATCACTGTAATAACCATGTAGTTACACGTTAATTTAAAAAAAAGTGATTTTTTTAAAGAAAAAAAATTCTCACGATATTACCATGACAAATCTACCCCCATTCGCCTCTGGAAGGGGACGAAATAAAAATTTTCCCCGTTTATTTAGCAGGAATGAGACGTGAATTCTCATACGTGTGTTGGGACGAGGATAGGAATTAGCCCAAATATCAACGAAATATTATATATATTATACATAAGAGCAATATTTATATATTCACATCGGTATGCTTAAAATATTAGTAGATTTTACTGGTCTTCTCATAATTACGAATGATAGGAAGATAATAAATTTAATTGGGCTAAAGCTCAAAAAAAAAACTGGTCGACAAAAACATGGCCGCTACTAATCACGACCGAACAACAAATGTTGAAGATAAAATATATATCATTAAAATATAATACTCTTTCAATGAGCTTGAAGATTTATCTAAATGGTCATTTAATATGACATGAGAGCCCATACCAAGAAGTCATGAGCAAAAATACTCACGGCCATCTTTTAAAGAAAACTCACGCATAATTATATATTAGAAAGAAATCAGCATGTTAGAAATAAAATACATAAAATATATATCATAGTCATGAAATTGGCTAATTTATTAATTTTTTAGATTTAAACATATTTAATTAATAACCCAATTAAACATAATTGAAAAAAAACGATCCTTCAAAACAAAAAACGCAAAAATGTTTCTACTGAAAAATCAAACTCAATTATATTATAACATAGGTAGATCACACATCTTACTCCGATGATATTATACAGTAGAGATGGCTATTATGTCCACAATACATATATTTTAATAATTCGTACGCCAACTCTTAAAACAAAGTCTTATTAGTTATTACCATAATCAAGAATCCACGCCAGATGTGTCTGTCCCCTCAACTTGCGCACATTATCATCATATGATCATATAGTACTAAGCAAGTGTGCATATACTATTACGATGCATTATTATTTTTAATTACCGTAGATTGGCTTTTTTCTCGTTCTTGCCCTCTCTTTCTTCTTCGTGAAGCATAAAATAAACTAAATTTCAAATTGTGTCCAAGTTCTCTTCATGTAGCCTTTAGTGGGCCCCGCTTACCCCATCTCACTCCCTCTCTCTCTACATTACGTCAATGGCACATAGATACATACAGAAAAAATGAAAGCCAACGTTTCTTTTTCTTGAATTTCTCTCCTCCCTGTAATAATTATTACACGCCTAGTTTTATTCTCTCTATTGCATTGCAAACAACGACTACACCTCTCTCTCTCTCGGCGGAAACTAACAGTCGCTCTATTACAAAAGCTTCTCTTTTTCGATTAACGATTGTTGTAGTAGCTGAAAGTGTGTGGCACTGTGTGTGTAGATAATAGAATATAAGCAGCGTTCTGATAAATTTATGCGTTTGCCAATAGTTTCAGTTGTCTTTTACCTCGAGTGGGTGCTTTTAAATAAAGGTTGCATTTTTTTTTCTCTCTTATTTTTTGGCGTCGGAATCTTACATCGATTGATCTTATTTCACGACGCTTTTCATGGGCTCTCGGCGTTCTTGAGCAGAAGCAAATGAAGAAGCTTTTGATTTTATGCGTGTAATTTCCTGATTACTCAAGATCTGAGGATTAAAAGAAAGGTCTCCTACGGTAATAAGCTTCTCTAATTTTCTCTCCTTTTATTTATTTATTTATTTATTTCCTTCTCTATCATCACACCTCCTCGAACTGAATCCGTACAATCTCCTAAAGCCGGCAACAATGAACGCAACGATAAAGGCGTCGCTGTTCTTGTTCTTGATCGTATCGTCATCGTCGTGCTTCGCCTCTTCATCAGACGACGACGGCGGCGACAGCAAGTTTTCCCGCTGCTCCTGCGACGAAGAAGAAGACGGCGGCGGCGGGTTCTTCTTCCTCAGCGCCGCCGCCATCTTAGAGTGCCAGCGAGTGAGCGACGTGCTGATCGCGGTGGCGTACTTCTCGATCCCGGTGGAGCTCCTCTACTTCGTGAGCTGCTCCAACTTCCCCTTCAAGTGGGTCCTCTTCCAATTCATAGCCTTCATCGTCCTCTGCGGGACCACACACCTCCTCAACAGCTGGACCTTCGGGCCCCACACGTTCAGGCTCGCGGTGGCCCTCACCGTGTTCAAGCTCCTCACGGCGCTGGTCTCCTTCGCCACGGCCATAACCCTCGTGAGCCTCATCCCGCTGCTTCTCAAGGTCAAGGTCCGCGAGTTCATGCTCATGAAGAAGGCGTGGGACCTCGACCGCGAGGTGGGGCTCATCAGGAGGCAGACCGACGCGGGCCTACACGTGAGGATGCTGACCCGAGAGATACGGAGGTCGCTGGACCGCCACACGATACTCCACACCACCCTGGTCGAGCTCTCCAAGACCCTCGAGCTCACCAACTGCGCCGTGTGGATGCCCAACGCCGGCAGGACCGAGATGAACCTCACCCACGAATTTAGAGGTGGGATTATTATTTCTTTTTTTCTTTTTTTTTTCTATAAATAATAGGCACAGCGACTCTTAAGTTTTTGCCCTCGAGGGCCCCATCGGATAGGTCCGTGACTGATTGCCCTATATACCTTCACTTTCGTTGTTCGGTGGAAAATGACGGGTGTTCTCGCGTGGTCCTATAGATTAGTCCTACGGTTGAGAGTGTGAAGCTCATAGACAGGCGGGTGGGATACTATGAGACGGGAAAAAATCTATGTCCTATGAGTAAGAGGTGTCAATTTCGGGAGCAGATACCCATCTTACAACATAGTTGCAATTTAAGGACAATAACAATTGAAGTTAGTGAGTGTCTGTTTGAAGACGACACCCATACAATTCGTTAGAGGGTGTCTGGCCACACAACTTATAAGGTTGCAGCTACAAATTGAATTAGTTTAAGAAAACAATTAGGGTTCCAACACAATTAAATTGCTTCAATTTTGAAAATTAGTGTCCTTAAGTTGCAACCTGTTACGGGACGAGAAGTAGTCAACCCAAATAACATGTTATTTAGGCTAAATGATTGTGGGAGATTATTTACTATCGTGGACGCTCTTACAGGTAGGAACTTCTCCGACGTGGGACCCGTCCCGACGAGCGCTCCCGACGTGAGAATGATAAAGGGGAGCGACGGGGTCAAGATCCTCGACCCCGAGTCCCCCCTCGCCCTCGGCAGCACCGGCGGCGGCGGGGCCGACCCCCGGGAGCTCGGGCCCGTGGCTGCCATCCGAATGCCGATGCTCAAGGTGGCCAACTTCAAGCAGGGCGGCGGCGGCGCCGGTCCCGAGATGGCCCCGTCCTACTACGCCATCCTCGTGCTGGTCCTCCGCCCCGACCGAGCCTGGACGAGCCACGAGCTCGAGATCGTCGAGGTGGTCGCGGACCAGGTGGCCGTGGCCCTCTCCCACGCCTCGGTCCTCGAGGAGTCCCGGCTCATGAGGGACAAGCTTGAGGAGCAGAACCGGGCCCTGCAGAAGGCCAAGGAAGACGCGTTGATGGCTAGTCGGGCGAGGGACGGGTTTCAGACGGCGATGAGCCGCGGTCTCAAGTGCCCAATGCACTCGATCGTGGGGTTGCTTTCCATCTTGCGGGATTGCGAGAACACGAGCCACGAGCAGCGGCTCATCGTCGAGTCCATGGTCAAGGCGGGTGGGGTCCTCTCCACCTTAATTTCGGACACCGTGGAGCCGCCGTCGGCTAGGGACGGCTCGAGGTTTCCCCTCGAGATGAGGCTGTTTTCGTTGCACTCTACGGTCAAGGAGGCGTGCTGCGTGTCCAAGTGCTTGTGTACTTTCTCGGGATGGGATTTCTCGATCGATGTCGACGGGTCGTTGCCGGATCGGGTCGTGGGCGATGAGAGGAGAGTGCTTCAGGTGATCTTACACATGGTTGGTAATAAGATGAACGACGGGAGCCGAGGTTGTCTCGTGCTGAGGGTGTACTCGACGAGCGGGAGCCGGGGCTGGGCCGAGGATCGGACTGGCGGTCAGTTAGGGTCGAGCCACGGGTTCGTCTTCGTTAAATTTGAAGTCGGCGTGCGGCTCGCTGGGGCTCGACGGGAGGGCTACGAGGTCCCCTCGTTTTTGGCGTATGGAGGGCGGAAGCTCGACGTTTTTGCCGAGGAAAGCATGAGCTTTAAAGCGTGCAAGAAGCTCGTTCAGGTATTTGCGTATCGAGATTCATTCGAGATTTTGCCCGCAAATATTTTATGAAAACGAAAGTTAAAGTTACACTAACCGACCGAATAGAACCGAAACCGAAAGTTCGGTTCGTACCAAAGTCCGACTGATAAAATTCAGTCGGTATTTGCTTTTCAAAATATTTTAATGGAAAATTTTGGGTTTTTCGTTTCGGTAATGGTATTTTTGTTTGTTTTAATCCGATTTTTTTGTTATTATTTTTATATATACAGAATAATTTATTCTCAAATATTTCAAAATATTGTAAGGGAAAATTGCAATTTTGGTTTTTTCGGTTCGGTAATGGTAGTTTTGTTACCGAACAAGAACCAAAAATCTATTTATTTTTATTTTTTTAATCAGTTTTTATTGTTATTAATATTTATATCGAAATTCTCATATATATAAATATATATTAAAATTCTGTTCGGTATTCGATTTTCAAGTTTTGATAACACAAACTTTACGGTTCGATTTCTACCGCCCTACCAAATAATAACCCATCAATTCATTTTATTTTATATTTGAAAAAAAAAAACAGTTGATGCAAGGAGACATACGGGTGGTATCGAATCCCGAGGGCTCGGGCCGGCGCATGGCCTTGTTACTGCGGTTCCAAATCGACCAAACGCCGGGCCCGCCCGCGCACGAAGAACCCTCGTACGACGCAAACTCAATCTTCCGAGGGCTCGACGTGCTCGTGGTCGACTCGGACGACGTGAACCGGGCGGTGACCGCGAAGATGCTCGAGAGGCTCGGGTGCCTCGTGACCTCCGTCTCCCGTGGAGAAGAATGCATCGACGCTCTCGTGAGCCGTTCGGTGTCCTCTCCTTACCGAGTGGTGATCATGGACCTTCAGCTGCGGGACTCGGACGGGCTCGAATTGGCTTCGCGGGTTTGCAAGTTTAGGAGCCGAAGCCGATGGCCTTTGATCGTGGCTCTGACGTCGGAGGGGCTGAGGGACGAATGGGTTAGGGCCGGGGTGGACGGTGCGGTTCGCAAGCCGTGCTCGTATCGGGAGGTTGGTTCGGAGATGGAGAGGGTTTTGTTGCAGGCTGATAATGGTAATGAAAAAAGAGTTGTTTTTTCATGAAGATGTTTATTCTATCTACATAGGTGGCCACTAGCTAGGGTACGTTGATCTTTTGTTTTTGCAGGGAAAACTGCACAATAAAAAGTTTGATTGGGGAAATTGGTATAGAGAAACCATCTTTTTTTTTCCTTTGTGATTTTTAATCTTTTTTTAAGTTTTTTTTTTTACAAACCTGAGACGAGAGGTATTCGTGGTATTATGAGGACTTGTTTGGTCCGTCGGTTTATATTAAAAAGAGTTTAAATAAGTAAAGTTTATATAAAACTGATTATTTGGTATAAAATAAAATATCTATTTGGTTAGTGGGTTTATAATAATTCATCCGAAAGGCGTGTTTATTTAAATCCGTGTGCATGAGTTTAAACATGTTATATATAAATCGACAAACCTACCAATTTATATAAACAAATTAAATTTTGTGACACATTTGAACTTTAAACCATGTGAACATTTTAAAAAACATTTTTTATTTAAATATTATTTAAAGAATGTGTTCTCTCTATTTTAAAATAAATATGAAAAGCACTCATACCAACTTACCTAACACATTGTTTCGCCAAAACTATATAATAAGCTTATGACTTTGGGTATACATTGCGATTACTGCCCAACGTTATTATTATTTTTTTTAACAAAAAAAAATGAAATCTAATAAGCAAAGCAAGCGCGGCGAACGAAGTGCCAAAAGCTTGCACCACTCGTTTATAGTTGCAATGAATAAGAGTACTTAAATAGGCAGTATCAAATTGGTTGGTGGGCTCTTGAAACCCATGAAGCATGGTAATAAGGACTCGTACATTACGCCGTTAGATAACGACTCGCATGATGCAACGGAAAAACTGCTTATAATGAGTTGTCAATAATTGAATTTCTCTTTGCAAAGCAACACTCATACGTGCATTTCACTGTTATCCCTCATCTTACTATAATTTTTCTCAACAATTACTTTACATATGGCTAACACGCATCAAACAAAACCCTAATCACGAGCTTCTGCCGAGGCCAAAAGGGTGTACCCCATCATCGGCTGCATCCCACAAAAACAAAAGAACAAACTTGTAGACAACTCAACTCATGCATCAACTGCCTCTTGAATGGTCACTTCACCTAAAAGCTTACGCTTGAAGGGAGTGCATAGTATTTTAATTTCATATAAGCTTATTTCCAACACTTTCCTCACGTCTAGATTAATTTTTTTTCTTATCTAACATATTAGACGCGAAGTTGACTTAAATGAGTGATCGTGATAATTCGTACGCATTATCTATTGACATGTATTCCGATACCATGTTGAATGACCTCTTCACCGTACCTAACAATTAAACTTTTATAACATGTGAATCCTTTGCTAATTTTATATGTGGAATTTTATAATCCGGCTGTAACGGTAATTTAAAGAAAATATAGAACGCCATGAGCCGTCGATGACCATTAAGTTTGATGACTATTAATTTTATATGTGGAATATTATATAATCCGGTTATATTTTTAAAGAAAATGTAGAACGCCATATTGTCTCTGAACGCCATAGAAAATATAGCCGTTGATGACTATTCAGTTTGAGAAGAGCTGGTTTGTATTAAAATAAAGGAGATACAATATTTTATATATTTATCTATAATTTATTTTCAATGATAGAACTCGGTCCATATTCTATAAAAGGCGATCGAATACCTCTCAAGACTCAGTTACACAAACATCTCATCACATAAACAACACTCTCAGACATACACGATCCAATGGAAAAAGCAACTCATTCGTCCATTTCACTCTCATCTCTCATGTTATTACCATTATTTTTCTCTATATTCCTATACAAATGGCTGATGACACGAAGCAAACAAAACCCTAATCATCAGCTTCCTCCGGGGCCAAAAGGGTACCCCTTAATCGGCTGCATCCCGCAAACACATAAGAACAAGCCCGCATTTCGGTGGATGCACCAACTCATGCAAGAAATGGGCACGGAGATAGCCTGTTTTCGTCTCGGGAAAACCCACGTCATCGTCGTGTCATCGCCCGAACTTGCAAGAGAATTCGTAACTTATCAAGATGCTATTTTCGCATCAAGGCCCGATAGAATGTCCTTCAAGCAGATAGGAGACGGGCGCTTGTTGTCCACGGGTCTCTTGCCATACGGAGAGAGGTGGAGGGAGATGAGGAGGGCTATTTTCTCGGGCGTAATAACGCGAGAAAAGAACCAATGGTTGTCTGAAAAAAGGTGCGAGGAAGATGATCATTTGGTAAATTGTGTCTACAATCTTTGCAAAAATGGGGGGATTGTGGATGTTAGAGATGTTGCACAACACTACTGTGCCAATTTGATGAGGAGGTTCGTGTTCAACAAGAGGTTTTTTGGACACGGGACTAAAGATGGAGGCCATGGCGTTGAAGAACAAGACCACGTGGATGGTATTTTCACGATTTTAGCACATTTGAATTGCTTTGCGATCGCGGATTATGTTCCGTTTCTCGAGATTCTTGACCTTGATGGAGAAAAGAAGACGATGAACGAAGGGATAAGGCGTTTGAAGAAGTACCATGATCCCGAAGTTGATAAGAGGGTTCAAATGTGGGAACAAGGCAATATCAAGGTTGAGGAAGACTTACTTGATGCTATGATCAATCTCAAGAATGAAGAGGGCAAGCCTTTGTTGACAACTCAAGAGATTAAGGCACAAATCATAGTAAGTATATTATTTGTTCTTCTAACTTCCGTAAAAGTTTTTGAGGTGCTTGATTTTCTTTACCAAAATAAAATTTGAATAAACAAGTAACTGATGATTATGAACTTAAGTTATATAAGAGTTAGGAGTGATTATTAGAGAAGGTTTTGAGTTGTTTTTTTATTGATGGTGATACTACGTCCTACAAGGTAAGCGCTTATATAGACTTCTCATGGAACATCTACGGACATTAATAATTCCTATATTACATAGGAAATATAACATATAATTCAAACTACCCTTACTTCATCACTGAAAATGACAAACTATTATTTTTATTAACATTTCTTTTTACGATGATAGATTAACTTGGGCGGGACCCGAAATCATACATATTATATTAGCTAAATTTCTAACAATATAAAAACCAATGTCACGTGAATTCATGTGACAAATCATCACATGCTTTTGATGGACAACATCACAAGAAATGGACAAAATTGAAGTTCTTATTTTTATTTAATTTTTTGACTAGGAATTCATGATAGCCGGAGTAGACAACCCATCAAATGCTCTTGAATGGGCTTTAGCGGAGATGATCGATAAACCCGACATCCTCAAAAGGGCCGTAACCGAACTAGACGAGGTGGTCGGAAAAGAAAGACTTGTCCAAGAATCGGACATACCTCGCCTCAATTTCATAAAAGCTTGCGCCAAGGAGTCATTTAGGCTTCACCCAATGTCGCCGTTGAACGTGGCCCACGAGTCGACCCGAGACGGTTACGTGGGCGGTTACTTCATACCGAAGGGCAGTCACATACTCGTCAGCCGTCTCGGGCTCGGCCGAAACCCTAGGACTTGGAAGGATCCTCTCGTGTACGATCCCGAGCGTCATTTGGTAGACGGTGAAAATGTCACTCTCGATCAGGTAATTAAATTACCACTTCACTTAATATCTTAAGCTGACGTACAACGGGGAGAAGGTCGTTTTTGGTCCCCCAATGTTTGGGGTGTACAGTCTTTTTTGGTCCCCGTGTTCTTAGATGCCACTTTCAGTCCTCAATCTGATTGATTTTGGGTCATTTTGGTTCAATGGTTAATTTAATCGTTTGTTTGGACGGAATTACGGGCATACTAACAAATATTACGGCCTGGCCGGATCAGCCCGAATTTTGTGGAGCCGAAGAAAGGGAAACATGGCCCGTGAATTCGGTCTGGCCCGTTGAGCCGACCAAACGGCCCAAAACCGGTAGCATCGAGGCCTGAAAGTGGCATCCCGAAACATGGAGGACTGAAAACGTCCATTTCCAAACTTTGGGGGACCAAAAACGGCGTTCTCCCGTCATACAACATCATTTTGTATATTTACATATTATCTTTCCAAAATTATATTTTACTTCAATCATTATTAGGGCCATGAACATCGCATGGTAATGTTTGGAGCGGGAAGAAGAGGGTGTCCCGGAATGTCACTCGGTTCTACGATAACAATTATGCTTTTTGCAAGGCTCATTCAAGCTTTTAGCTGGACCAAACCACCTAACGTGTCCAAAATTGAGATGGTTGAGTCGAAAAATAAGATGTTTATGGCCAAGCCGTTGATTTTACAAGCGAAGCCACGGTTGGCTACAAATGTGTATGAGAAGAAGCTTTCGATGTAAGTAGTCACATGCTTTGACATTGTACTATTAAGTGTGTACAACTACTTTCTCCTTGTTGTAATTTTCGAAACGTGTTTTCTTTCGATTTTGCTGCCCCGTGTTGGAACTTTGTCTCCTTTTTTAGGAGGGTCTTGTTTGCTTTAGGAAGTGTCTTTCCCCACTGACATCTACGATGTGATCGGAGGGTTTCGTGTGCTATTTAGTCAGTTTATATGTTTCTATTAAAAAATAAAAAAACAAACGTGTACAAATACACTAGTGCCACAACTTTTTCTAGTATTGTACGATGTTGTACCTTACAAGACCAAATAATGATTGAGTTTACAAATGTGCAATAGGGCACCATTGCATTTGTGAGATTTGCAACCGAAGTGTGTGATGTAAAAAGACTTCATTCTTGCGCCAACTCCATCGAACAAAAAGCCTCTCCGTACAACATAACTACAAGCCCGTATGTCTTTCAAAGTACTATGTGATCACAATATTTGTTTCAGTTTCAGCTAGTAAACGTCATAACATCAACAAAACATATAAAATTAAAATATAATAAACTCAAGATATAAGTTAAGTTTAAGCTTTCAGATGCTATTCCAACTTTTGAATCACCCAAAAAAATCTATGTACGTAATCCTCCATCACTTTGATGGAGTGATCTTTCTAATTTTATCTTAGACAAAACTAACCCTTATTTTAATAATCAACACTTATGTACCACTATCTCTAATTTTTACATTAAAATAATTAATAATTATAAAAAATAAAAGACTTATTAAAAAAATTATGTGAATTTATAATTAATGTTTAGAAAATTAAAACGTGATATCGCAAAACATATATTTTTATTACACCAAATATTAATTAAAAAAAGATATTAATCCACACTATCTAGCTAATACACATAAGATCAAATATCACTTTAAACAATGAAATTAACTGCTCAACACTTATCAGGGTGAGAGCGAGATGCAGATCTTCATCGCCACCCAACACTTATCATGGAATTCTCGTCCCGTCTCCGGTAAGCAAACAATGAGAAATCCCCGTCTCTATCCATGTGGAAATTTAAAAGTATAATATTTAGATTAAAAGATATAACTGCGGAAATTGTGAGTTCTATGAGAAGAGAAGAAATAAAGAAAGGGTGGAGAATAATTAGGATTTATTATAATAGAATTGATTGTTCAATATTTCAATGTACCACATCCTCTTGGGGACGGGCAAAGATCTCTATGGAATATGTATAAACTCAGGTAATAATAAAATAGATTAATGAAAATGCCTATATATTATGTCTATTATTACCTTAAAAATGTCCAAATTTAGCAACGCAGCAAAAAAAAAAGGAGTAGAATTATTGACATCTCCAGCTGCAACTTCCACATCTCATGTAAGATTTCAAAGAAAACGGGTTAAAATACGAACACATCCACACCAATTTTTCCCATCATGCTAACGTACGCCGCAACCTCTTGCTTTCATTCCAGCAGAAAAAGCTAAAAACACTAACATGCACCACCCCTTTCTCTTCTCCACCGCCATGGCCAAAAATAACCCTAATTCCCCAAATTACCCCTCAGCCCATCACCACCACCACCACACCACCACATTGGACCTCCTCATCCTCGTATTAGTCCTCTTCTCCGCCGCTTTCCTGCTGACCTCCTCCCTCTCCCACCTCTGCCACGTCATTTCCCATTTTGCCCCCGACCCAAAACCTCACATCGTCCCCATCGCGATCACGACGCTCGCACTTTCCACATTTGCCCTCTTAGCCAGACTGTGCCGCGGGACCAGATCGAGGAAATGCGGGAGAAAGGGCTGCAAAGCCCTGAAAAGCGCGACGGAGTTCGATCTTCAGCTGCAGGGCGAGGAGATGCTGAAATTCGGCGAGAATTGCAAGGCCGTGAGGGACGTTGATGGGCTGGCTTGGAAAGGGGACACCGAGGATAATCCGGATTACGAGTGCCTGAGGGCGGAGCTGAGGCGTATGGCGCCTGCTAACGGCCGCGCGGTGCTGATTTTCAGGGAGAAGTGCGGGTGCCCCGTGGCTAAATTAGAAGGATGGGGACCGAAGCACAGGAAACGGCACAAGAAGTGAGTAGTTGGGTTTTTTTTCGAGGATTCTAAGGTTTTTCTTGATTAAAGGCTGCTTTTTTATGATGTAATTGTTTAGTTTTCTGGTGTAATTGGTGCTTCTTCTGTGGTGATTTTGAGTTTGTGTGCTTGATCCGTTAAAGAATGTGTCTCGTTGATCATAATTTTACGGCTGGATCGAATTTCTTAGCCCTTAGGAGGACTTCAACACCTTAAAGATGCATTTTTTGTGCTGATTGGCATTAATTTAGATCTATTGATAGGTAGGTATGTTGTGCTTCTGGGATGTTGATTTTGATTGAAGAAACTAGGATTGAATTTGAAACGTGTTGTCGGTGGATGCTATTTTCGGAAAAAAATTTCTAGGTTTTCTGCGATTAAAAATTGCTTTTTTTATATGGTGTGATTGTTTAGTTTCTGGTGTAATTGGTGTTTCCTCTTGTGGTGATTTGAGTTTGTGCACTTGATCTGTTAAAGAAAGTGTCCAATTGATCATAATTGTATGACTGGATCAGCTTTCTTAGCCCTTAGGAGAACTTTTTTTTTAATCCCCAAAGCCCTTAGGAGAACTTCAATACCGTAAAGATGCAATTTTTGTGCTGATTGGCTGTGATTGTGTTGCAATGGCATTATGCAGATCTTGGAAAGGTATTGTTGTTCTTATTGAATGTTCCTCTGCGGGATTAGATGAGTGTTTTGTGGCAGTTCACGCGTCTCTCTGCCTACGTGTGCATGTGTGTGTCTGTGTTTTTCGTGTGTTTGTTTTTTTCGTGTATGTTGCAAATTCATTATCCGTAGGATAAATTTTTCGGGAAGCTTTTTGCATACATAGAATCCTTGCTTGTGCTGTGTACTGAGATGCATAACATCTCCATCGATTCCTTTAGTCACATTTGTTTATACAGAAGACACAGCAAGACAGTTATTGTCGAAGTTTCCATCGAACGATTGCATGTCCCTCTCGATATACCTCAGTTTATCTTGTTCTCTTTTTTTTTTTTTTTTTTCGAATTTTGTTTGAGGGCTCTCTCTTCTGATTTTCGCGTAAAGAACGTATTTTTTTTTGTTATTTGATTTCGTTTTTATCAGGAACCTGGCTCTCACGGGTGGATGAGATCGATCGTATTCGGCTGTCGGGTTGTTAGATTGGATACTTATAAGTTAGAGTAAATCTGCATCTTTGTTAATGTTTCATTTTTCTTGTGTTTTTGCTTGTCTGAAGGATAGAGAGACTGCAAATCTTGATATAGAAGAAGCTTCATTGTGTGCTGATATATTTCTGTTACCAAAAACAAAACGAAAAATGTTGAGTACTTTTAATTGGACTACCCATGTTGTGGTACAAAAGCTTTATTCAATGTAATAATAATACATATTCACCTTCACTTGCATCATAAACTGATTTTTATTTTCAATATAACTGCCACTCTAAGACTAAAAATGTCAAAGGCAGTGCTTATTTTCGAAACAAAGGTAGGCATCGGTGGTTGCGGATGACCGGACCGGAAAATCGTGAATCCGATCAGAAATTCAGTTCGATTCTGGTCCGGTCTAGGACGCAATTAAAAAATAAAATGTAAAACAAAGTTTTGTATATTTAATTCTTTTACTACAGAAAGTTGAATCAATAGCTCTATGTTCTAGTGTTGAGTTGTCTTAGTTTGCAATAAAAATGGCCCAGGGTTCAAATTCTATACACAACTATTTTTTGTAGAGAAAAAGGGACTAACTAAAAGTTACTTTATGGGTTAGGTAACCTTATCGCAAATTCAATAATTTTTTGACTACAATCCAGCCCATATATTTTAAGAACTAATTTAATTTTGTTATTTTTAAACACATTGGTTTGAGTTTGACTCCGGTTTTATTCCGATTTATACAGGTTAAAATCACTAAATCTTAAACAATTAAATTATTCGATCCGGTTCGAAACTTCGGTTTCAAAACCATGGGATGATATGGTTGACACAGTAAGGTTTATCGGCCACCTGCGAAAAAACATGGAATATTTGTGGGAGAAAATCTTAATCTGTCATCGATGTTTATGCTATGAGTCCCCGATATTTTCGCGTGAACCAATTTAGTTTCTGATATTATGAATATTTAACCAAATTGGTCTCTTTGGTTAAGGACGTTAATGTAGACGGAAAGTGTTATATTATTTATATGGGCCGGGTCATACCCGCGATGTTCAGGCCCGTTAGTTCCTACACAAAAAAAGAATATGTCTTGCGATCTCCGAGAGTCTTAAGGCTCAACCCCGTGAAGTGAAGCTTCTTGTCTCGTAAACAAAAGCGAATCTACGGGCTCTGTTTGCACGTAAGTCTCTTCATTTCCGTTTTCCCTGCAGGAGTTTATTCTTCTTTTCAATCGGCAGAGAGGAAGTATTTCTTATTCGTCGTCTCATGCCCGCCATGTGTTTGATGTTAATCCTCAGTCATGGATGTTTCTTCCTGCGAGAAAACTGTTGCACCCATTGCTTGGTTTTTACAACTTTTAGGATCAGTTTCTGTCGATTGATTTGCCTTCGGATGAAGAAAAGAATTGCGTGGTTGTATCAATTCGTAACTTTCATCTGCTTACCGACTCCTTGTGAACAGTTGCAGTCGATCTATTTGATGGATCACAAGTACGGTGCTGTAAGATTTTACAGCCGATGCTTTAAAGTTTCCATCTTTAGCAGGTGGAGAGATGGGGGAGAAGAAGAAGGCAGGTGCTATGCTGGTAAGGCTCGTGTCAGCGGCAGGGACGGGTTTCTTCTACGTGGTGAAGAAGACGAAGAGGCTTCAATCCCACAACATAAAGCTCGAGTTTCGAAAATACGATCCACGCGTGAATCGCCATGTTCTCTTCACCGAGGCCAAGATGAAATGACGACGACCCCATGAAAAGCTTACATATATCCAATTGTGAGTTCTACTAAGTTCTTGGGCTTTTACTAGTTCTTCTTAACCTTGGGATCAATGGTGTTTTAGTAGCTGTTAAACGGAGTTCTTGGTTATTGTTCTTGCCACAAATCTCGTCTTAAAAGTGTTTGTCTTGAAGGGATTATTCTTGCTCTGGTTAACAATCTGAGTCTTTTTCCATCCGTTCAATATGGGAAGAAATACAAGGCAATGAAATCAATAATATTTTAATAGGTATATAACTTTTACCCCTTATTTCCAACTTCATGATCCATTTTGGGTGATTATTCATATCTAAAATGTATGCCTAAAATCATCGAAAAATAACATAACAATGATTTTTGTCTTAGAGTTTGACTTGCCAACGTCACTATAAAATAGAAGAAAAAATTAATACGCATCACAATAGTTTAACCTGGAGTGAATCTGAACTTCATTATCGACTATGAAATGACCCCACCTTTCGACACGACTGATCTCCCTTAGCTATATGTATGTCATTCTAAGTCTGCACAGACTATGATATTAAGGAGTCCCAGTGGGTTCATTTGAACCCACGACCTCCACCTAAAAATATAATTAATTGTATGGAAGCCATTTAATTGTTCGAACATATATGCTTTTGGTTGCATCGAGCCATCGACCACATTTTCAAATCTTTTCTCTTATCGTTTTCATCTTATGTAACGCTTGTAAAAAGAGAGATCTATTCATAAATATACATGTCATCAAGAAGACACAGGGGCACGCCGATACATATATATGAACAGTTGATATCCATGCACTTAACACACGCACATACACACACAGTTCCCCCTTTACTTTGGTACTTTCTTGGAGAGAGAGTAGACAGAGAGAAGAAGAAGCAAAGCCAGCAAAAGAGAAGCAAACAAAGAGACAAAAACCGAGGATCCAACGTGCTTGCAGAAAACATCGTACGTGCCGCATATCTTGTTCCACCTTGCGTGCGAATTCCCCTTCAAACCTATGTAAGAAAACGATCCCGCTGCTCCGGTTGCTGAGGCTACAATTCCTAGCAGTAGCTACAATGGCAGATTTTTTTTGTAAAAAAAGTTGAAATTACATGGGATGTTCTTGATTTACTTATTGTGAATTTGTTTCATATGCCATAACGTATTACATATGGAAGCGTAGTGGGCTTACTAATATATGTATTATTTTTTTTACTAATCCGCCTCTCAAAGGGTATGAGCTAGCAACGCATAGTTGGAGGGGACTAATCACCGGGATCAGGTGAAATTCGCCTCAAATTTATTCGACACGAAAGTCATGGGAATCAAAAGATTCCATCCTAAAACTCATTAGTGATAGGAACGTGAACTTTGATTTTATAAATTGAGTAGGGTGAAGTCCTTTTTCGATGTAGGAGATGTAATATGAACATGCCTCATCACGTGTGGCACGATTATTCAAAGCCTAATACGTGGACGATTACTGCGAGTCAAACAATCGTGATACACGCAGATTGAACCCGCTCTGATATCATGTTAAATTGGAGGATTCGTCCTAAAACCAATTATTAGTGTGATAGGGAAAAAAGCCCCTCTGTGCGACAAATAATCTCAAGCTTTACAATAATGAAACCAGCTCGGGTTTCTACGTTAGGGTTTTTGGATATGAATTAAGGGGATTTTATTTCAGAAAACAACACACACGTACCACGTCAGATGGGATGAAATAAGATGGAAGCAGTCGAAAGATGGCATGAGCCGGCTTGAAGAGGAGATTGTAGATGCTCACGAGTGCCGTTGTGAGGCCGTAAAACCCTGCGACTGAGAGTGCTGCGACAAAGTATCTACAATGTATATATATATATATATATATAAAGAAAATCAAACAATAATAATTTTATAATTATTTATTGTTGTTATTGCATTGTGTCTAAAGCTTACATGAGAGCCGGTGAATGATTGAACTTTGCTGACGCGCCGCCTTTGGTCTGTTTGCTGGTGGCTACAACAACGACGGCCACTAAAGATGAAGCAAACACTAGAAATCTCAGGACAACCTCGGCCAATGAGATGTAGTACTCTTTAGTGTGACGGCTCGAACCGCCTGGAACCTCCGGTGGCGGCGGTGGTGGTGCTTCGACGGTCTCCGCCTCCGATGGGGGAGCCTCCGCCGCCTTTTCGAGCTCCGGTGGCGGTGCTTCGACGGTCTTCTCAGATTCCGTAGTTGCCATTTATTTGATTGATAAATTTTCTTGTGGAAGATTGTGATGATTATGGGTATGTGATTAAAGGGTTTATATAGGTACAGGCATAGTAATTGTTGAATGTTGGAATTTCCCACACGAAATGGTCATATATATATATATATATATTGAAGTGGGGTCCCGATATGGATGTAAACTAAGTAGCAAAATGTAACATAAATGCTGTAACTAATGTTGATGGAACATTCGTTCCAACACAAAAGCGCACAGCGGAATATGTAAATTACTTAGTGAAAAAAACTGATAAACACGAGATGTAAATTTTGCAGCAAGTTATAAAAACTTGCTGCGTGCCTCAAGGCGAAATTCCACTATAAAGATGAATTATAAAAACAAACCTAGAAAAGGAAACGAATCTACAGAGATTCTACCAAAGTACAAAGTCTTTCGACTTTTGCAAAATAGAAAAACTAGGCTAAAAGAGACTCTCGTGATGATTTAGGCTCGCTCAAACTTTTTTCTTCGAATCTCATATCTCACGCTATATCTCTCAAGATCTTATCTCTCGCCGTACCGAATGGTTAAGTGAAGTCCCCTTTTTATAAGTCTTCGACTTTGACTACTTCACAATAGACTTGGTCGCCTCAATTAACTTCCACAACGTCCGCTAAGATAGGAGTGACCGTTGAGAGTAAATTCGGATCAGCTCAAAATGACTTGGTCTTGACTTGAGCTCCAATCTTCCTATTTTTAGTATGCTTCCACTCCTAATTTCGCTCCAGCTTATCCACACGTAATCAACACGTTTTGAATCATTCCATCCCTTATCCATGACCTGCATGATACTAATAAAAGCCACGTTATCCATTAAAACGTGTTTTGGGAATGAAAGATAAAACAGAAGTCGGACACATTCTCATACAACAATGTTGACTGGAATGTTGTCCCAACATTATCAATGTTGATGTCTTCAACATTAACATATATATATATATATATATATATTGTTAGAGATGTATCTACGAGAGTTGTGTAGAGCGTCATATATATGTGTAAATTTAATATGGTTGTTCATGTTTCATGTAAGAAACAATTTCCGATAAAATATTACAATTTCATGTTGTGATAGTTTTCTTGCTGTGTTTGACGTGACATGCGACCAACATTGCTAAATTTCTAATGGTCGATGTCATTGTATTCATATTAAACATAAATTAAATGGTTTAGGTGAGAAATAACGAAGAGAAGAAAGCTTCAACAATAAATATTTACAAGCTGTTGCAACAACACTTGGGAACACAATGTATATAAATATATATGTATATATCTTTCTTTTTATTTAATTTTCTTATATATCCATAACTATATAGCGCCCAGCGAACACGGAAGCTTCGAAAGCTAAGTAGAGATATGATATTTTATCAACAAAATTTATTCATCAATAGGCACGCGATCAACTATATATGATGGATTGATTGAGATTGTTATTGCGCCTTAATCATGTCGCCAAATAAGTAATGTCGCTCTAATAATCAAATTTTTTGTAAGATCTTCAAATTATTTATCTCCCTATAATTTCAATCACGTTTTGATCCCTTTTTTATGCCCCCTGGATTATCAATCAACCTTGCAAACTCCCAACACAAATTAATATGCTTTTCACGTGTAGGTTTAATGCAACTAATCATAACTATCCGAGAAAAATATTTAAAACATACAGAAAGATTCTCCTCAATTTTGCTGCTGTCATTAATTGTTCTTTTACTTTTGTCCTCAAGTCGTCGAATATGGTTCTCTCTCCCTCGCGGCCTCCTTATTACAGTCGTCGTCAATCACCTCTCAGATCCGCACCTAAAGGGAAAAAAAAAAAAGAAAAAATGGAAGTACTACGCATCATTATTACATCATCGAAGCTTCTAATTACAATTTTCTTGTTACTTTCTATTCATGCAACGATAAGCCACCGTCACCACTCCGACGAACTCCGATCTTGCTTGACCGATCACGGCGTGAACAACTTCACCCTATACCCACTCTCTTCCACCGAAGATCCTTCAACCTACTTCAACTTACTCCAATTTTCGATCCAAAACCTGCGTTTCGCGGGCCCCGGGGTCCCAAAACCGGTAGCCATCGTCGTCCCCGAGAGCAAAGTACAGCTGAGGGACACCCTCTCGTGTTGTCTTAAAGGCTTGTACGAGGTTAGGGTTAGGTGCGGGGGCCACAGCTACGAGGGGTCTTCTTACGTGGGGAGCGAAGGATCGTTGCCTTTTGTGTTGATCGATATGATGAGGCTCGATAGGGTTTCGGTGGATTTGGAGGACGACACCGCTTGGGTCGAGGGCGGTGCGACATTGGGTCAACTGTATTATTCGATCGCTTCGGCGAGTGGGGTTCGTGGGTTCGCGGCGGGCTCGTGCCCTACGGTGGGGATCGGCGGGCATATTTCGGGCGGAGGGTTCGGTTTTGTTTGGCGCAAGTACGGGCTCGCCGCGGATAATGTGGTGGACGCGGTTTTGATCGATGCTGACGGCAGGTAAATGTGTTTTTCTTTTTTTTTTCAATTGAGGTTTTGAAATCGGGTTTTTGGACCCGATCGAAAATTTACTAGTTTAAGGTTTAACAGTTTAATCAGAGGAAAATGTGTGACTTCATCAAATACTAAAATGATTAACTTACTATGATAAATTAAGATAAATATATTTGGGAGAGTGATATTTAAAGAAAACCTAAATTATTGGGGGAAATTTTAGGATTATATGTTTCGAAATTGAACCAATTTAGGACATTAACTTTTAAAATTAAAGCAACTTGAGGATAATAAGTTTCGAAACCGAAGTAAGTTGAGAACATGATGTTTCAAAATTCATGTGTTAATTGTTCTCAAATTACGTCAGTTTCGAAACGTATTATGGGCATTCAAAACCCTATTTCGAACAAGAATGCACATTGGAGCACAAAAACTTGTCGATTGATTCTTTTTTTTTTTTTGCATTCTTTGAGGTTATTGAATCGTGAAAATATGGGCGAAGAAGTATTTTGGGCGATCCGCGGAGGCGGCGGCGGAAACTGGGGAATCGTGTTGGCATGGAAAATACGCCTACTAAAAGTACCGGAGACCGTAACGGGCTTCATCGTCTCGAAGCCCGGATCAAAAGCCCGTCTGACGAAACTCCTTGACAAATGGCAACGCGTCGCGCCGAATCTACCCGACGAAATCCACCTATCCGCGACCGTCGGGCCGGGCCCGCCCGAAGGAGTGTCGGTCACGTTCAAGGCACTTTTCTTGGGCCCGAAATCAAAACTCGTGGCCACGCTCCGCGAGGCCTTTCCCGAGCTGGAAATCTCCGAAGAAGAATGCGTAGAAACGACTTGGATCGAGTCGGTTCTCTACTTCTCGGGACTCGAGAGCGGTAGCAACATCTCGGCCCTAACCGATCGGTTCGTACACGGAAAGAACTACTTCAAGGCAAAGTCTGACTACGTAAGAAACCCCGTGCCAAGGACCGGGCTTCGATTGGCCCTCGAAATTCTCGAGAAGGAGCCCAAAGGGTGCGTTGTTTTCGACCCCCTCGGGGGTGCCATGGAGAGAATATCGAGCGATTCGATAGCTTTTCCTCACAGGAAAGGGAATATATTCGCGATCCAATACTTAGTTCAGTGGGAGGAAGGAGACGATCTTAGGAGGAAAGATTATTACATGGATTGGATCCGAGGGTTTTATAGCGCGATGGAGCCGTACGTTTCTTCGGGTCCGAGGGCGGCTTATATCAACTACATGGACTTCGACCTCGGGACCGTGGGCTCGTCGAATTTTGCTAGCTTCGAGACGGCTAGGGTTTGGGGGGAGAAGTATTTCTTGGGGAACTATGAAAGATTGGTAAGAGCCAAAACATTAATTGATCCGTTGAACGTGTTCTCTAATCCGCAAGGGATCCCTCCTATGTCTCCTTGTTGTCGTGCAAGAGCGCAAATGTAATGGTAGCATTTCGAATGATGGCGATTTAAGTGAACGTTGTGTGACATGGATTTGATTTCTAATTGGAATAAGTAATGCCCATGCAAGTAGCAATATATGTGACAGTGTCCAAAAAATTCCTTCGCCATAATGATCGTTGAAATCAATAGGTATATATAGAAGTTGTGAAGATACAAAAGTAGATATTATTGAAGTCGGCCCCGCTTGAAATGGATGTAAAAAATTTGAACAGTAACTAAATGTTGGGTGAGATGTTGGGTCAACACTCAGTCCAACATTTAAATGCACAGCGGAATAAATAAATTTTAGTGACGAAAACTAAAAGACACGAGATGAGAATTTTTCTGTGCAGCAAGTTCAAATAAACTTGCTGCATGCCTCAAGGCGAAATTCCACTAACAACAATGGATGGCAAAAACAACTACCCGAAGATAGTCTAAACTACGGATCTAAACAATCCTGAAAACTACAAAGTCCTAAGACTTTTGAAAAGACTCTCGTGTAAAGTAAGCTCACAAATCTCTCAATAGCACATCATCACGAAAATCACAAATAAGCTCTCTCTCTATGGAAGCGTTAATCCGAATGGTCACGGGAAGTCCCTCTATATAGATCTTCGACTCTAACCGACTTCCCAAAAGACTTGGTCACCTTCCTTGAATATCTCCACGAACTTGGTCTTTATCTTGTGCTCAAATCTCCATATCTTTTAGTAAGTATCCACTCCCAAAATAGATTTGATCACCTTCCTTGAATCGCTCCACAAATATCGGTTCAAATCTTCCTATCTTTAGTAAGCATCCATTCCTAATTTAGCTCCATCTTATCCATACTTATTCCACTCGTATTTGATTCATTCCACTTCCTGCAAAATACTAAAAATAGCCTAGACACGGTTTAAACATGTTTTGGGTATGAAAGATAAAACTGAAAAAGGCAACATTCTCTGTCAACAAATGTTGACCAGAATGTTACCCCAACATTGTCAAAGTTGAATACTCAACATCAACAATCTCCCCCTTTTTATCTTTCTTCCCAAAACCAAAGCAGGCGTTAGAATTGTTGAAACTCCCCCTCAAGACAAAATCTACTACTCCCCCTCAAGTCAAAAATCTACTCAACCACAGAACACAAAATATGGTTAGTGTAAACATGAAGAGAAAAGCCAAGAATTAGTACATGCCCATAAGAGGTCTTATGATTAAACATCTGCAAATACACGGTGAACTAATCCATAGCACATAAACGCAGACAGATAGGCAGGCAAGCATGCAAGGCATAAATTAAGAAAAGCACACAAGGATACGCATGCAAAACACTTTAGACCGAAGTCTAAAATTGTAGACTCTCAATTGAGTCCTCTGCCTCCTCTGCCATTTCTTCTTCAGCACCACCTGCTCCAACTCCTTCCTCAGCTTCAGCTCGCTCTCCTTCTTGATCTCCCCCTGACTGTTTGGCCTCCACAGTTCCTCCAAGTCCGCTTGGTCCAGCTTTATCTGCAACGCTAGCTCCTTCTGCCTCCTCTGCCCTATCTCCCCCTTTTTGGGAAGAAAGAAGCCTTTGCAATTCATCCCTTTGAGCCACCAAAGCTGCGATGGACTCATTGAGGCCTTTAATAGCTAGCTCCAGTGCAGATGTTGACCCAACATCCTGATCAACATTTGGCCTGAGTAGTTCTGGCATTTGCAGAGGAAGATCGACCAGTCTGTCTGGACCCGAGAGATGACTTGGTTGAATCGCATAGGGAAGCCTTTGGGTGACAACATTGTCTCTCCTTGTTGGTTGAAACCTATCTTGAACCAGAACTCCGTAGATGATAGAGGGATATGGAAGAATTCCTTTCCCTACTTTCTCCGCTTGGTTCGACATATGATTAAGAATCAACGCTCCCCAGTTCAGAGGCAAGTTGTGACCAAGAGCATATAGCAAACGAGCCATGCCCTCAGTCACCCTTGTCTCGTTTAGAGTAGGCAACCAACTACACACTCCAATCTTGAATAGCACAGAGTACAATGATGTCAACAGACTACATGCACAATTCCCCGACCAAACACTCACTCTACCCGCCGTAATGAATCGTACTACCTCATCATTATCAACCTCATACCCCATTTCTACCTCAGGTGTACCCAAAAAGCGATTAATCGCTTGAGATGAAATATCATATAACCTCCCCCTCACAAAACTTTCCCATACATTCTAGAGTTCACATCAGCCACATTTGAGAAAAGATTAGCGTATACCTGCGGACGACTGAGTCACAGTACGTCCCTAAATTCCTCACCATTTGCCCGAGATGTCGAGACTCCAGGAATTGCATAACCCATACTTCCTGAAGCTCGCCACATCTACAACCCTCTCCACCCGTATGAGTCTATGACTCCGAGAAGTCCAAAGTTCTTCATTGGTTGTGCGGTAGAACTTTCGGTTGGGCAGTGGATCATCAAATGTTGGGCCAACATCTTGTCCAACATTTGTTTGGACTGTAGAAAGAGGACCCTGGCTGGTGTGAGGTTGCGATGATTCTTCAGTACGCCTTCGCTTGGAAGACCTGGTATCGCTTCCAATTGGTCTCTTTCCAGCTCTCTCGCGTAATCTTTTCTTCAAAGTCTCCAAAATCTCGGCCAAGGTAGACTCGTTGTCTTCTTCTTCCTTAGAACCGTCAGAGGAGGTGAGAGACTCGGGCACAGAGGATGAAGTTTCTCCCCCTAAAGTGGTAAATTCTTGGTCAGAGCTTTCAGAATCGAGGCTGTCTAAAGTGGTGGAGTCGGCACTCTTGTCACTGGACAAGTCAATCGGGGCATCAGCATTGGAAGTGGGATTCAGGGAGCGTCGAATACGGTTGCTTCGACGTTTCTTGATAGCAGGATTCTTGGTTTCAGCAGCAGGTTTTCTTCGTTTCTTTTGCGGTACCAGGGTTTGAGTTTCTTGGTTTGGAGTTGAAGTCGCCTCTTCTTGGATCGTTCTTGAGGTCATCGGAGGGGCGTCATCACTTCGACCTTTTCTTTCTCTGGGAGACTGGAACAGAGCTCTGAGAGGTACATCATCGTCATCTTCACTTTGAACGCACAATGAACCAGAAGATTCTTTCCCAATCTTCGAAGCTGCTGGTTCCGCCATCTGAAATCTTGGAGTATCAGAGTTCTGGGGAGCAGCCTGTGTGAATCGAAGCGGTTGAAAAGGTCCAGTGTAGATAACGATTTCTCTTGAACCTGATGTGACTTCTAATGGAACTGGAGACTCAATGTTAGGTACGAATGTTGGATCAACATTCGATTGAGAAGAAGAGTTCGACATATTATCAGTGAAATAAGGAAAAACAAGATTGAAAAGATGGACAGAATTCGAAAAACAGAGATGCAAGTTCTGGAAAAACAATGAATACTTCGAATCGATCAAGTAGGGTTTGTGAATTGATAGGTTTGATCAAGCTAAGTCACGGCATATATATATATATATTATTCCAACGGTAAAAAAAATTTTGCTCAGTAAAAAAATAGCCGTTGGAAGCTTACGTTGATGTAGCCGTTGGTAAAGATTTGCTTGAATTAGTTCAAAGATTGATTACGTGTGATCCTAAATATAGTAAACTCATAAATTGAAAGTGCAAAACGTAGGAGCTTATCAAAATTATGGTTCAGGAAAAGAAAATACCAAGTCAAAAATCAATATAGGATCAAGTAATACTAACCGATTTAGGCGATAATGAGGATCACTTGAGTCACACGTAACGAGCTGTTCTTCAAGGAATTCTAATGCAATTCTGAGAGATATCTAAACCAGACATAGGACTCTACCAAATGCAGACCAAATAAGATGTGCAAAAATATTAAAGCACAAAAATAGAGCATGATCAAACTGACAGTCACACATGTTGACCCAACATTTGACTCAACATTCTAACTCCATAGTCCTAGACTTTTCTGCTCGACCCTCTCAAACTTGTTCTCTTTCATTTTCTGCTCATTCTCCTTTTTTATTGATTTGCACTGCCCTTATACCCCAAGCATCAAGGTTTAGCTTTTTGTCGCATAGAGTACATCGTCACAGCGAATGCCGTGTACCTACGGAAACTTTTTACCAAATACCTATATCTTGCTAAGGGCTTATGAGCAGGCTTATATGCGTAAAGGATTGGCTTTTTGTCACAAAGAGTACATCGTCACCGCGAATGCCGTGTACCTAGGGAACTTATTACCAAGATCCAAAAAATATTTATGAGCAGGCATATTCGTAAGCATTGAGTCATTTCAGAAAACAGTCAAGTAGGATCGAGTCATTTCACCGGAAAACAGAGCAGAAAGCTAAATCAAATATCAGAACAGTAACTATCAAATTTGACATATGCTATGTTGATCCAAATGTTGGACCAACATTCAGACTAACATGTGCAAACCTATGGATTTCTTCAGGTCCGAAAACCTTTCAGAATCCAATGCTTTCGTGAATATGTCTGCTAACTGATGCTTCGTGTCAATATGCTCAATGTGAATTAACTCTTTCTCTACCATATCTCTCAGAAAATGATGTCTTATATCTATATGCTTCGTACGTGAATGCTGAATAGGGTTCTTAGATATGTTGATGGCACTAAGGTTATCACAATACATGAGGACTGACTTGCACTCTAACCCATAGTCACATAACATGCTATTTAACCACATCAATTGCGTACAGCAATTACCCGCCGCAACATACTCAGACTCAGCAGTAGATAAAGACACACAATTTTGCTTCTTACTATGCCACGCTACTAAATTGTTACCTAAGAAGAAACAGCCGCCACTTGTGCTCTTGCGATCATCCTCGTCACCTGCCCAATCAGCATCGCTGTAGCCTACAAGATTCATATTAGTATCTTTCGAGAACCATAATCCTAGGCCACACGTTCCACTCACATAACGAAGAATACGTTTAACGGCATTTAGATGGGAAACCTTAGGCTCAGATTGATATCTAGCACACACACATACGCTATACATTATGTCAGGTCTACTCGCGGAAAGGTACAACAAACTGCCTATCATAGATCGATACAATGTTGGGTCAACATTTTGTCCAACATTGTCTTTACTTACCTTTTGCGTAGATCCCATAGGAGTTTTCATTACCTTAGCCGTGTCCAACCCGAACTTCTTGACTGTGTTCTTCGCGTACTTCTCCTGAAACATAAAAATGCCTTCGCTGCTTTGCTTAATCTGTAAGCCTAGGAAAAAAGTTAGTTCCCCAATCATGCTCATTTCAAAAGTAGAGTTCATGGCATGTACAAACTGATCTAGCATTGATTGTGAGCTTGAACCAAAAACAATATCATCAACATAAACTTGGCTATCAAAATATCAGTACCGACCCTTTTTACAAAAAGAGTGCGGTCTGCCTCACCTCGTACGAACCCAAATTCAAGTAAAAATGTAGCTAACCTACCATACCAAGCTCGAGGTGCTTGCTTCAATCCATAGAGAGCTTTCTGCAACTTATAAACATGGTTAGGAAAATGTGGATTCTCAAATCCCTTAGGTTGTTCGACATATATTTCTTTATCAATGTACCCATTTAAGAATGCGCCCTTAACATCCATTTGGTGTAATGTAATGTTAAGCCAACATGCAATCGCTAGCAACAACCTAATAGATTCTAACCTAGCCACAGGAGCAAAAGTCTCATCAAAATCTATGCCCTCGACTTGTGTATAACCCTGAGCTACTAAACGTGCTTTGTTCCTAACAACTTTACCAAGTTCATCTGATTTGTTCTTAAAGATCCATTTCGTGCCTATGACATTAATGTCTTTCGGCCGTGGTACTAAAGTCCAAACTTGGTTTTTCTCAAACTGCAAGAGTTCCTCTTGCATTGCATTTATCCAGAAATTATCCTTGAGAGCTTCAAGGGCATTCTTAGGTTCTATCTCAGAAACAAAACAAATAAAACGTACCTCAGCGTATACCGAACTCAAGCATACGTTCCTTACCATAGACTTGTAATCCTTGCGCGGTTTGTCTCTGGTTTTCCTTTCTTCGTTCACATTTCCAATAATAAGGTCTGTGGGATGATCCTTTTGAATCTTAGCTGGAGGGTCTCTACGGATTTCGCTGGGTCCAGCCTCAGTGTTCTGTTCTGGCACAGATGTTGGGTCAGATGTTGGCTCAACATCGTCCACAACATTCTCCTCTGCTTCATCAACAGCTTGTATAACGTCTGAAATATCAACTTGTGGAGACATTTTGCTAAGATCAGTAGCATCATCAAACACAATATTCACAGACTCCTGGACTGATTTCAAGCGCAAGTTATAGACTCGATAAGCGCGACTATTAGACGAGTACCCAAGGAAAATACACTTATCACTTTTCGAATCAAACTTGCTCAAGTACTCACGATCATTCAACATGTAACAGTAGCACCCAAAAACATGAAAATACTTAACCGTAGGCTTTCTCCCATTCAACAGCTCATAAGATGTTTTCTTAGTACCATGTCTAAAGAACACACGATTCGAAATATGGCATGCGGTATGCAATGCTTCAGCCCAAAAACGCTTAGAAATATTCCTAGAATGTAACATCACACGAGCCATTTCTTGTAAGGTCCTATTCTTCCTTTCGGCCACCCCATTTTGTTGGGGCGTCTTAGGAGATGAAAATTCATGGATGATACCTTTCTTATCACAAAATTCATTAAAATATTGATTCTCAAATTCTCTACCATGATCAGACCTAATACGAAAGATAGTAGCACTGAAATTATTCTTCACAATAGCACAAAAAATTTTGAAGTGATCAAATGATTCAGATTTTTCGCGAAGAAAAAATATCCATGCATATCTAGAGTAATCATCAACGAGCACATATGCATATTTCTTACCACCAATACTGTCTACTTCCATTGGACCCATCAAATCCATGTGCATAAGTTGAAAACAGTGAGCAGTTTTAAAATGTTGGGCAGAATGTTGGTCAACATTATGACTAACATGCACTTGCTTACCCCTAAGACATGACTCACATACAACCTTACCAAACTCCTTCAATTTCGGAATGCCTCTGATTGCATCGTGCTTGATAAGTTGTTCCAAAGTTCTGTAGTTGACATGGCCTAATTTGAAATGCCAAAGTACCGCATCGTCCTGGGCTTTTGAGAGTTGGCACACGTCCTTCACACCGGATTTGTCTTCGACTAAATAACAGTTGTCGCTCGATCTTTTACCTGCCATTACTCGAACAGAATGGCTATTAAAAACTTCACAACATTCCTTATTAAATCTTACCTCAAGGTTATCGTCGCAAAGCTGACTTATACTGATCAGATTAGCCACGAGACCGTCAACATGAAGAACATTGCTAAGCTTTGGAAAATCGGGCACGTTCAATCTGCCTCGACCTAGAATTCGTCCTTTAGCACCTCCTCCGAACGTCACAGATCCATTCTTTAAAGTCACGTAATCACATAGATATTCTTTGGTACCTGTCATATGTCGGGAACACCCGCTATCGAAGTACCAAGCACCTGTCACGTTAGCTCGCAAAGAGGTATAAACTACATGGCATTTATGAACAGATTTCTTCACCCAAACTTTCTTAATAGACACAGCAGCTTTTGTTTCACCAGAACTTGAAGAAGCGCCAGCTGAACTCACTCCAAACACTCCTTTCAACACTGATTTCTCAATGTTGAGCGAAATGTTGGATGACATTTCAGCCAACATTGATTTCTTTGCAGAAATCTCCCTCTTCAATTTCCAGCAGTATGGCTTAATATGACCTGGCTGCATGCAATAAGTACATTGATATGGTTTATCCTTAGACTTATGGACAGAAATCTTTGTACTCTTCTTAAGCACCAAAGTTTTACTACTTTCATTGTCTCCATGCTCGGCACCTTCCTTAACAAAGGCAATCTTAGGTCTATCATGAATAACAAAATCAGTTGTGGGCTGAGATTTAAATCCTAAACCCTGCTTATCAAAAATACCTAAAGATAATACCTCATCAAGTGTAGCTTTACCCTTGTTCATTTTTGAGAACGTTTTGTCCGCATCGTCAACTCGTTTCTGAAGCTTGTCGATTTCTTTATCTTTTCGAGTCAGTACGGCTTCCAATTTGTTCATCCCTTCAAGTAGGCTTTCGATCACCTTTTCACTCTTCTCATTCACCTCGGACTGCACTTTCATGATAGCTTTGAGTTCCAAGTTTTTCGCCTTCTCTTTTTCATATTTTGCCGACAGTAGATTGAAGGCATCATTTGTCTGAATTTCTTCAAGAACTTCAGTTTCTAATTCTGCATCATCAGAACTTAAATACCCATCAAAACAATTTGAGTCATCACAATAAAAAATAATTTGTTTTTCAGATGTTGAGTCAAATGTTGGCTCAACATTAGTTACCACAGTGAAGCCTATTTGATGATCTTTATCTTCTTCGTTGTCCGAAAAGGACTGAATGGTTACTGAAGATTGCTTGGACTCCTTTGGGCATGGTTCCTCATCTTCATCATCGGAGAGATCAATCCAAAGCGCTTTCCCATGCTTGCGAAGTGTGTTGGCACATTCGTTGGCGAAATGACCCCATCCTTGACATTCATAGCATCTCACAGATTCATAGTTGATGTTCTTCTTCTTTCCATCAGGTTTGCGTTTGGTGAATGGAGGAGCAGAAGAAGGTTCAGCTTTGACATTCTGGCCTTTTCTGAATGTTGGGCCAACATTTTGCTCAACATTCGTCTTCTTGATAAACTTCGCAAATTTCTTCACGAACATAGCCATATCGTCCTCATTGTCAGGATCAATCTCATCTGAAACCTTGGATGGCTGACTGACTAGAGCAATGCTTTTGCCGCGAGATGCCCTCTTTTGAACTTCGAGATTGGTCTCGTAGTTCTTCATAATGTTCATCAAGGTGTTGATTTCCATCGTGCCAAGATTATGTGCCTCCTCGACGGCCGCTACCTTCACATTAAACTTTTCAGTTAGCGTGCGTAAAGCTTTAGAAACTAGTACCTTGTTAGCGATTGGATCTCCGAGACTAGCACATTCGCTCGAAATTGTCAATAGCTTGCCGAAGTATGTGGTAATGTCCTCGTCTTCCTTCATTCTGAGGTTTTCAAACTGATTTAGGAGGTATCGTAGTTTGGTTTCCCTCACACTCGCATCGCCTTCGCAATACCTCTGTAGAAGATCCCACGCATTCTTTGCCGTCGTGCAATTCTGAATGATCTTGAACATGAAGATATCCACGGACGAGAAGATGGCGTTGAGTGCTTTGTCGTTGAACTCTGCTTCGTTTCGTTCCTGTATCGTCCATTCCTCGACTGGTTTGTCGAAGATTTCTCCATCAGCGTCTGGAGGAGATCGAGGTGGAGAGTATCCATGGAGAACGGCCTCCCACGCTCGTACATCTATGGATTTGATGCATTGGCGAACACGAACCTTCCAGTAAGCATAGTTGGAGCCGTCTAACACAGGGACTTTGCCGATGTAATTTGAACTCGTAACATCCATTGTAGATGAATCTTTGCGCTTAGTAACGTCAAGCGTAGGCTCTGATACCACTTTGAAGTCGGCCCCGCTTGAAATGGATGTAAAAAATTTGAACAGTAACTAAATGTTGGGTGAGATGTTGGGTCAACACTCAGTCCAACATTTAAATGCACAGCGGAATAAATAAATTTTAGTGACGAAAACTAAAAGACACGAGATGAGAATTTTTCTGTGCAGCAAGTTCAAATAAACTTGCTGCGTGCCTCAAGGCGAAATTCCACTAACACAATGGATGGCAAAAACAACTACCCGAAGATAGTCTAAACTACGGATCTAAACAATCCTGAAAACTACAAAGTCCTAAGACTTTTGAAAAGACTCTCGTGTAAAGTAAGCTCACAAATCTCTCAATAGCACATCATCACGAAAATCACAAATAAGCTCTCTCTCTATGGAAGCGTTAATCCGAATGGTCACGGGAAGTCCCTTATATAGATCTTCGACTCTAACCGACTTCCCAAAAGACTTGGTCACCTTCCTTGAATATCTCCACGAACTTGGTCTTTATCTTGTGCTCAAATCTCCATATCTTTTAGTAAGTATCCACTCCCAAAATAGATTTGATCACCTTCCTTGAATCGCTCCACAAATATCGGTTCAAATCTTCCTATCTTTAGTAAGCATCCATTCCTAATTTAGCTCCATCTTATCCATACTTATTCCACTCGTATTTGATTCATTCCACCTCCTGCAAAATACTAAAAATAGCCTAGACACGGTTTAAACATGTTTTGGGTATGAAAGATAAAACTGAAAAAGGCAACATTCTCTGTCAACAAATGTTGACCAGAATGTTACCCCAACATTGTCAAAGTTGAATACTCAACATCAACAATTACCTTGAATATCTCCATATTTATTTCCATATATATTCTCAATCTATATATCTCAACTACATAAAAAGGTCCAAATTGGTAGCTCTTTCTTTCATGTGCTCCTGCTCCCCATAGAAAATGCATCGATTATTTAACCGTGAAAATAACAAAAGTAATGTTTGGCTTGGGCCATTAGTTGTGCATTTATTATTTATCCTACCCTGTATTGAATGAGAATGCATGTGAGTTCCATCTCATATACAAGTAAAGCTATAACTTGTAATTTATTCACAAATACAGTTAAAATTTAATTTTTTGTAAATCGTTAACTCTATGAAAATTCCCTTGGAAGATAGTTCGTGTTGGCAGATATGATTACTTTCCGGTTGTCCTTTCGGATGTAGGTAGGTGAGAGCGAAATTGTGCTATTGTTTTCACATAGTTAATTTTCTTAGCCATTGGTCGCCTGAGAGGTTATTTTCTCTTCGTTAATAGTGTTTTCGGTATAAAATCTTTGTGATTGTTATTTTCTCATGTTTTATATTTCATGACGGATTCTCAGGGGAGTTTCGGAGCGAGTAAAATTCACATCACGTAACCATAAGCTTCATTGATATTACTATGTTTAATATAGTTCGTAAACAGTTTTTTGGTATTATACACCGAAGAACACCGACCTTATATATATATCCACTTACTAACCTACTACAAAGGGAAATATCACAAAATTTCATACATTCACGTATCAAAAAACTAATTATACACACATACATGTGTATGTTGTTCATAAGAAAAAACACACACACACACACAAAGACGTTCATCAATGGCAAGATGGTTCAGAGTCCTGATCGTCCGTCGAATAGCAGTGTCGGGATTTAGGGTTCAAACCCGAAGAACTCTCTTCATCGGATTCGTTCGAATTCCCCGAGACTAATAACTTGCGATGGTCGTCGATTCGACTATTCTTTACGATCAGGAGATTTCTAGCATGATTTGAATGGATGGTCCCAAGGATTAAAAGTGGGAGAAGAAGCATTGTTATGGAAAATCTTTTCATGATGAGAAGGAATTTAGTACTTATGTAATGAATGAGTTTATTGTATGCGTATATTTATAGCTAAAATGGTATAATGCGAACGAAGCAATCCAAGGTGGATTTCCAACGATGGATGGCACTGAAAGAAAGTGCTCACCTTTTGTTCGCTTTTTACACTTTCATTTCCAATGTGAAGTGATTAGTGTTTTATTACATCAGACACCCAACGTTGGAATTTATCTTATTTTGGTTTTTGGGACGATGAAGATGTGTCACGGTGGCGTAATTAATTCGTGGAAAACGGCTTAATGATAAAAAGTAAAATAAAATAAGATGTCCACTTGAAGACGATCTTATCGACTTCTTGGCTGCTTTGAAAGTGATAAAAGGTTTAACAAGTTTATGGTCTTTCCCATGATAGGTTGTGATTGTCCATCTAATGACGACGACGTCTAGCGGAATTTGAACTTGAAACCCCTAGAATAAAAATCCCCCACAATTAATTAGCACTCTGTTTGGTTTGGTACATGGAAAACACGAATGAAAACAATATTTATGTATCAATCAATGATACATTATGCTTTGAGTAGCGTACCATTACACATCCTTTTTCTTCTTTCACATGGGAATCTTTATACCAAACAAACGCAGTCTAAATATAAATTCTAAGCTTATTATGTAACCACCGGCAAATCAATACCGATTTCTCGTGATATGAGCTATGAACGAGTCCATTTCGACCGTAGATTCGCCGCCTTCCTCGACCGCTCCACCGAGAGCTTCACCGATCTCCTGAGCCCTTCGTCTTATTACGTCCCCTTCCTCCGACGCCATCAACCTCCTCACCACATCGGCTACAGCCGAAGCCTTCACAAGCTCCTTCCTCCGAGCCCAATCCCTAGCCACGATCCCCGCCTTCAAGACCTCGGTCACCAGGTAGCCGTTCCTCGGCTGATCCGAGTGCATGGGCCATGCAGCCATGGGCACGCCGGTCGCCATGCTCTCCAGGCAAGAACCCCAACCGCAGTGGCTCACGAACCCCCCCGTCGAGGGATGGGCCAATATGTCGATCTGTGGGGCCCAGTCTCTCACCACCAATCCGGTTCCGTGGACCCTCTCTTCGAACCCGAGGGGGAGTTCGATTCGTCTGGCGTCTCCTCCTTCAAACACGTTTCCCCTATCGGCATCTCTGAGCACCCAGAGAAATCTCGCTCCGCTCTCCTCCAAGCCCAGTGCTATCTCCCGAACCTGCTCGTAGGGAACAAACGAATCGAATTGGAATAAAAATAATTTTTCTGATTCGAATAATATTCGAATACAAGTATCACGATATTCGATTCGGATATCCGATCTGAATAATATTCATTCGAATCGATTTTAGGATGCGGATAGTAATAGAATACGATTATGAATATTCGATTCGATACCGAATATGAATAGGATATATTTCTATTCGATTCGATTCGTTTGCAGCCCTACCTGCTCGTCAGAGATAGACGTGGTCGTGCCGAATGACACGTAGACCACCGCGTCGGGCTCGTGCCGGTCGAGCCACTCGGAGATTTCGGTCCGGGCCGGTGATTTTGCGGGCAATAACGGCCCGACGGCCCAAATCCTTTTCCCGTCCGAAAAATCGTCCCTCGCCATTAGGTCCAAGAACGGAGCTTCCAACGACCGAACGGTGTTGAAGAGGTCGCCGGATCTGCACTTCTTCGGCTCCACCTGCGGAGCCGAAAACTCGGCGACCTCCACCGGCAAGCAGTCCTCGAAGGAAGGCAGTTCCCCGGCGGAACAAAACTCGGCCCGAACGAATTCCTCGAAAAAGAGTGAGGAGGGGAAGAATGCCGAGGTGGGGTTGAACGCGTAGGACTCCGCGTTGTCCAGCGAGGCGACCGCCTGAACCACCGCTGACATCATCACGTCGTGGACCACGACGAGCCTCTCGAACCCTCGGGACATCCCGCGGAGGTAGTCGGAGAACGGGCCCCTCATACCCGCCGCCGCGGCCCACGAGGGCGTGAGCTGGAGGGGGAACTTGTTCGACGAGCCGGGGTTCGGAGGTGGGGACTCGAAGGGCTCGATGGGCAGCTCGTGGAAACGAATCGCAGACAGGTGAGACGGGCTCAGACCGGTGGCTCGGGCCTTGGCTTGTCTGAGGTGGACCGGAGAGGTGACGTAGTGGACCGGTAGGTGGTAGGAGGATGCGATCGAGTACGAGAGCTGGAGGAGCTGATTGAGGTGGCTCTGTGCTACGAACGGGACCACGATCACTGCTACAGCTTGGTTCGATGGTGCTGGGCGATTTCTCGAGCTCATTTTTTTTTATGAAGGAGATTGAAATTATTGGAAGAGACGTAGACAAAAGTCTATTGATAGTGGCTTTTTGTGATATGTTGTGGTAATATCGTTATTATCCGTTGATTGAACCATAAATGCACTGCCGAGAGAGAGATGTATTATATTTATTTAAAGCTATTGGCACGTAAAGAAAAAAAAAAAAAGCGTGAACGGTGGAACTAAAATTACTAGTTTACCTTTTTCTTTTTATTTATTTTTATTTGATTAATCATCACTTCAAATTTTTATTTACAATAATTATACAGTCACAAATAAACAGTTAAATTTTAAATAGTGCAGACCGCTCCTCTGTGAAGAAAATAAATTGCTTTATCTCCGCAAAATAAATTATTAAATAAATAAATTGCTTTATCGTTCAAAATAAACCGTGGAAAATGCGTCGAATAAAAACAACAAACGTTATCCTAGTCTCCTATTTTACCGTCAAATACTGCAGAGTTAAATCCTTTTTGTCTCTCTCTCTCTCTCACCAAACCCAATCGGCCGCACATGATGGTCCCTGTAGCTCCATTGTAAAGACAAAACTGAAAGGGAAAAGGGGGGAAAATGGAATCGTACGGAAACGCGTGGGAATTCCTCAAGAGTCCCGCGATCGCGGAGACGTTAGTCGACGTCATCGTATGCGCCGTCCCGATCTGGCTCGCGGTGATGATCGGTCTGATGATAGGCTGGTCGTGGCGGCCGAGATGGACGGGTTTGGTGTATTTGGGCCTCCGTTCGAGGATCCGGTTCGCTTGGACCATCCCGGCGGCTCGGTTCTGGCTCGCGTTCACGGCGTTTGTCTCGGCTCTCTCCATATGCCGCGGGCTGTGGAGGACGTTCCGTAAGGTGGGGGAAAAGTCAACGCCTCCGTCTCCGTTGGCCTCGGACTCGGAATCGGATTCGGAGGTGGCCGCGGAGGCGAATTGTGGCGGCGTCGGTGACGTCACGTGAGTTTTATGCTGGCTTGAAATTCATCTATGATTGTTTTTCTATGTTTCATTTGCTTATTTTTAGGTGCTTGTTTGCAAAGAACCTGTCAAACAAACCAATCCTCAGTCCAAAAGAGTTGTTTTTCCTTTGGATATAATTTATGAGAGCTTGTGTAGTTAAGATCCTTCTGTGTGTATACATATATATGTGTGTGTGGGTATATATATGTATATATTGTATCATTTCTGTTGAATGTGCAGACACCTCACTTTGCTACAAAAAATATTGTCTGATTTCTCGTATCGATTTGTGATGGAAATCCAATCATATAGAGCTTTCTGTAATAGAATTTCAGCTTCTTAAATAGTTAGGAGACCTATATTTGGTTTGTTAGAATTACCTTACGTGCTACGGCCTAAATCACCTTCTTCATCACTCGGGATTCGGAATAATACTGCAACTAATTTAGAAAATATAGCTGCTTTGATTGGCCTATCATTGGAGCTTCCGATGGAGAATCAAAAGGTGTGACCGAAAAGGATCTCGAGCATCTCTTACATCTTGATGGAAAAGACGGTGAAATAGCATGGCAGGGTATGATGGAGCGCTCCACATCGACCATGACTTACAAAGCTTGGCGTCACGAGCCAGAGGTAACAAATGATTGCCTGTTTCTTGGGTTCTCCTCTACTCTTTGCTGTGGGGGAATAAATGATTGAACTTTGAAGAATGCAATGCTTCACTTGTTCTTGGATAGTTTTCTTGTTCTACGCATGATTTATGGTCTGCCTATGCTGATAACTGAAAGACGGGAACATTTTTTTTTATTCCAGATGGGACCAATGATCTTACGCAGTAGGACTGTTTTTGAGGATGCGAGTCCCGAGCTGGTAAGGGATTTCTTTTGGGATGACGAATTTAGAACGAAATGGGATCCAATGCTAACGCACGTGAAGATACTCGAAGAGGACCCCGATACGGGGATGATGATCATGCACTGGATAAAGAAGGTCTGTTATTCGATTTGTTTACGCAGTTTGCTTCTATTGATTTTAAACCCGGTGACATTTTCTTTTTTCTTTTTTGTAATTTCTGCTGCGCAGTTCCCCTTCTTCTGTAGTGATCGCGAATATATCATTGGTAGGAGGATATGGGAAGGAGACAAAACCTATTACTGTGTCACAAAGGTGCATTTTCAAATTCTGTGATGAAGAATTTCATGTCAGTAATCTGATGCATGCATTCATTTCCATAACTTTCTTCTTCAATATTTCGATGCCTCTTTACGTTGAATTGAGATTGCAGACCTTTTTTTTTTTTTTTTGCATTGTGTGTTTTTAATATCCTCACCTACAACATGCTCTAACAGGGCGTGACTCATCCAAGTTTGCCTAGGCGAGAAAAACCTCGACGTGTGGATCTTTATTTCTCATGTTGGGTCATCAAGCCTGGTAAGTCCATTTATTGTACATCATTTTGATGAATAACCACTCCACCTAAAAGCTTAAGCTTCAAGGGAATGTATCATAGTTTAAATTTATATGTATTCATTACCTTAGACGTGGAATTTTCTTTCTGATCTAGCCTTAGACGTGGAATTTTCTATTAATGTGTGGTCGCGAGAATTCGTACCCATTACCTCTTGGCCTCACCACACCACGTTTAATGACCACTCTGCCAAAAAAGATTAAGCTCGAATGAGTGCATCATATTTTGATTTTATATATTTTACTTTCAACGCAGTCAAAAATCTATTTTTCTTTTATCTGAAAGTCACACACAATCACCAATCATCCAACAAAATATGCTCAACAGTAGCATCATGCAAAGGAGGAGACGGATCCTCCTCCGCGTGCGAAGTGACCCTCGTCCACTACGAAGACATGGGAATACCCAAAGACGTCGCCCGTCTCGGCATCCGCCACGGGATGTGGGGAACCGTCAAGAAACTACACGCCGGGTTCCGAGCGTACCAAAACGCCCGAAAATCGGATCCCAACCCGAGCCGATGTGCCCAAATGGCGAAAATAACTTCCACGATCCCGAAATACGATTATGAAGCGAGAGAGACCCGAGGGCAAAGGGCGTGTGGAGACGAAAGGGAAAGGAGTGACGTGGCGGTAGTAAACAGAGAAGGTGGAGATATCAGCGGTGGTGGTGGTGGTGGTGGTGGTGGAGTGATCGACTGGAGATTGGTGGCCATCGGTGGTGCTGTGGCGGTGGTTTGTGGGCTTCGGATGGGATTGATAGGAAAGGCCGTGCTGATTGGTGCTGCTGGCCGGAGAATGGCTCGGAGACAACGAGGCAATCCAATCAGATGAGTTCATTTGAGTTTTATTATATGTACTAATAACAACTTAACCTTGTAATCCCTCAGCTATGTAGCTGCGAGCAATTAAATGTACATCGGATTTACATATATATATATATATTGTATATGATGATGGTATTTCAATGTTAATAATGCTACGTAATTGGTGTTGTGTTGTGTTTTATTTTTGTCATAAAGTGGATATATATTCTCTCACAATAGACACACACTTAAATTAAATTTAGTCTTAATCGATATAAAAACCTCATTGTCAGTTTTGAGACGATTTCTGTTGTATGATCTCCTTTAGGAAATATCCCAACTTAACCTCTAGATCCGACCCGTTTGATTAAATCTCTTTTTAAAGAAAATCAAGTAACAATAGATATGATTCAATTTATTCTGTATTTTCTTAGCTTTTATGAGCTAAAACTTGTAATTACGAAAAAAATCCCAATCACAAACAAAAAGGAATATTAAATTTTGAGTAAATAAATAAAAAATCGACATTTGGTAAACGCCGTATTTACAAATAAATCGAATTTTAAATGAGAAATTTGTATTTTATTATTGAGGTGTAAATAATACATATATCAAAAATATCATAAGGGTAAAAAGGGGAAAGAGAAAAGGAAAATGGAAGCTTAGAGGGTAAAAAAAATTACAAACGAACCCAGAGAAAGCGTTCGACGTTCACTCACGAGAAATAGCCGTTACAATTCCCCAATCGCTCGTAACGGCTACTTTTAATTTAAAATAACTCAACACTCAATAAGCCCTTCCTTCAATACATCTCACCGAAATCTCTCATACCTCTTCATTTCATCTCCCATTCACTGACGCCATTTCTTTCAAGATCCGCGTTGCCCCACAACTCTCTCTTGTTCTCCAGAAAATCTGGAAATTAAAAACCCTGCAATCGCTTCAAAATCCCCCAGATTCCGCCTCCTTAAAGACCCGATTTTTATCCCCTCGATCTCCGAATTTATTATCACATCAATGGCTCCTACACCGAAATCAAACCTCGTAACCCCGTCCTCCAAAGCCCACACGCCCCACCACCACCACTCGAAGACTCCTCAGTCAAAGCACCGCCTCAATTTCAACCTACCCACCGCCCCAATGGAGCACCCGGTGGAAGTAATTGGGAGAATCAGAGACTACCCAGATCTCAAGAACAAGCCCAATTCAAATCCCACAGCAATTCAAATCAATTCGGACCGAAAATCGCTGCGGGTGAAGACAGAAATCGGGTACCGAGATTTCAGCCTCGACGGGGTTTCTCTGTCTGAAGAGGACGATTTAGAAGGGTTTTACAGGAAATTCGTGGAGTCCCGCGTTAATGGAGTGAAGACGGGCCAGAAATGCACTGTGATGATGTACGGGCCCACGGGCTCGGGGAAGAGCCACACGATGTTCGGGTGTTCGAAGCAGCAAGGGATCGTGTACAACGCGTTGAAGGCTATTTTGGGCCACGAGGATGAGGAGAGATTGGAGCCCGGGATTTTCGTTCAAGTCACGGTTTTGGAGATTTACAACGAGGAGATTTACGATCTGCTGTCTTCTTCGGGGGGCAATGGAGGAGGGTTCGGGCTCGGGTGGGGTAAGGGAAGTTCTGCTTCAAAGGTGAGGTTTTTTTTTTTTTTTTTTTTTGGAATTATGTGTTGCAATTATTTTTTCTGATTTTCGTGATATTTAACAGTGTTTGACTAGAAGGTAAGAAGTTGACAGAGTAGGTAGTTTTTAATGTTTGTTTAAGCATTCCCAATTCTTACATGTATGTATATGCTACCTTTGAAGTTCTGCTTCAAATGTGAGTTTTTTTTCAATTATGTGTTTGATGAATTGGTGATTTTTTTGTCTGATTTTCATGATATTGACTGAGTTAACCAAAATGTAAGTAGTTTTTTTTTCCAAGAATGTTAGAAGTAGATAGAGTAAGTAGTTTTTAGTGTTTGTTTAAGTATTCTCAGTTCTTACACTTATTGTATGAAGCAGGCGAGGCTTGAAGTGATGGGGAAAAAGGCGAAAAATGCCACCTTTATCTCCGGCAATGAAGCCGGGAAAATACTGAAGGAGATTCAGAAGGTGGAGAAGAGAAGAATCGTCAAGAGCACACTCTGCAACGAGCGAAGCTCTCGAAGCCATTGCATGGTAATATTAATGTGTTTCTCAGGCATGAAAATTTTTCCTGATGCTTTTTTTTTCGGGAAAATATCAATTGCATTTATGAAAAAAAAAAAAAAAGTGCTATAAAAGTGCGTACACAATAAGTCTTATTCCCGATGTTCTTGCAGATAACCGTCGACGTACCAATCGTCGGAGGACGCCTCATGCTCGTTGACATGGCAGGCTCGGAGAATATAGAGCAAGCGGGCCAAAACGGGCTCGAAGCTAAAATGCAGGTAATAAATCTATACTCTTGGATCTAAAAATACAAAAAAAATTCAACAAAAAGAAAATACAATCTTGAAAAACCGAACGCATTCTCTCTCCCTAAACGTGCAGACGGGAAAAATTAACCAAGGGAATATAGCGTTGAAGAGGGTCGTGGAGTCGATCGCCAACAACGATTCTCACGTGCCTTTCAGAGACAGTAAGCTCACAATGCTTCTACAGGTACCTACCTTAACTACAGTTGGATAAATAAATTATCTTCTTACCTCGAAAATTATTACAGGATTATTTTGTGTCCACAGGATTCGTTCGAGGACGATAAGTCGAAAATCCTGATGATTTTATGCGCGAGCCCCGACCCAAAAGACCTGCACAAAACAGTAGCCACGTTAGAGTACGGTGCAAAAGCTAAGTGTATCGTTCGAGGCCCTCACACACCCGATAAGGAAAAAGGGGCTGAAGATTCTTCCTCCTCTGCTCTCATTTTAGGCTCGAGAATCGAAGCCCTCGATCAATTCATCAGCAAACTGCAAATCGAAGTCAGGGCCAAGGAGAAAGAACGCAACGAGGCTTTGAAAGAGCTCAAGAAGAGGGAAGAAGAGGTTTCGGTCCTCAAGATTAAGCTCGCAATGGGGGGGAAAGAAAGAGAGGAGGAGATCGATTCCAAGGTGAAGGAGAGGACTCGGGTTTTGAAAATGGAACTGGACGCGAAGTTACGAGAATGTCAGAAGATGGCAGAGGAGTTCGTGGAGAAGGAGAGGCTGAAGATGGAAGGAATGATGATGAAACAGAGGCGAGAAGTGGAGGTGCTAAGGCAGCGTTTGGAGGAAATAGAATATGAGCTTCGGCTATCGAAGGGCGGTGGTGACAGCGAGGGCTGTGGTGGGTTCATGAAGAGGCTCATGGAGGCCTCGGGCTTCGAGGATTCGGACATGGTGAAGTCCATGGATTTGGACCGTTCGATCGATTTGGAACCGAGTTGTGCTCGAATCCCAGAGAGTAATAATGGGTTTTCGAGCCAACATTACAGTGAAGGAACGCATTATCCCAACAAATCGTGCTTGACCACCGTGTACGAGGAGGAGGAAGAAGAAGACGAGGAAGAGTATTATAAGAGTGATGAAGTTGTGGAGAAGGAGGTTATAGAGGAGAAGAAGATTATTACAGCAACACAAGATTCTGTTCAAGATTCAGCTTCATCTCGTCAGATTAGGATTCAAAACATATTCACACTCTGTGGAAACTACAGGGAACTTTCTCAGCATGGGGAGATTGAATCAGAAAATAACCCAACAGAAGCAGATATGAAAACGGTGAAGGACAAGAATCCATCAGATGAAAATTCGTCGGACGGGATTGAAGTGCTCGTGAAGTGGGAAGCTTCGAAAGAAAATCCCGGGAAATATATCACCACGTTGAAGGTTTTGAAGGATTCAACTCTAGCGGATCTGAGGAAGTTGATAGAGATTTACCTCGGCGGAGAGCAGCAAGCGTTCACTTTCCTCGTCCTGAAGGTATACATACCAAAAAACACAAAATTTCAGATTTTTTCTTTCTGTATTCAAAAAATTTGAACTTGCCTTTTTTTTTGTCTGGTAATTTGAGCAAAAAATAGGATCCTTTGGGTGCTCCCGTGCCTAAAGAGGAAGAATCAGAGACACAGACAACGAAGCTTCCATTGTGCAGCAATGTACTCAACGGTCACCTTGCTTGCTTGCGTGCGTTGAAGCCAATCGAAGGGCCTCGTGCTCCGTTTAGTCCACTGGAGAACAAATTGGTGCCTAAAACTCCAACCTCCTCAATTCTTCTACCTGGTAATAAAGGAGATGATTACTTGTCTCCTGCAGCAGCACAAAACCTGAATTCTCCATTCATTACCGTTAGAAGGTATTAAAACATTAAAAAAAATGTGCTCTTGAGCCGGGTTTGTAGTAATGTGGAGCTCGTAGTATATTTTTATATGCAGTAATAGGCAGTTATAATGTACTGCTGGTGCATGTGTGATGAAATTGTGAACATGGGTTTGCTAAGTATGAATGTGTTTTCTGTTTTCCATGAACAAAAATAAGCTGACAATGGAAGGCTTTTAAGCAAGAAAAAGATAAATAAACTGCTGTAATATCTCACGGCTTCACGCCCTACAACAGCTTTTAAATGGGATGTGCAATCACTTGCAAGATCAAGAAAACTTGATCTAAAAAAAACTTAAAAATATTCTCTTTTAATATCTCACGATTTAAAGCCCTACAACAGCTTTTCATGGGACGTGCAATCACTTACAAGATCAAGAAAACTTACATCTAAACAAACTTAAAAGATAAACTGTTCTAATATCTCACAATTTCACGGGATGTCACTAAAAGATAAAACTTCTAATGGGATGTCACGTACAAGATCAATAGAAGTTAGATCTAAACAACCACGAACAGATGAGGCAAGAGAGGAGATTAAGGTTACCTGATCAAATCCCATGTCTTTAAAAATTAAGGACAACCCGATTTCTTTCAACGGTTGATCCTCACCAATAATCCCCGCAAGAACACCGACCATCTTTAAAATGGTGAAACCGCATATTATCTCTAACAATGATTTCTCTGCTAAATATCTTAGACAAGTACTTCGTCGCGGTGTGACAGTCAACGCAAACCCGGAGATTCTTGGTAACCCGGATCGTTCTTCTTTCGGGAGTACTAATAATGCCAAAAACTATTGCCAGCCTTTCACTATGAGTAGACAACATGTGCCTTTTTTCCTCCTCATCAACATCGTGCAGCACCGTGTTCGTGTCTGGAAAATACCCTTCTGCCTCCAACCTCTCATTAATATCTTTAAGTGCCCCGTAGATTCTTACACGGTCCTCGTGGTTTTCATCGCCTGAAACAAACACGTGCACCTTGTTCTTCACTTCGGTCCAGCTCAAAGCTGCTTTCTTCTTCAGCCTCTTTTTGTTCCTCGTAATCGTCAATTTCGCAGCATCTTTGAATCTCCCACAAGCAACATATACATTTGACAAGAGAACGTAAGCACACGTGTTAAGGGGATCGAGCAAAAACATTTCTTTCGCAACCTTTTCTGCTAATTCGACGTTCTTATGAACCCTACAAGCAGATAATAACGCGGACCACACGGTCCCAGTTGGTGTAATAGGCATTTTAGAAATAAAATCATAAGCTTCCTCCAATTTCCCTGCTCTACCGAGACAATCAGCTACTGAAGCATAGTGCTCAATACACGGAGAGATACCGTATTCTTTGGACATGCTTGCAAGGTACCTCTTTGCTTCATCAACTAATCCCCCATGGCTACACGCTGTAAGAACTCCAAGAAACGATATCGAATTGGGACGTAATAATCCTTCAAGTTCCATTTTCTCGAAGAGCCCAATTGCCTCGTGAGGAAGACTGTTCGATGCGTACGCCATCACCATAGCTGTAGATGAGATCGAATCGTGAAGCTCCATTTTATCAAAGACCCACCTCGCGAGCCTCACGTTCCCACATTTTGCATACATGTCCATGAGAGAGCTAGCTACGTAGAGGTTATCATCGAGCCCAGTTCTAATTATGTAGCCATGTAGCTGAGTACCGAGTTTAAGAGTAGTTAAATGTGCACACGCGGGCATAATACTAGAAAACGAGACAGCCACAGGCTTAATGCCAGAAAAAATCATTTGCCTGAATAATTTCAGCCCTTCATCGAAGCTACCGTTTTGAACGAAAGCAGCGATCATCGAATTCCAAGAAACGTTATCCTTCTGAGAAATCGAGAGAAAAACGCGGTGGGAATCCTCCAAACGCGCACAATTCGCGTACATATCTATCAAACCGCTCCCCACGAACACGTCTTTCTCCAGGCCGTGACGAATCGCGTATCCATGGATTTCTCGTCCTTTTATTACATCCGCGTGCTGCGCAAAGATTGGAAGAACACTGGCTAAAGTGAACGTGTTGAGTTTCAAGTTTAAGTTCCCCATTTCCCTCAGTGTCGTTAGGGCATCTTCGTAGTTGCCTTTTTCGACGAGTCCCCCGATGATTGTGGTCCACGAGACGGAATCTCTAACAGGCATATTCTCAAACACTTTCCTTACACTGCCCATAGAAAGAGCCCTTTTCTCTTCTCTACTCTTAACATCATGCGTGCCATCTCCATTCGAATTAATCTTATGATTTTCGTCAAAGGAGACGGTTCCTCTAAGATTATTCATAAGCCCATTCACCAAGTTCACATTTTTATCAACACTTGATACGATATTACACTGATCAACGCTATCCGAAGGCTCCAGCTTTGCATACATATTCATCAAAGCATTCCCAGTGAACAAATCGCTCTCTAAGCCCAGCCTCACAACACACCCATGCAAACTCTCACCGAGCTTAAAATCCCTCAAGTGCGAGCATGTTTTCAGCAAAGAAGGAAACACGTTCCTATCTGGGATTTTCCCCGAAGCCTTCATTCTCTTGAAATAATCAACGGAATCCACGAACCTGCCGCTGGAGGCGCAGCACCTGATGATCGACTTCCATGCCTTGCTCGGCGGGACCTCGCCGGAGGCGTTGAAGAGCGAGATCGAGTCCTCTAGGAGATTGAAGTTGGAGTAAATAGAAAGAACGATTGATGCGGATTCTTGATGGAATCTGTCGTTTTTCTCCAATTTGACAACTTGGGCGTGGAGCTGCTTTGCTTGCGAGATGGTTTTGACGGCTGAAGGATTGCAGAGTGTCCTTACTATCTCCGTTTGACTTCTCATGGGGATTGAAACGCAGAGTTTTTGTTGTTTACAATGTGCTTGATGAAATGCCTAAATATACCTTACAATTTAGTAATAATGTTGGAAAAATTAAATATGAAACTAATTATTAACAAAACCTATTGGTGAAAACATAAATAAATGACTACTCGTGAAAAATCACGTAGTTCTTCTTCGTCTTACGGTAGTATGTTTTCTCGATTTTTTATTTGAGACTTGAGAGCCTAGAAACCATTAAATAAGCTTATTTATCTCGAAATTCGGAGTCTTGTAGTAGGAAACAATATTCATATGTTTGTATATAATCGTCATATTTCGTAAACATCGCTGATATCATTTTAAAGACACAGCCTCCAATGCTTAGCCTCGACATTTTAATCAGTTTCGCATCACAAGTATACGATCAATAAATTATATATTATGTATAAATATATATACACGTACGTACGCACGAAAAAATTACCGGACCAATAATAATCATGGATCATCACATTACACATACATCGGTTTACAACCCTGAAGATATTTGAATGGTCGCCCAATGATGAATCGGGCACCTTTACATCTTATCTAGCTATATTACATTTATTACCTACATGCTACGCTTCACCTCTGCTTATTACAATATATTTTTACAAAAAAGTACATATAGGGAGAGTATATACCAATTAGCTCCCTATTACAAATTCTATTACAACCTTGAATTCTTCGTTAGAAAGAAGAAAAAGGAAAAAAGAAAACCCTAAGCCAAAAGCCAGAAGTTCTTCAGTGATTTGCTGTTGAGAAGATATCCAGCATTTTGCTCCCTTTTCTGGACGGCAACGCAAGTACATTTGCTGTTATCGACCAAGTAGTCCGCCGCGTCGAATCCTCTTAGTGTTAATCCTCTTCTAGACCTGTGTGGCCAATGCGTAAGAGAATGTTAAAAAGGAGATAAAATACATAAATTTAAAAAATGATACTCTTGCGTAGGCATAGGCGGAGTCGGAATATATTATCAGCAAGGTACAAATAGATACCATTAAACAAATTTTCATACTAATATATAATAATTTTTTTATAACTCAGTGGGGTCTGTTAATTAATCATTTAATTATATAATATAAATTTTCAATATAAGAAATAACTTCTATTGGGCCACTCGACCTAATGTAGCTACAACACTGTTTTTAGTTGAAGTTGTCATTCAACATAATCAAGACATAAATCGACATTGTGTTGAAAGAAAACAAAAAAAAAAAACTAACCCTAACAATATGTACTCGACGTAATGTAGCTACATTCCCTGCTTTTAGGTGCATAATCGACTTTTAGATGATGTTGTCGTTCAACAGAATCGAGAAATAACGTAAATCGATCGTGCCGTAAGAAAAGACATGAAAAAAAAACTAACCCTAACAACGCATTCGATCTCCTCCTCTGCCCGACCACCAAGACATCCACCTCGAAGGCCTCGCTCCTCGAGAGAATCATCGAGGCCTCCTCGACCCCGTCCGCCCCCTCAGCCTTCTTCACCATCACGATCACCTTCGGCTTCACCTTCTCGCAAGCCCGCTTCATGCCCTCGAGGAAATTACCGTCCGCCGCCTCTCCGCCTCCTTCTGCCGCCACCGCCGCCACCCACGAGTAGGCGGCTCCGCCGCCGGGGGACAGGGGGTTCCTGAACAGGGAGGAGAACGAATTCTTCCGGCCGTTAGGGTTTTCTACGTGGAACAAGATTAGGGTGTCGTAGTCAGAGACCACGTGGGAGAGGGCGTATTGGAGGGCGAACGAGGATTCGCGGGTGGGGTCCGCCACCACCATCACCATGCGCGGGGTGGCGGGCTCTTGCATGGCTGGCGGCGGTTATATTATTTTTTTCACGCGCCTCCTAGTAATTTATTTGTTTTCTTTGTTCTTTGAAACTTTTGAAAGGCGAATGTGTTGTTACCAATGTTTGGTGTGTGCGAGGAGTACTTTTTGTTTGTTGATTTTACATTGGCTAACTACATTTGTGGGTGATTCTATATTTATCTAAGGTGACGAGATCATTTGAGGTTTGTAATGAACCAACGTGGAGTTCAGATTTGACGTGGGCTAATTTATACGGTTGATAGTGAATTTATTTTTAGATGGGTTTAAATTAATCGTTAAGGTTTATATAAGAATAATTAATAGATTGAGGGTTGGTTCGAGTAGTAAACAGCTTGGTATCACTTAAGCAAGATTTCGAGTTTTATGCAGCAGTAGCTCCGGTTGTGTATCCTTGAGCTTTTGAACAGTAATGACGAAAGCTCGAGCTCGACAATCATAAGCTCAAACTTCAGTCGAGCCAAATTATGGAGATAGTAAGCCAAATCGATTCATCTTTCACCCTAATCGAAATCATAACTGTGAACATGTTTAGTTGGGATCAATTTTGTTGATAGTTGCTTGTTGAGCCCGATTTCGTCGACATTGGCCCATATAAATAGGCCTTCAAGCCCAATAATTTATTTCATTTCTATAATGCAGAATCTCGATTTTTAATTAGTGGGAAAATATTAGCCTTAGCCAAACCGGCTGAATCAGCTTGGTGAGCCGACTTGATTAAAGCTCGGCTCAAACTCGTGAAAATTGAGCTCGAATTCATAATTGTCGAGCTTTAGCTTGCTCGTGAGCAATCAAGAGCTCGTGAAATGCTCGCGAGCATATTTTTATTTTTTTTAAAATTATTTATACATTATTGGAAAAGTCTCCAAGCTTAATTGAATAAAAATCGAGTTGAGAGCTCCGGTAATTTAGACCCGTAATTTCAACCCTGGAGAAATTTACTTTTATTCTATATTGGAAAAGTTGAGATCCTTTAGGGGCAATATAGTCACGTCACAAATATCTTCCTTCGATTCTCATTTTTCTTCTACGCTTCCATAGAACCTCAGGAAAACGGGATGCTTTGAATCGAGAAATCGAGCAAAATTTCAGATACCATGCAATAGAAAATCGCAATCGGAGAATTTATCAAACAGATTGCATGCAGGAGAATTATTTTTTTCCTTCTGATTCTTTTATTCTTTCCACCATTTGTCGTCTTTTGTTATATATCACAGGCATAGGTTTTACGTTGTAGTAAAAAGAGATTTGAATTGAGATTGGTTGATTCTAAACCCTAATTGTACCATTTCCTTGCCCTATTGCCTCGTATATAGCCAGGCATTATAGAGGAGTAAATTTATATAAGAGTTAACACGCTGGGGGATTGGCTATAGAAGTGCGTTTCGTTGCATATACGTAAAAAAACGTTACGTATATGTGTGCATGGTTAGGAGGAACTGCAATTTTGATGGTTTTCTGACGAATCGATCATTCAATCGGAGATATCGTCTTGGGCCTGACTACCTCCATTCTCAATAATGGTAATGAATTTTTCCTTTTCTTTTTCATTCTATTGACGATGAGATAATATGTTCCGGAATTTATAATGATTCGTATTTATGTGGGTTAAAGTGCTATATCAATTGGGGAAAATAAGGAATTATGTGGTGAAAAGATTGCCTTTGTGCAATGCCCATGCAAAGTATCTGAGAATATCGTGTTTGTTTTGTATCCTTTCTTGCTTAAAGAACGGGTTTTTGGGGTCTTATGGGATTTTTTTTAACTCTTCCCCTTTATTGCACCACCCAGTAACATGGCTTTTCTGACTGCTTTGTTGCCGTAAATATTGGAATTGAGTGTGTTGGCGTGCGTGATTCATGACTTGTGTTTGATGTATAGTTTCTGCATTTGAACAAATTGCTCAAGCTGCAATAAATCTTGAGAAAAGTGGTAATATAGGATGCTACAAGCATTTTTGGCTGGTGAAAATACTATCTTTGCTTGAGGATTTTTAGATTGCTTGGACATCTTGTTTTCTCTGTAACCACCGGTTTATTTGCATGCAGTCCTAGAGGATTCACCTATTCCTCCACTATCTTTGGGATTATTTAAGTATTTTTTTGGGAATTAAAGAAAGTTCCTGAAATAGCCTTTAATGTAGATCGTAATATGATTAGAGGCGATTCCAGGTGCTGCTCTCGCATGTTTTTTATTGTAGATGTGAGTTGTAGTCTAAGGTACTTTTATTTTTGATTTGCTAGGTGCAGTAGTACTTTCCAGATGCTTGAGTCGGTCCATTAAAGTCTGATGCTTGTTATATCTAAATTAGTGCTTATTAATTGCTGTAATTCCAATTATGAAATTACTCGCCCAACTTCATCTAATGTTGTTATATTGGAGCTGATAATGGAAGTCTTTATTTGCCAATGTAGGCTGTTTCAAGTAGCATAGCTGTTGGGTCTCATGTGTGGGTGGAGGATCCAGAAGTAGCTTGGATAGATGGAGAAGTTGTCGAAGTTAGCGGTGAAGAAATTCAAGTACTTTGTACGTCAGGAAAAACAGTAAGTACTAAATAAGCATTCACACATTGGTAGCACGTGACATGATGACTCGAGACATCCGATCGCATGTTCAATGTTCAATTATATGTCATTCGTCGTACTTCGGTTATTTTTCCTTTTTATTGACAGAACTGCATGTTTCTTTATTCAATTTTTTGGCCATTGGTTTCTATTTTGATCAGGTTTTGAATTATTTGCAATAAATGATGCGTTATGTTTTGGTTTTATAAGCTTCGGTCATCTGGTGCATGCCATTGAATAAAATATCCACTGTTTCTGGTACTCGAAATTCTTAATTAGCTTAGAAGACCAAACCTTTCTGGTTCCATATTTCCATATAGATTCGATTGAGTCGCTAGGATGGAAATGCTATCATATTTAGTCTGCGTTAAGAGTTATTACCCATATGATTAATAGAACGGACAACTTATATGCAGATGTAAACAGGTTCAAAGGGTGAGATCCCAATCTTAACACCCAATGGCAACAAATCACGTACTGAAAACTTCTTTATCTTGGCAGTGTCAGAAAATTTTATATTGTATTGAACTTCCGTCTTCAGTTTGCTTCCTTAAATCATATTATTCCACTTTGCTCTCCTTGTGAAAATATAATCAGGTCATTTTTATATTTTCCGTTTTTACATTTGTTCTTCTTTTCTATATTGTAGCAGCTGCTTGCATCTATTGATCTTATATGAATTTAAATATTAAAATCTTAGTAAGGTTCTATCCGTCACTAACTCGTGGACAAGTGCTGCTCTTCCAGTTACTTGCCGGCACAGTGTACTGGACAAACATAGTCCACATTTGTGTAACTGTTTATGTGTCATGCAGCGAGCATAGCCAAGTAGTTCAGCTTGTTCCACAACTTGCTCTAATTTTCTCACCCAATTTAAATGAAGGTTTTAGCTACTGCAGCCAATGTACACCCAAAAGATCCTGATGCTCCTCCTTGTGGAGTGGAAGATATGACGAGGCTGGCTTACCTGCACGAGCCAGGTGTTTTGCAGAATCTGAAATGTCGATATGATATGAACGAAATATATGTGAGTGCTGTTTATCGATTAGCTTCGTGGTGTTAATAGAGCAATGATGAATATTCTTTATTCTTTAAGTATTGGGGTTATCAATTGTCATTTTCTCTCCCTCTATGAGTGTGTGTGAACTGATAGAGACAACTCTGCAGACATATACGGGAAACATCTTGATAGCAGTGAACCCATTTCAGCGGTTACCTCATCTATACAGTAGTCATATGATGCAACAGTACAAAGGGATGACAGTTGGAGATCTTAGTCCACACCCTTTTGCCATTGCAGATTCTGCTTACAGGCAATAATTTGCGCTTCTATCACTGTTCATTCCATGTGATCCTGATTTAAACTAGTTAGTATTCAACAATGGCTTGTTGTATTCAGGCAGATGATGAATGACGGTTTAAGCCAGGCAATTTTGGTAAGTGGAGAAAGTGGAGCTGGTAAAACTGAAAGCACAAAGATGCTGATGCAATACCTTGCATATATGGGAGGCAAAGTCGCAGCTGAGGGACGAACAGTGGAGCAGCAAGTACTAGAGGTTTGTGTATAAGAAACTAATATACCAATGAAATGTGTTATGCAGATCGGGAGAAAGTTATAGACCGATATAAATTTATGATGTTATTACTCCTAAAACGAAATGGTTTTACGCAGCACCCTAAAATTTAATCTCGTGTTTTGTTATCGCACGGGATTAGCTGATGGCTACTCAATCAATTTCTCCTTGTGTTTTGCTTTTAATTCATGCAGTTGTTATCCCACATATGGGAAGGGAAATTGTCCTGCTTAGTATACTTAGTATATAAATCAATGAAATTCCACCTAGCACTACTTGGTTTTAGGATGAAATCGTTAATATTTAACATATACGCTACTCGTATAATGGACTTCTAGTTCTTACTACCTCTAGAAATAAATATAGACATTACTGAGCTGGTATGCTCTTCAATGCAGTCCAATCCTGTTCTGGAAGCATTCGGTAATGCTAAAACAGTGAGGAATAACAATTCAAGGTTGGTTGTCTTTTTTTAACTATTGGCAATGCCTTGTCATGTGACTGGTTCTCACTCTTCTTCATGCTATTCTTTTGCTCCTTTGCAGCCGCTTTGGTAAATTTGTAGAGATCCAGTTTGACCATAGGGGTAAGATTTCTGGGGCCGCGATCCGAACTTATTTGTTGGAAAGGTCTCGCGTTTGCCAAATTTCTGACCCCGAGAGAAACTATCATTGTTTTTATATGCTTTGTGCTGCACCGACAGAGGTAATACACACTTTATACAGAGTCTTCCCTTGTTATTGTCAGCATAAAGATCAATTTCCATCTATAAAAAAAACATCTCATAGTGCATGCTGTGAATTCTAAATGTCGTTTTTGCTACAACTTCTCAACTTCTATTTCCAATTCCATGATATGTATCTTCTTCCTCTAACTGTATCTACATATGAAGTGAAAAACCAATTGCTGAAGTTCTATTCCATCTCATACATGCTTAGATTGATGTCGTCCAAGAGATGATAACGTAACAGACTGTGCAGCCACACTATCAACATTTGGTGGTGATATTATCTAACACTCTTGTTCACTTATAACAGGATACTGAAAAGTACAAACTAGGGGACCCAAGGATGTTTCATTACTTAAACCAGTCCAATTGTTATCAACTGGATGGAGTTGATGATTCCAAAGAATTTCTATCAACAAGAAGGGCCATGGATGTTGTCGGGATCAATTCTGAAGAACAGGTATTATGTGTGTGCGTGTCTGTGTGTGCATATATTTATGTTTTGAAAGTTCGCTTCACATTTTAGAGCAAACGTTCCGTTTACAGGATGCAATCTTCCGTGTTGTGGCTGCGATCCTTCACTTGGGTAATATCGAGTTTGTAAAAGATAATGAAAGTGATGCTTCACAACCTAAGGATGACCAGTCCCGTTTCCATCTGAAAACTGTGGCTGAGCTCTTCATGTAAGTAGCTCCCTAATGTGCTGTGAGTGTTTCCAGTATTTTCATCTCAACCCCTGTCTTATTAGGTGCGATGAGAGATCTCTTGAGGACTCCTTGTGCAAGCGTGTCATTGTTACTCGAGATGAGTCCATAACAAAAAACCTTGACCCAGATGCTGCAGCAGTAAATAGAGACGCTTTAGCTAAAATAGTTTACTCAAGATTGTTTGAATGGTAAGTTAAAATTTAACCGCGAAAATTACAAATCCAAGCAGCATGTGCATTATTTTTACATCTATGCTTTCTGCATCTCAGGCTTGTCAACAAGATCAATAATTCTATAGGACAAGATCCCCTTTCAAAAATGTTAATAGGCGTCCTGGATATCTATGGATTCGAGAGTTTCAAATCGAACAGGTGCTTAACTGGTATGCTTTGCCTTTATTTTTTATTGGGATTAATATCATGTAAAAGTTTGCTGTCTTATTTCTTTTTTTTCACCCCTCTAACATTTCTTCAAAAGAAGTATTTATGTAGACTGGGAAGTTATCTATATTTAGTCCAAACAATAATTGCACGTTCAAGAGTGTTAAAGTTGAGAGCGTTAGGTGGTGTGGCCTATTTAGTTGATAAACACAGACTATTTTGTGACCTCAGAAATCAATGTGGCACAGAGGACATTACGTCAAAGAAGCTATCTTATAAGTAGATTAAACCCGATCTTAGAGCATCCTAAATTTGAGGATTCTATGCTATGGTGTTAGATAGAGTAGTCGCTTTACTTTATAGACTAAGCTGGGCTAATTTCTGCAATCAATGTGAGGGTAATATTCACAACATTGGAAATTCCTAATAAGTTCCTTCTTGGGATCCTATTTAGACTCTTAATGCCGAAGGCACGATGACCTAGAATTCTAATCTAAAAAAAATAATAATTTAAAGGTAACGATATAAAGAGTCCTAAAACTGATAAAAGCAGAATCCTGATAAGCTAACAGTTGCATAAAACAGCAGTGTTTTCATGGACTTGCTGTATGTGTGTGATTTCCTTCCACTTTCGTACATTAGATATCATGATATTGATTGTGCTGATCCTGAAATTTTCATGGAACTAATGTTAGTGCACTAACTTAGAATGAACTTATACAATCTCCTTTCGTGTTTATGCTGTTGAAGTAAGAAATATTACTCTCCATCTACCATTTACTTGCACGTATTCAAGGATAGTTTAAGTTGTTATTACAACTTTCTAAGTCTGATGTGTTTTTTTTTAGCTTCATTTATGTTATTTTCCATGCTCTTTTGCAGCTTCGAGCAATTTTGCATAAATATGACTAATGAGAAACTGCAGCAACACTTTAATCAGGTTTGATATGGCACGTCTTCTAGCAGTTATTAAAATATTGGAGATGCAGGATAATCTAAGATTGCCCTGTCATTTATTGGCAGCACGTTTTCAAGATGGAGCAAGAGGAATATACTAAAGAAGAGATTGACTGGAGTTATATAGAGTTTATAGATAATCAAGACGTTCTCGATCTTATTGAGAAGGTTCAATTACTAATTCTTTTATTGTTGGCTTAACTTCAGCGTTCTCTTGTTTTTATCAAATATCAACCATGTTATTTACTGACATAATTTTGTAGTGATACTTGTAAGCTTATCATGTTAGTCGTGTTTTCTTATGACTAGATGTGTAGTAGAATGTTATTATTATGAACTAATCGTCATGGAAAATCTGAATTTGACCTGTATATAACATTCTAAAACTTGAGAAAACTGTTGCTTTAAGTTGTACCTTCCGTGTCTACATTTGTTTTACGTCCTGGAAGACTTTAATGAAGCTAACAATAAAGGTTTTATCGTGTCTTTTGGTCAAGATCTTCAATTAAGTACGAAAAATCTACTATTCCAATAAGTTTGTTCTACATTTTTTCATGTGAGCATATCCACTTGCAGTTTCTGTATAAGAATCATCCAGTCATATCATATGTTCTACAATGCTATATTGAACACGTGTGAATCATCTTTTATTAACAGTTCGCTTTAATCTCATTTTTACAAGATTTGTTCTAACAAAAATGTTTTCTTGATAACTTTTTAGAAACCTGGAGGGATAATTGCTCTTCTAGATGAAGCATGGTATGTATTATATGCTTAGAAATAGTTATGACAAGTAATAAAAGGGATTATGGCTCCGCTCATTAAATATACTTTAACTGCTTGACTTATGCGTAGCATGTTCCCAAGATCTACCTATGAGACGTTTGCGGAGAAGTTGTACCAGACATTCAAGGATCACAAGCGTTTTAGCAAGCCAAAGTTGTCACGAACTGACTTCACCATTTGCCATTATGCTGGAGATGTACGGCATATTATTCTATGCACTTAACTTATCCTGAGAAAGTGTGTTACACCTTACTGTTAACGTCGTGATGCTTGAATTAATTGCAGGTTACCTACCAAACCGAATTGTTTCTGGACAAGAATAAGGATTATGTAGTTGCTGAGCATCAGGCTCTACTCAGTGCTTCAAGTTGCCCCTTTGTCTCAGGCCTTTTCCCACCTTTACCTGAGGAATCTTCTAAATCATCGAAGTTCTCATCCATTGGCTCTCTATTCAAGGTACCTTTTTGTTTCTGCATTCATCATCAGCCATTTCTTTTTTCTCTGTGGAGTTGTATTTCCATCTTCTGATGTGGTGCAGCTACAACTGCAAGCTCTTCTCGAGACTCTCAGTGCGACTCAACCTCACTATGTTCGCTGCGTGAAACCTAATAACCTTCTAAAGCCATCTATCTTTGAGCATCCTACTGTACTGCAGCAGCTTCGTTGTGGGGTTAGCTTATTGTTTTTCATGTTATTACACCCCTCAGACAGTATGAGATCACCATTGCCATTATCATTTATGTGTGTTGGGTTTCTCTTATCTGCATGTGTCATAAATTTACTTAAAAACTTTATTTCAGGGAGTTCTGGAGGCAATAAGGATCAGCTGTGCTGGCTACCCTACACGAAAAACATTTCGGGAATTCATTTCTCGTTTCCAAATCCTTGATCCTAGAGTTTCGGATGAAAGGTAATGATTCTAACAATGTTTATATCTTGAACAAACGTTATTTATCAAAGCTGTTTAAGAAACTTTCATCAATTGTGTATACAATCCACGATTTTTTTCAAAAGTGTGCACAATCTGTTGCCTGGACGACCGTGAAGAAAACTAATAGCATCTAAAATTTATAATTAGTGATGCCTAATTTTGTTTGGGGATTTTCATGTACCATTACATGCATACATATATTGATTTCTTTATCTCTTCCTTTTTTCTCAGTGTTGATGAGGTTACTGCTTGTCGAGACCTTCTCGAGAAAGTCAACCTTAAGGGTTTCCAGGTATTCTTTGTTGAGTACATTGTGTTTATTTTATTCTTTCCACTTATTGCATTGTATAGAAAACTTGTTAAGGAATTGTTGTTACTCCAGGGAAAAGCTATTCACCTAACGCCAATTGATTTTTGAGTGAAACCAGAGCATTTTCAGTCTACGCGTTACCACTTATATTTAACTCATTGTCATCCAAACTTTTTATGCACACTTTCTCGGACCTGTATTATTCTATTCGTGAGGGATTATTGATAATGATATCCTATTGGGAATGATATTAGCAGACTCAACATATGAAGTGAGTAAGCTGTTTCACCTAACTCTAATTGGTTTAAAATGAAATACCCAAATTTTGCCAGAACTGCTTTATTTTCTTCTAATGTTTATTACTCACCTTTGTGAATAGCAAGCATGAGCCGTCGATATGATCTAATTCATGGAATGCATGTGATCCAATACAAAATATAGCATCATTTAAATAATCTTACTTGCTTCCACTATCAAGATTTGTAGAGCAGTACTTCTTTTATCTTTTGCAAATTGTTCTGTTTTGCGTAACGTCGTTTGAATAATGTTCTTTACAATGGGAAATCATTATGATTAAAGTAGCTGAAGTTTTAAGATCCTACACTCATTTCATCATATCAAGTTCAACTCATAGGCTTGTCAACAAGCATGTGCTTTGTTGATGAGCATACAAACTTTAACTCTTGCATCTACTTTGGTTCTACAGATTGGCAAAACGAAAGTTTTCCTCAGAGCTGGTCAGATGGCAGAATTAGATTCATATAGGAGTCAGGTCCTTTCACGATCTGCTGGCATAATCCAGAGAAAAGTTCGTTCTTATCAGGCACGAAAGAACTTTATTTTGTTGAGAGTTTCAGCTGTACAGATTGAAGCACTTTGTCGAGGTATAGGTTAAAAATTTGGCATATTTTGAGAAATGCATGTCAATTGTTAAATGTTGAGGAAATTTTCCCATTTAAAACCGTACATTCTTGTATGGGCAGGGCAAGTAGCGCGTCATGTTTACCAGCACAGGAGAAGAACTGCAGCTTCATTAACCATTCAGAAAGATGCACGCATGTTTCTTGCTCGAAATGCTTACTATCTTTTGTCCTCTTCCGCGATTCTCTTACAAACTGGAATGCGTGGGATGGCTGGTCGTTTTGAATTCAAATTGAGAATGGAAACGAAAGCAGCCGTTATCCTTCAGGTACTGAACAAGAACGTTTGTGGAGTTACACTTGAATAAAATATTCTTATAAGCTGAGTATTGAGGAAGATTTATTGTTAGATTTGCGAGTGAGAAAAATAGAAAAGAAATATCTGGTAAGGAAACTACCGATGTTGATTCTCCCAAAATTTATGTAAAATCACTTCCCATCAACACCTTTATGTGCACAAATCATCTTAATCAATTTATAGTTGAAAACGTTTAATAGATATGTTATAGCGCAGCACTAGTATTGCGATAGGTTTCGTTTTAAATTGAACTTTACCTTGACCATACTTGAAATGCATAATTTTGTATGCAAGTACTTTCACGTAGAAATACCACCAAATGAAGCTACATGAATGCTGTATGTCAAGTGTGGCCCTTCTTATTGCAATAAAGATAGGTGTGAGTGAACAAATAAATGTATTGTTGATTTGGCGGAGATTAAAATAACTGCTTCTGTGAAAATGATACCAATTTCTGTTGATCCTTTTCTGTGATGAAATATTCTTTGTTGAAATCAAAGTGGTCATCATCAGCAATGGATACAGAAAATATGCATTTAGATATCTGAAGTCCTTCTATATATCTAATGAACCTTGCTTGTTCTTAATTATATGAAGTTTTTATTTTCTGGCGCTTATAATCTGAGGCCTCTACAGACTCATTGCCGCGGGTACTTGGCAAGCTGTCGGTTCTTGAGGTTGAAGAGGGCTGCAATTACCATTCAGAGTGCTTGGAGAGCAAAAACCGCTCGCAGAGAACTAAAAAAGCTCAAAATGGTAAGGTTCTTACGAATCTCGTGTCATTAAACAAATCAGTGAGGAATACAAGTTAGTGTCTTAAGCTTGATGTCATGGAGGAATACTATTTTGGACTCAGATGATTGAACTTTTGTTGGCCTCATAACTTGGCCTTTTAAAGCAATGGACATGCCAGTAGATCAATACCTGATGGCAGCTTGTTGTTAATGAAGTAATAAATATTTTGACTTTTTAATAAACTCGGGTCACTTTCCTGCCTTTGTTCCCTGAATAACTTACCGTGAATTATCTGATTCGCATGATTTTGCTGTCATGTTTTGTTAGTCGTTCAAAAATGAGTATGTTTTGTGATTGATTCATCTACGAACTGTTAACTAAGATTGCAGTGTCTACGTTTTCCCACAGGCTGCAAAGGAAACTGGAGCACTCCAAGAAGCCAAAAGCAAGCTAGAAAAGCAAGTAGAAGAACTAACATGGCGACTGCAGTTGGAGAAACGCATGAGGGTAATTTGTTTAATCATTTGCATTTGCCATTACACAGAGCATTCTATGTCATTTACACATCAGGCATTTATATAGGAATCAAATGAATGAAATCTCAACTGTTTTTAAGAACTTAACAACTGTTGAATGTCCTATAGGCCGATCTGGAAGAAGCAAAACAGCATGAAACAGCAAGCTTACAGTCTGCTTTGGAGAAAATGAAGGTTGAGTTTCAGGAAACCAAAGACAACTTAATGAGGGAACTTGAATCCGCGAGAAGTGAAGGTGAACAACTTCCTGTTCGACAAGAGGTCCCAGTTGTCGATGATGAACTGGTCAATAAGCTAACATCTGAAAACGAAGAGCTCAAGGTGAGGCCTCACATCATATCTTTATCATTACGAATGTCAGTAAAATCTTCCATTTGAAACAGCTGAAGGGACCTAACAAATTGAGTTGGTGATCCAGATTTTGGTGAGTTCTTTGGAAAAGCGAATAGATGAAACAGAGAAAAAGTATGAAGAAGCAAATAAGCTTAGTTTGGATAGGTTGAACCAAGCCTTAGATGCTGAGACAAAAATAATTCAGTTGAAGACTACAATGCAGCGGTTGGCACCCCTTACTGTGTTAAACTCGTACTGAAAGACTGTCTCTCACCTTCAACACTATGACTCCATGACATCTTTCATATGAACTATACTCTAGGCTTGAAGAGAAGCTCGCTGATATAGAAACTGAGGACCAGATTCTTCGGCGACAAGCTGTAATGAATACCCCTATTGGGAGAGCATCTGCACATTTAGTTCGCCAGGTTGTTCGTTATTCTGTTTTATTCTTAAAATCTCTTTCCTTTTTGGATTCGACATTGTTGGTCGTATTCTAAATTAATTTTGTTTTCTTTCTGCAGCCATCAGAAAATGGGGGTATTGTAAGTGGACAAGTTAAAGATATAACTGATATAGTTAACAACTTTGATCGTATAACTTCTGAAAGTTATTTCTATCTGGTAATTTAACCGTAAAATGTGTTGTTCAGGAGGTCCAATCTGCAACACCTGCTAAAAGATTGGGTTCTAAAAGACATGGTCTTGAATCTCATAGCTTCCGGGATCCCAATATAGAACGTCAGCTGGTAATCACAATCGCACGTCACTAAAAGAAAATTTGAGTTTTTCTGTCACTACATATATACTGATTTTAGTCGGATATATTTCACAGTACGAGTACAGTCTGCTGTGCTTCACGTTAGTATAAAACTTGTATCACCGTAAAAGCACTCTAAAGAGCCAAGATCTAAGTTTTGTAGCATTCATGATCTGTTTTGCTTTTCCTTAGAGCCTGAAATCTAATAAAAAAGACACATGAGGAAACCATCGTCATCAAAGAATCTCTAATATATTGTCGAGCATGTCTTGATTTAATTTTAGCGGCGTGCGATGGAAGGTTGTTTTTATGTCGTAGTCTTCATTATAATTCAAATATGAAATACAAACAAATTGTTGCCTCTTGATGATTCCAGGAAAACGTAGATGCTCTCTTTAAGTGCATGAAAGAAGATCTTGGGTTCAGTGAAGGAAAACCTGTTGCTGCATTTACCATATACAAGTGCCTAGTACACTGGAAATACTTTGAAGATGAGAAGACCAGCGTGTTTGATCGGCTTATTCAGGCAATAGGCTCCGCAATCGAGGTAGTGTTTTAGTTGCAGCAAAATTCTCGTCATTATTAGACATATTGGATATATTTAGTCAATATTTGGATGTATCATATTTAGATTTGTTTATATATGTCAATAGTTTTGGATATTATTTTTCTTATATTGTTGACAATGCACGAAACTCTTTACTTTCTACACTTATGGCAACTGTCAACTATTTTCGTGGTTATTCAGAAAGAGGACGACAATGTTTACTTGGCTTATTGGCTGTCGAATACATCGATATTGCTCTTTTTACTTCAGCAAACTCTGAAGGCGAGCGTGTCGAATCCTAACAGACCTCCCCAGCCTACATCATTTTTCGGACGGATGAGACAAGTATGTTCTTCGATTGATTTATGTTCGTTAAATTATCTGTGACGATTTTTAATTTGAGATTCTCACAGTTGGATTTTCTGTTGTCAATTTGTTGACATTTTCTCCCAGAGTTTTGGGGCATCTTCTCGCAACCTTTCCATAGGTGGACTTGATGGAGTGCAGCAGGTTGAGGCCAAATACCCAGCTGTGCTTTTCAAGCAACAACTGACTGCTTATGTTGACAAGATTTACGGGATCGTTCGCGAGAATGCAAGGAAGGAATTGTCATCCCTCATTTCTTCGTGTATCCAGGTAAAAGAATTGAATTTTCTTTTTTTTTTTTCCATAACATGATGAACTCCTTCCTTTTTTCATCCGCGTGAAAAATTCTGGTTGCATTATCTTTTTTCCTTTTTCTTTTCACTTCTGATTCGAGATTTTAACTTAAAACCTTACAACTCCAGGCGCCCAAATTATCAAGAGGAAACTCCTTTCGGTCCACGAGCCAATCGAGGAACAGCTATTCTCCAGATAGTCATTGGCAAAGCGTCGTCAACTGCCTCGATACGCTCGTAAACACTCTAAAAAATAATCATGTAAGTACGAGGTGACGCTATTATCTGTCTGCCAAAAATGCTAAATAAAATTTTTTTGTTTCAGCTAACAGAAGGTGTTGTTTCAGGTTCCACTGGTCCTTATTCAGAGAATCTTCACCCAACTCTTTTCTTACATTAATGTTCAGCTCTTCAATAGGTAGAGCTCTTGCTCCTTTTATTTGCTTGATTCCTTTTAGCGTTTGTTGCTTGAGTTTATATAACATTTTACTGTTGCTTCATTCTCCTGCAGTATTCTTCTACGTAAAGAGTGCTGCACGTTTAGAAACGGTGAATACGTAAAAGAAGGGCTAGCTGAATTAGAACTCTGGTGCGGACAAGCACAAGAGGTAACAGTACTGTAGTTGTAGCTGTACTATTTTACTTCTAATACTGCACAAGTACTTATATATAACAGCACAAATGAAATAGGCCATTGATTGTTTATTTAGTTTCATGGTTACTTTCTTGAAATAGTGTATTGAGAATATGGTGGTGTTTTCAGTGTGTAGGTTCATCAATGGATGAATTAAAGCCTGTGAGGCAAGCTGTAGTATTTTTGGTATGCTCATTTTGTAATTACACTTATAGATGAATACGATGAAACATTTATTCGAATATGTCATTATACTTATGTAGATTTTACTTGATACTATTTTGCAGGTCATTCCCCAAAAGTCCCGAATTACATACGATGAACTCACTTCTGATTTGTGTCCGGTTAGTGAACACTTACCTTAATCTTCTTCCCAGTTCTTGTTGAGGCGTAGACAAAAGTTTATGCTTCAAATTATTATTTAACAATATACGACATGCGAATCAAAAACATTAGAAAAACAGAAACCGACTCCGATGATTTCTGTATTTGCAGGCACTAAGCGTTCAGCAGCTCTATCGAATATGCACGCTCTATTGGGATGACAACTATAACACCCCGAGCGTCGATCCAAATGTTCGTTTTTTTTTTACACATTTTTCTTCCTTAGCTGATAAAATTTCACAGTTATGATACCAAAAAAGAAAAAGAAAAATACACAGATTTATTGCTGAAAATGTAACGTAATGTTTACAACAGGTAATAGCTAGCATGAAGACATTCATTACAGAGGAAGTGGATGGTGATGCAGACGGCAGTTCCTATTTGTTGGATGATGATTCATGGTACTAAATAATGATATGCTCTCTCATTGAAATTCAAATCTAATAATTCATATATATATATATATGTGTGTGTGTGTGTGTGTTTATAATGTGTTTCTTTGTTTCTTCATCCGCAGCATACCATTTTCAGTGGATGAGATTTGTGATTCATTGCGGGATTCAGATTTCAAAGGTGTTAAAGCTGCAGCACAACTGCTTGAGAATCCAGCTTTCGAGTTCTTAAAGTGAAAATGAAGTGGTTTGCTTACTTTGCATTGCATTGGAAACATATATATTTGATCTTCCATCAATGGCACAATGTAAAGTCATTATATATATACATACATACATATATATAACTCTTCTCTGATATAGAATTAGGTAGTTGCTGTAAAAAAATCGGAGAGAATTATTTTTATAGGTTTTTCATTCATTTTCCTCAACATTTGGTGAGAAAATGAATTTTTCTTAGTTTTAAGTACTTAACTATATTTTATTTTCCTTATTTATTTATTCAATCAACCAAAAAAAATTTAATTTTCTTTTTTCATTTTATTTTTCTTTTCCTACTTACTTCCACAAACCAAACATTGCCTAACAAAACATATATATATAAATGAATAAATACATAGAAAATATATATGTAATAAATAAATAGAATATCACAAGATGGATGGATCATGTTACGTAGGAAATATATATGTAATAAATACAGAGAATGTCACAAGATGGATGGATGGATCATATTGCGTAGGAAATATTTATGTTATAATAATGAAGTAAAACTCTCACAAGATTGATGTATGATATTACAAATAACATATATATTAGGGTAATAAATACATAAGAATGTCACCAGATGGATAGATCATATTGCAAAAAAAAAATCTATGCGTAAAATACAATATATAGAATATCACGAGATGGGTGAATCTATATAACAAAGAAATATATCTAATAATATAGTACAAATTACAAGAAGAATGGAACATATTAGAAACAATTGACTCGGAATAAACCACTTAGATTCGGTGTATTAGTATTACACATAATCGAATATAGAGACCTAACTATTTTGTAATTTTGACTAATTATCCAAACAATGGTCGTACAAATCAAGACTATATATATATATATATATATATATATATATATATATATATATATATATATAAATATATATATGTATGTATCCCTCCAATTTCCTACAAGGCCATAAAGAAAAAAAATCGGCATCCCACATTATATCTTTTTTTTTCTCCTTATCCTCACAACATTATGGAACACAAAAGAACCTCACAAACCCTATTATGCACTTATCTTCTGATCATAGTATTATCATCCAACTGTCTGTTAACCGTCGACAGCATAATTACAAAGTACGAGGTTGAGATACAAAACGTGATTCAGAAAAAGGGCTCCGTCGTTAAAGCAACCTGCAAATCCGCGGACGATGATCTCGGGGTTCATGAGCTTCGTCCCGGAGACAAATTTAATTGGTCATTTCGTATTAATTTGCGAGAGACGACTCGTTTCTACTGCTATTTCTTTTGGGGCAGCAAGCAAAGGAATTTTGATGTGTTTTTTGCTGGCTGGGCTGAGTTTTGTGAGACTGAGAATGATAATTATTGCTTGTGGCTGATTAAGGAAGATGGATTTTATTTAACGAATGATAAGTTAAATCATGGCCACCAAGAGAGGAAGTACACGTGGCAATAGTTTTATTTTATTGGCAGTGCTGTTACGTAGTATTTTTTAAATTTATACTTCATTGTCGTCAGAAATGGTCAATAATCTCTGATGTAATAACAAGTTACCGAATGACTGATAATATATACTAGTATCTCAGCACATCCATACATTATTTATATATTGTTTTATATTTAGATTTATTACTTAAATAATTAAACGTAACTTCCATATTTTTTAATAAATTATTAATTGTAGAAAAAAATTTGATTGATTATTCGATACACCAAATTGACAATTAATAGAAATTCCCTCAGTGCTAGATCGTTGATCTAATTCAATGAAGAATGTACTTACTAAGTGGGATTTTCAGTTTTTCTTTCAAAAATTTCTTATAAAGTGGTTCATAACAATTTTCGCAGTGAGCCCGCAACCGCTTGTAGTCTATTGGAGCGGGAGCACTAGAAGTTGAAATAGACAAGATTCATTTAAGATACAATACAAACAAATTGAATTCGATAAGAATCTACAACGCACTAGAACGCCCTTGTTGACGATCCTTTACTCCGACAGCATCTAGGGTTCCTCGAACAATGTGATATCTTACACCGGGTAAATCCTTAACCCTTCCCCCCTCTTACTAAGACTGAAGAATGTTCTTGTAAATTATGGCCAATACCGGGTATATAAGCAGTGATTTCAAATCCAGAGGTTAATCGTACTCTGGCAACTTTACGTAAGGCAGAGCTTTCCGCATTCCTGGAGACGAAGAAGCGTCTTGGGTGGACTCCAAACCTCGCTAATTGATCTTTACGGTGCTTCCTCTTCAACCAATCGATTCGACCCCGGAGAGCTGCTTTTGCTAAAACTCGAGCAGTTTCTTGAAAACTCGCTTCAGTGTAACTCGGAGCTACAATTTCACTAAATGGGAGCGTTCCGCCTTAGGGGGAAGCCCCCGCGCGAGCTGTGACGGGAGTAAATGACTTAGAGAATTTTTTTTTTTCGCTAAGTACTTACCCCGCACACGGCAATGACCTGGCCGCCCCTCGCTACCAAGTCACTAAGCCTTGACCCGAAAGTTGCGGAAATGCGCCTCGAGAACTTCTCTCCCTTCGAAAACTCGCCCCACGAACTCGATCTACCCCGAAAGCTTCGGACGCCCTCCTCACTTCAAACTCACACCAACGAGATATGAACGAAAAGGGAACGCATGAAATAAGGGAGGCTCTCCTCCCACCCAAACTCCTTGATTAAGAACTTGGGGCCCCAAAAAGGGAAGTACAAGACGTCTCTCGCTCGTACAAATGTAGCTCGCTCACTAACGCTCACGACTACACACTTTGAACACTTGCTACGTTTTAAGGTAAGTAAATGCTCTTGGATTCCAGCTGCTCGCAAATGAAGCTGCTCCAGCCTTTATATAGGCGCGGGTGAGGGGGAGCTCAAGGGGCTTGCTGGGAAGCCACCTCCCTGCTGGGCCAATCCGCGCGCCTGCCGTGTCAGGAATGAGCCAGGTGCTTTTCCAGCTTTGGAAGGCCCCAAGAAGACCCTTCCTTGCCTGGGCCAGTGGCTGTCCAACTTCCCTGCCAAAAGCTGTCGCCGCCCATCCTGGCCAGTCGCTGCCGAGCCACGTGGCAGTCGCGCCAGGGAGCCCAGTCAAGCCGAGCCTTTGCCATGCTGGCCAGACGGGGCGCGCCAGGCTGTCGCTGGCCTCTGCCGCGCTGCCATGCTGGCCAGTCGGGGCGCGCCACGCTGTCCCGAGAGGTGCTGCGCGCGCCGAGTGCCTGCTGTCCCGAGACTTACCCGAGAAGTGCCGCGCGCGCGTCAGATGCCGCGCTGTCCCGAGACTGACCCGGGAGATGCCGCACTCGTGCGTGCCATCATGCGGCCAGTCCCGATAGTTGCTCCGAAAGTTGGTCCCGATCCCACGGCCCTCTGGTCTCGTGGTTGCGCCGCCGTGCCGAGTTCGAAGCCCGGCCACCGTTGACCAGGTCAACGGTCAACTTCGTAACACGAGCGGAGTTGACTGCGTTGGTAGATGAATTTTTTCATCGAAACTTCAGAAAGGATGAAGGAAAAAAATTGATATAAAAAAATTGAAAGGGTCAAAATTATCATATAAAAATTATTATAAGATAAGAGCCATTTCCAATATCTTTCTTTGATTCTAGATCAAGATCTTTTTTTTTTTATATCATTCCTTAAGTCCACGCCTGTATTGTAAATATGCAGTTACGAATAAGCCAGCCATTATAATGAATAATGAAGTCAATTCCCGACTCCCTTAATTATAAGGGAGTCCTTTTCCATGTTGGGATTAGTGACTAGTTCAAATTTGATACAAAAATCCTAGGCGAAAACAAGATAATTTGTCTAAGCGTAACATATAGAGTTATACTAACTAAAGAGATTTAAAAAAATCGAAAAATAGGATCCCCGTCAAGTGAGTCGATCAATCTTGAAATGAGATATGCTCCACAATACACAAATCGAACCATCTGGTTGCCCGGTTGGTTAAAGATTGCGGCACCGTCCGTGGTATTTCTGTGAGTCCTCGAAATGGAATCGACTCGATCATCAGATTATAAGTTCATAACCCTAGCCCCCTGTTGCTTTTACCGAACTTCCTTCTTGGATCTTCAATTGCTAATTGACCGAAGTGAGAAGCAAAAATATTCTGATAAAGACGTTGCTCAGTAATATCATCATGACTTTCGAACCGGGTTGAAATATTTCTTATCAATTCCTGTCAAAAAGGAACAAGTGTACAAGTGTAATAGAAGGCCCAGAATTTTATTTTTTTTTTGAGGAATTGTCCATACGTAAAATCATAATTCTTGATACGGGCCTTTTCCACAGTTATTAGAAATAGAAGGCGCTCTGGGGGGATCCTCGTAGATGGTGAATAACCAAATTCAAATTGAAATTTTGTAACATTTTCGGATATTTTTGATAATCGTCAATTAAAAGGAGACATTTTCTCAATTTTTGTTCTTACTTAACCTTAAGTTAATTTAATTTGATTAAAAGGGAATTGACCGAACTCTTTTAACTTGGTTCGATCATTAATAAAAAAGTATATATTAATATGCTTCGTCGTCGTCAGAATCCAGATGGGCCATAGATCGTGCAGAAATTATACAAGAAATCTTGTTAAGTAATAATGTCTTGTTGTGTTGGTTTTGTGAATATTTTAATTATAATTTCATAGATCAATCATGGATAGCTGAAGAACAATGAAGACTAAAGAACAAGAATAATCATAATATATATATATATAAAACACCACAATAGATGTATATAATCAGCCAATTATTACATCGGAGATTATTGAAACATTTCATACGACAATGAAACATAGACTTTTTCTAGGGTAACTTAAAACCACATTTTGTCCGATGAAATGAACTACTGCCACGTGTACTTCCTCTCCAAGTGGCGAAGACGTTTATCATTAGAAAAATAAAATCCATCTTCCTTAACTTCCCATAAGCAAAAATTACCATCAACACCCTTACAATCCTCAGCGTAGCCAGCAAAAAACACATCAAAAGTCCTCTTCTTGTTTTCCCAAGAGAAGGAACAGTAGAAACGAGTCGTGCGAAGGACATTAATATGAAACGACCAATTAAACTTCTCCCCGTAACCAAGTACACGAACCTTGAGATCATCGTCCCCCGATTTACAATGTGCTTTTATGGGGGAATCATTTTTCCTCATGTCGTTTCGTATCTCAACCTCGTACGTTGGAATGATATCGAATGTGTATGGGCGATTAAAATAAAGTTTGGTGATAGTAGAAAGATCACAAGATAAGTGCCTAATAATAGGGTTTGTGGGGTTGTTTTGTGTCCCATTATGTTGTAAGAATAATGGGAAAAGAAAAGATAGATATAATGTGGGACGTGGAGTCTATTTTTTTATGGGTTTGTGGGAAATTGGAGGATTATATATAGTCTTGATTTGTCCAAGCATGGTTTGGATAATGATTTTACTTGGATATATGCTAATGTATATATACCAGGGGTGATTCTAATATTTAACTCCTATTTAACTAGGTGTACCGAATCTTAGTTCAAAGTGGAATTGTTTGAAGAATAAAGATGTGTTAAATTGATTTAATAAATACTCTTTCGTGATTTCTATTGATTAAATAGTAATTGCAATTACAGGTTAATTGATAAAAAAGGTTCAAATTGATTGAACTTGCATTTTTAGAGCCATTAGCCACGGTGATTAATGGTCGCAATATTTTTTATGAACAATTTTGACCAATTATATATAATTTTTTTTTTATTTTATGTGAAGTTCGTGACCTATTTTTTGCAATTATCAAACATAATGATCCAAAAACAAAAACTGATATAGTTTTTTAGCTAATCTCATAATTTTCCACTGTTTTTCTTGTTTGGGATCCGATAGGTAACGCTAAATTGTGGTAGTTAGGCGCCGTCCAATTTCAATCTAATGTTGTCCTAGTTATCGTCATTGGGCTCGGCTTAATGTAAAATTAATCATATCAAAGTTGCCACTTAGTGGGCTTGGCCCAATTTAAATCATATCTAAATTGGCCCAATTTGCGAAAATTGCCTATTAATTTCTTTACAGTAGCCGACGCTTACATCTTTTGCTCGATTTTGATCTTTTGATTCTCATGTGACCTATCCACTGCGACTTGCCAACCTCGATGAAGCCGCGATAAACGTTTACGTGGTGCTCAAAGTTGGGCTCTGAGGTTCTCGGTAGATGTGTTTATGCAACTTTATGCGGGATTGATGTTGCAATTGCTTTCAATTCTTTTCCAGTTTGCTAATGTCAGAGGAAGCTTTCGATTATACTGTGTTGTATTGCTGCATTGCTTTGAGTTTGCTGAGATTTATCGGAATTTATTGTATCGATTTTAGTGGTTGCTCTGATTGATGTTTTTTTTTTATCTAAAAGCTCCGAGTCTCTCTTTGCGATGTGCATCTTCCATATTTATTGGTTGAAACAGTTTTTTATTTCTCGTTTTGTGGCATCTATGGATCATTTTGGTTTTTATTATTGTGCATCTTCCATATGTATTGGTTGAAACAGTTTGTTATTTCTCGTTTTGTGGCATCTATGGATCATTATTTTGGATTTTTATTTATTTTCTCTCTTTTTCTTGCTCCAGTGGTCCTCAGTCATAGCCCAATTCTACAAGATTCATAGATATGGTTACTAGAGAAGGCAAAGCTCAGGTAGCAACAGCTCCACCACGCGAGCTTCATGTGCGCAAATTCGTGGAGTCTCATGCTTCTGAGCTCAGTAGCTTACATTCCATCGTTGCCCACCGTTTAGAGAACAATTTTCAATCTAAAAGGAACAAGAGGAAGAGAACCACTGGGCACGATGATCGAATTGCGAAAAGGAAATATAAAAATAGGAAAATTAATATGGGAAATATTGGCGAAACCGGTCACTCAAAGAAGGAGAAAGGAAAGGTCTCCCGTCGAGTTCGAAGAAATACCGAGCTTAAGAAGAATCTGCCAAGTGGATTAAGTACGTCGGGGGATGGGACAAAGAGACTGAGAACGCATCTATGGCATGCAAAGCGGTTTACAATGTCTAAACAATGGGGGTTTTATGTTCCTCTTGGTCTTCATGGCAGGTGTTTATTGAGCATAATTAGCCACAACTATGCTCTAGTTCAATTTTTACAAGGTCTTGAAAAATCAGTTTATTATGAATATTTTGAGTAATTTGAATGTAATTTACGTTATGCAGAGGAAGAGGTTACAGGGCTGTTTTGAAGAAATTAAAACAAGGAGTACTCTTGCATGATGCAAGTTACTTCATTTGTGTCCAATTAAAGGGTCAAGAGGTCGGTGTCTAACTTACCGAAAAATTACTGTTTTCCCATGTTAAACATTCATTTACAGTGCGTGGCTTCATGTGGTGTCAATGCACTATTTTCAATTCTTTGTTTGGATATTTAGTGGCCCTGCACTGTTTTGTTCTTCTCAGGACACTTTAGTCTCCATCTTAGGTTCTGTCTTGGACCGTGAGACTTCTCAGGATATCCTCGCTGGCAACATATTTGAAAGTGCTATGGTAGATGAAGCTTTCTTTCACAATTTAATTTAAATTATTGGTACTATTACTACTCCTGCTACATTGCCGAACTTCTGAGTATTGGCTTGTTTTCTTTTTGCGATTTTTACAGCTTCATCACCCCGAAAAATTAAATGGTGCGCCTATTGCTCCGGTGACCTACATGTGGAGACCTCCATGCTCGCCAGTTAATGAGGAAAACAGTTGCATCGATGCTAACGATGGAGAAGGGATGATTGGTGATGATAAATTTATTCGCCAGCTCTGGATTTGGATACATGCTGCTGCTTATAAGGAAGCATACGATGCTTTGAGTTTGGCATGCCAAAAGCAGGTAAGTGTGAAGTGTTCCCAGTTTCAGGAAAAAATGTTTTCTATCTCTCGTGGGAATCGTTGTATGCTGCCTTCTGATATTCACTGTATCATGGTTTTTTTCTTCACAGCAATCATTGGTTTTTGTTCATGTAATGCCTGAACAATGATCATTCACCCGAAAATACGAACATTCCTGTTATGATTTTTTTTTTTCTGAAGTATCTGAGGAAATAAACTTTTATTGCAGAAGGAGATGTCCAATTGTTCAGCTGAATGTCTTTCTCTTGAGGGCCACCTCGGAAAACTGGACTTGATGGGATCGAAAGTATTTCATTTGCTGAAGAAGACTCTTGTCCCTGTTATATGGTAAGATGGTCGAAGCTTCATTTATTCCTTTCATAAAAAATTGTAATTTCATCCATATTTTACTGATACATTTTAGTTCGAAGAACATTTGGTGCATCAATAAGTGTTCAACTGATGAACACAACGATCACGGGGAACCAGAGAAGAAATCTATCTTTGAGAATGGACACAAACTTTCATCATCTGGAATTTTTTCGCTGGTTGTGAAGGACCCTCGTGAATCAACAAGCAAAGAACATTCAGATTCTTCTGAACATGAATCAAAGTGTCCAAGAGAGTTCATCGAACTGTGGGACACCACCGAAGGTGTTTCCCCTCCTTTGGAGGAAAGTGCTGTCTCTACAGAGAGACATCGGAAACGTAAGAAATTATTTTGTCTCGGTCAAAAAAACGACGAAGCTTCAAATGCTTCACTCGAAGGAAATTACTCTAGAATTTGCCCTGTTATGCTCCTGAAAGACAAAAACCACGAAGATTCCATCACAAGGTAAACAAACACAGTTTCTTGCATCTGTCTTATGTCCCGTTTCCCGAACCTCAAACTAGTGATCTTTTAATGGAGCTGACGAAATATTTATCAGAAGACATTTCTTTCGCATTTTTTCCCCAGATGTTCCATCATTCTTCCTTTATGTTGGGTGAAGCCATTTTGGATTAGTCTTATATCAAACGGTGCAAATGCCATAGGCCTGAGAGAGAGGCACTGGGTTTCTAGTGAGGTATTTTTTTTTTTTTAAATTCAGTTGAATTACTACTACTATAATGTTAAATTTATCCCCCCTTTTTGCAGATTACTTTACCAAATTTTCCGTTGGACTTCCCCGAATGCAAGGGGTATCATAAATTTATGGAAAATGAGGCACTCGAGTGTGAGAACAAAGCAAATCTCCGCCCGCTTAGTAAGAGGAGTCCAAAGATCCCAATTCCTCCTCCATGGAACTGCGTGGAACTAACTTACAAGAATATATTCAACAAACTTAGCACCGAAAGCAATGAAAATGAGAACCCGGGAAATGGAATGCCCGATTGTCACAATTCATCATCTGGGATTGTAATAGCAAGGAAATCGTTGAAAGTGGGTGCTTTAATGGACAATGGTGTTATGAATCATTTGCTCCCCAAAGATTCGACGAGCTTTCTCCGTGTTCTTGTTCGAGCGTGTAAAGAAGGAGCCTTCGAACAAGGAGCGGTAATCTGTGCACCGCGTGATGATGATGTGATTCGGTGGAAAGAAAGGTCCTTGTAATTCGTTTTTAGGTTATTCTTGGTAATAATTTTCCAGTGCAACGCCGTTGATAACATATTATTCACGAAAATTTGCAGGTTAGAAAGAGATGATAAAGCATTTCAAGTACCGCATTCTTCAGTGCATTCGTATTTTGTGCAACTGCCTTCCGGTGACTGGGAACTTCAAGTGCCTGAGAATCCACCTCAACACGAACACTATAGGTGGCCTATTGGCTTCATAACAAGCGGGTTCGTTCGAGGAAGGCAAGTGTAAAATTGAATGATCATATATTATATCTAAACAAATTGAGCTTTTTATCCTTCATTTCAATATTTTTCTATTTTTATCACCGGGATTTGCTGTTCGTAACCAAAACTCGCTGTAATTTACCTACGTAAAATGCAGCAAGAAGTCGGTGGCAATGGGGTTTTGTGAGGCGAGTTTGCTCTCTAAGCTCCGTGAGGATCAATGGAGGGCAGTAGCTAAGGAGAGGCAAAGGAAGAAGGAAATCTATGTTATGGTAAGGAATCTGAGGTCTACTGCTTATAAACTTGCTATTGCCACCATTGTTTTAGAACAACAAGAACATGATCTCATATTTATGTGAACGCGAGCACTGATGATCTAATTTTACCTTTATTTTTATTACAAAAATATTTATTATTTCATTCATTTAGTGGAGGACACATAAAAGAGAACACTAATGATCAAAGACCGGATAATATTATTAAGGTTTAGTAATACGTATACGTATTCGGGCATTCATCCACCGGAGAAAGAAGAAACAAGACGATTCCAATATGATGGATTGTATATAAATACATACATGAGAAACTCATCTATTTCTTGACACTTTTATTACCACCGTTGTCTGCGGTCCCCGCTCCTTGAGCGGCCTTCTTTGCCGCCTTTTCTTGAAGTGCCTTAGCATCCCTAATCACACAGAAAAAATACGATGTCAGTACGAGAAATTGGCAACAATGTTAACTAGTCTGTAAACTAGGCAAATCAGGTAAGCAACAATAGGATAGATCCATGCGTACGTCACAGGTTTGCTCAAAGTGTTTGGTAGTCAGAGGGATTTGATCCTAAAACTGCATCCCCTCCAAATACCTTGAGAGTCTCAGTCTGACCACTAGGTCATGCCTCATTGGCATGGTCCATTAGTTCAGTGTAAGAAAAGTACGATCAAGAAACGAAAAATGACGGGGAATTCAAAATCCATCTGCAAACATGTAAGTTGAAAGAAATTGGGGGAATAAACTTTTGTTAATCGCAAAGATTTGCGACGTTAATGAGCAGATCTGACCTAAGATTGGTCTCCTCTTTCCTATCCAGTTGGATTTTTGACAATTTTCAATGGCGTGTTGAAAATCCAACGTAATTGATTTGGATCCTTGAAAAGGCTTATGAAGATGCACAAATCATTACAATCACATCACATCATTCTCTGTTGTGAAATTAGCATAAATCCATCGAAATTTAGACTAATCAACTAATCTAACACACATAAGCCCACAAGACAAGGAAATCCCCAACCGAAAATATGAGGTTTTGGCAATAAAAACCCCAAAAAAAAAAAATAATAATAAAGTTGAGATACCTCTCACGGCGCTGTTCTGGTGTCAATCCATCATCTTTTCCCTTGGCTTTGCCACTGCGTGCCTGAGCCCTCTCTCTATCACGATCTCTTTGATTTCCACGTTCGATTCTCAGTCAAGGAAACTCACGAAATCGATAACCAGGAAAAATTAGAGAAGCAAAACATTGTTTTTCATCGAGAAAAATTATAGCATTCCAATAAAAAAAAAAAAGGAAAAAGACGCAATAAATTGATGCCGATAATCAATCTAACGAAAGGATATGAGTCATGGCGATGAACCGCGTCCGAGGAGTAGATGAGGAACGAAACGATCGACGGCTGGGAACAGCTTGCAGATTCGCTGTTTCTTTATTTAGGTTTATATAATAGCCAAAGATGTCAACTTTAATCATGTGATGCCTTTCTTTCTCTACAAGTTGACTTCTCTACGTATTTTTGTAAAATTATGTTCTTTAATTCGCATCTTACTCGATATATTAATTATTTATCGTTACTTGCTCCCACAATTTACTACTTGCCGAATTCATTTCTCTCTACCCTCTCCCAAAAAATAAATATTTTTTTTGTTGAACATATTACTGAAAATAAAATATAAGATTAAAGTTTTGAAATATTTCTCCAAATTTAAGATTTTAGCTTAAGAAAATTGTTTAAAACGGTCTTAGATCTCAAGGACGAAGATGAATACGGCGACCACCCGCAAAAGAAAAAATCAACATCAAGATGTATTAAGATAAATATATAAAATAAAAATATGTTGGGTTGTCGAACTCAATCATACGTCGGTATAGATGAAATAATTATGACCTACATATAAGCTTGTGGATTATCCCTCTATCGCCAATTGATTTTAATATGGATATCCTTGCATGGGCTTATATGTAAGGCTCGTGGGTTTGAATTAGATGAGTTGAAATCCCAACAATTAGTGCGGTGATCATGGATCGAACACACACTGATATTTTGAGCTCAAATATGATGTGGATGATATGCCCACACCCTTGCAATGATTGTGGGGATTGCGTTGATTGCTCGATTGAGAGCAAGTCGATCTGGTTGGTGTATTGGTAGAAAGTCTTCCTTAACATTGACGGCGGTCACGGTACTTGATAATTTTTGTTGGAGAGAATGTCGTGTCAGTTGTCATGTGTTTAAGGAGAGAATTGTTAGGGTGTCAAACTTAATACCACATCAGGTAGATGAAACAAATATAGCATTCATATATAAGCTTGTGGTCCCCAAATGATGACCTAGTGGTTGGGCTTGCCGATTATCAAACGTAAAGTCTCGAGTTCAAATCTCACCAATGACTCTGGCTATCGTGTCTATAGTTGACTGGTGATAACCCTTCATGTGTTGTATAAAAAAATTTTGATATATTGTTAATTGGTTTTAGAGTTGAATGTCGCATGAACTTATATATAATGCTCATGAGCTTCGATGAAGAAGATCTTATATCCCAACAAGACACCGTACACTATAAAAGCATAAGTTTAATAAAGATAAAATCGAAAGACGTCGTTTGAATTGAAGATATAAAAGAATCAGAGCCAAGTCGACAAAAGTAGCAGCAGACATGAAAAAAAAAAGATAAATAAACAAAAAGCAAAAGAAGTAAAATAAAAAACATGCACTAAAGGGACAACTCATTCCATGCAGTCGTTTTTCATTTATTCCCTATATATTCCATATCCATCTTCAAACACTCACAATGCAAAACCTCTACGAACCTTAAAAAACAACATAAATAATGGAGTCATCATCATCATGGCCACCGCCATTGGAACTGAGATTAGTTGTAGCACCGTTGTTGATGACGATACTACTCATCGGCTCCACGTTCGTGGTGGGTCCCACGAGCGGTGCGTCGACGTGGTGCGTGGCGAGGAGCGAGGCGAGCGACGAGGCTCTGCAGACGGCCCTAGACTACGCGTGCGGCTCGGGAGCGGATTGTGCCCCGTTGCAGCCGTCGGGGCTCTGCTTTCTCCCGAACACGGTGCAAGCCCACGCCTCGTACGCCTTCAACAGCTACTTTCAAAGACGGGGAAACGCTCCCGGCTCGTGCTCATTCGGCGGGGTCGCAACCTTTGCAAGAACCAATCCAAGTATGTAGTAATGTAATCCCAATGACTTCAAGAGTTTCTTTTTATTAATCAACTATTATTCTTATTATATATCATGGTTAACTATTTTTTTTTGCATAAGCTAGAGATAACAATTTTAGGACGTCCATTTAGAGTTGCAAATTAAAGAAATTGAATTTCAAAATTGAAGCAATTTAAGAACGCAAGAGTCGGAAACTTAATTTACGTGTTGTGTTGCTAAGTTTGGAATAAGCCCTGAGTTGTGTTGCTAAGAAGTTAAATCTTACGTGTCTGTTTCATGACACTCAATTTACGAGAGTGCATTTAAGGACATCACTTTCATAATCGAAGCAATTCATGGACACGAATAAGTTTCGGATGCATTGAGTCATTAAATTCTTCCATTTTTTTTCAAATTAGGTGTCCTTAAACGGCAACAACTCAGTTGAAAACTAGGAAAATCTCGCCCCTATCTTGGTTGACCCAAAAAAGTAGTTAAAAGCCTTATTTATCATCCTTCAATTATTCTTTATGCATGTTTTTCTTACATATTTAAGTTTATTCAATCGAAGATCTAAATCTCGAGTATATTTCCAGGTTATGGGTCTTGTGTTTATCCATCATCTCCAAGGTATGGTTCTCTTGCTCCTGCTTGCTGCTTTACTTTGCACTTTAATGGTTAGCTTTTCTTTTTCTCAAAGTTGTGTCGTTGCTCTTTTGACCGTCGTACTTGCCTATTTTAATATTTCTTTTTTATTTTTATTTTTTCACATTGTATGTCTTTCTTTTTCTTTTGTTTACAGTAACGCGGGAGGGACACTAGCATCTCCCGGCGGCGGAGGGGTAATACCGCCGCCACCGCCTTTAATTACAACAATGCCCCTGTACGGAGGAGGAACGGGGCTGAGCCCACCTGGGATTTCCGATAGTAGTGCTTTCTCCAAGGACGATTATTTGGCATCGACGACGTCGTTTGCCTTTACTTGTTTGGCTATTTTCTTGTGTTAAGTGGATGTTAGTTGCTTTGCTTTGCTTTGCTTGATCTATATATTTCTTAGGCTAGTTTTAGGACAGTTTTGAGCAGTTGACCAACAGCCATCATTGCAAGAAATTCTAAATTGATTCTTTCTTAACCATCATGTCTAAGTACAGATTATTACATAAAAGAGAAGCAAAAAACAGTTTCAAAATGTTAAACTAAGATTAAATAAAATCCCATTCATAGAGAAAAACATTCAGCAATACAATGGTATACAACATTCTCACTATTTTTGTTTTCTTTATTTCCCAAGCAGCTTTTATCGAACAAGCGCGTGTGTATTGTGTATGTCTTAAAAACTAAATATCAGCTCTCCTGGAGTATCTCACCACGTGGCGCCTCCTCCACAGCTGATACATCACCATATGAAACGCATCCAACGGCTCAGCCTCTTCCTTCCACCGCAGGTGCCTGCTAGCCGCCACCGCCAAGCCCCTCATCTCCGCGTGCCTCTCCTCTCCCGTCCCCCTCAGCGCCTTCACAGCACCCTCCGAGCCACGCGCCACAAGGGCCACGTCGGACCATCTCAGGACGTCCATCAACGGCAGGTCCTGGATCGGGCGGTCCACGATCACCACCGGGACACAGCCCGCTCCCATGGCCTCCGCCACCTTGGAGGCATCGCCGTGGTAGAGAAACAGACAGAACTTACTCTTAGATAGCGCCGCCGCGTGGTCCCACTGGCTCGGCCGCTCGAGGACCAAGAAATTTCGGCCCAGCTTGCTCTTGACGGCGTTGACGACCGCGTCTGCCTCCGTTTTTCCGTCCCAGTTAAGGTAGGCCAGCGTCTCGGAGTCGGAGGAGGAGTCCACCGGAGGCGGCGGCGTGGGTGACGTGTCGTTGGTGAACGGAGGAGGGAGGGTGATGTCTTTGTGGGGGATGAAGCGGCCGGAGGTGACGGGGAAGACGGAGATTTGGACGGCGTTCTTCTTGAGCTCGAGCACGTTCCTGTCGGAGGAGTAGTCGATGCCGGAAGGAGACAGGAAGAAGTGGTCGGCGCCTAGGGTTCTGTTCCAGTAAGGGTAGGCGCTCCTGAGCTGCCTAACGACGCGCCCCAGTGCGCGCGTGGTGGTGGTGGGGGAGAAGGGGACGAAGAAGAGGTGGGCTTCGTCGGGGTTTTGGGTGGTGAAAGGGCTGCGGAGGAGGGAATCATAGAAGAGGGAGGCGGCGGGGGAGTCTTGGAAATTGAAGGGGTTCGTCGGCGGGTTGCTGTTGTAGGCGAAGATTTTAAGCGTGGAGACCATGTTTTGGTAGTCGCGGTGGAGGGTGGTGGCGCCGGAGAGGTAGGGACAGGGCGGAGAGGAGGCACCGGCGGCGGAGAGGAGGAGGAGGAGGAGGAAGAAGAAAGAGGGAAGAGGACTGAGTCGTGGCGCCATTGGTTAAAGTCAGAGATTGAACTATTGAATTGAAGTTTCTTGTTCTGTTTTTTTTTAACTATGATGAGCTGTACTTGCACACAATCAATTTGGGTAGTTGAAACATAACTTTCAACTTGTTTTTATAGGGATTGTCTATTTTTTCTATTTTTATATTCTGACACGAAGTGTTTTATCTCCGGTAGGCCTCCTATGTTGGAATAATAAGACAAAATTAATTGATGACATTGTTGGGCTTCTGTCGAATTTTATTCTAAGATTGTCCTGAGCCCAAATCACTACTAAGAATTGAATCGGAATTCTCTTAAATGGATCAATTTTTTACCTACTAAAATAATTTTTATCCCCTATCCTTTTCCACCATAGATGGTGGATTTTTTTTTTCTCGTTCTCTTTGTGGAAACTTTTATTTCTTTGAGTGGTCTCGTGGGGTGGGAGGTACTTCCATAAAAAGACGAACTTTTTTATTATGAAGATATGAAATTGAAGAGTATTTATTACATATTTGAGTTCAACAAACACTGTCATGGAGTTTCAGGCTCACTTAACATTATTTTTAGTAACGCGGTAAATTCTGATCTTTTGGCTAAGTAAATTTTGGACCGGTGGTGTACTAAATGAAACTATACCAACCAGTTAAACCGCACTAAAGCATATCTATGTGCTACATGCCGACTCAAAGTACTTATATATATCGAAATGGTTGGGCCAAATTCTACTTCACATTGAAGTAGGTGGTAAAAGAACAAACACGCACGTTCGTGTATCTAACAACAAGGAGACATCATCATGTACAAACATGTGGAAATCGAATGTACTACTGATAATGTGGTGGTTCATTTAATGTTAGAAGCAATTTGCTCAACGTTGTCCCTTTTTCCAACTGTGATTGAATGCAACGCCTGAGCTTTTCTATTACCATGCTTGTCATTAACGGTAATGTCGTTCTTGAAGGAAATGTAATATCTGACATACGATGAAACAAACCGAGAAATTCGACATCATAATAGTATATATCGCGGCGGTCAAGGGGAAAAATTATAGTCTGAGTTTACCGTTTTGATAGTTGGCCTTCTTGAAGACGAATGCATGAGGCAGAGCCGAGCGGCGGTTATCATCCTTTTAATCTCGTCCCCGTCGGAGTCTTCATTAAGGAGGGATCGACGAGCTGCTCGTACAGACCGCGAGTCAGCAAATTCTTTGCCCGCAAAATAGCATGTTATTACCCGTTTTGGTCCAGGTGCTAGAAATGTCAAATGACCGTTTTTACCTAAGAAGCTTACGTTTGAAGGAGTAAAAATTTGATCTTATTTATTTTTATTCTCAACACGTCCTCTCACGCGTAAGCTGATTTCTTTCTTATTTAGCCTTAGACGTGGATTTTTTCTTAAACGGGTGGTCGTGATGGTTCATACGCATGACCATTTAGTTTGAACTCTGATACCATATTCACCTATTTTAATATTATATGTTATATTTCCAATAGTATTAAACGACGCATTACCCAAGGTACCAAGTTCTCTTGATTCGAAACCGGTTGAATAGCTACTTTCCCGGTGATCAATTCCAACAGCACTACCCCGAAAGCGTACACGTCTATCTTCTCATCGACTTTTCCGTACATCATGTACTCCGGGGCCAAGTATCCCGATGTCCCGATGAGATGGAAAGGGTTTTTGTTCACACATATGGGATGATCTTCCGTAGCAGCTCCAAAGTCTGACACCTGCAAACGTTAAAGATTCCTAGATTTCATCGACCATACCTGCTGTTAAATGACCACTTCACCTAGATCGTCTTATATATTAATTTTATATTATATATATATATATATATTAACATATCCCTTTACTTATACGTTGATTTATCATTTATCTAACTATAGTCGTGCAATTTATTCTTATGTCTAGTCGTGAGGATTCGTATCATGACCTCTTGGCACGAGTTTTGATATGATGTTAAATAACCACTTCACCTAAAAATTTAAGCTTGAAGGAAGTGTACCGACATTGACACCTAGTCGAAAAACAGACTCACTTGTGGTTTGCAGTCTTCGGAGAGGAGGATGTTGGACGAACTCAAGCCTCGGTGTACGACGGGAGGCGCCCGAGAATGAAGATGCTCCAACGCCTTCGCCACTCCGATGGCAACTTTCATCCTCTCGCCGAGGCGGTACATTGTGCTGTATATATTCAAAATCGGTGTCCACACAGCAACCTCGGGAGTCAAACACTACATGAAGCATGGAGTGGCCATAAACCGACCGTAGCACACTTCAAAATATTTGGAAGCGTGGCGTATGCTCATGTTCCTGATCAGAAGACAACCAAGCTTGATGACAAAAGCAAAAAGCTTATTTTCATTGGCTACGATGAGAAGACGAAGGCTTACCGACTGTTCGATCCAGAAAATAAAAAGGTGACGGTCAGTCGAGATGTTCGTGTAGATGAAGAAAGCTCGTGGAATTAGAAAGAAGAAGAAAATACAACGCAAGGAGAACCGTTGAGCGTGGCACCAATACCCATCCCGGTGGTATCTCAAGAAAATAACGATGACGATGAACCAAGGCAGCCTAAGATGCGAAGCTTGCAGGATCTATACGAATCAACTGAAGAAGTACACTTAGTCTGCTTGTTGGCCGATTCGGAACAAATCAGTTTCGAAGAAGCGGCAAGAGACAAGAGATGGAAGGCGGCGATGGACGAGGAGATCAAGGCAATTGAAAAAAACGAGACGTGGAAGCTTGTTGAATTGCCGCACGGTCATAAATCCATCGGAGTAAAATGGGTTTATAAGAAGAAAATGAATGCTCAAGGAAAAGTCGAGCGTTACAAGGCGAGACTCGTCGCGAAGGGCTATCGACAACGAGCGGAAATAGACTACGATGAAGTTTTTGCTCCTGTTGCAAGAATGGAGACAATTCGTTTGCTATTGGCCCAAGCTGCGCAACTTAGCTGGCCGATCTATCAGATGGACGTAAAGTCTGCTTTTCTTAACGGGGATCTCGAGGAGGAAGTCTACGTGGAGCAGCCTCCGGGATATTCGAAACGATGAGAAGAAAGTAAGGTGCTGAAGTTGAAGAAAGCATTATACGGGCTAAAACAAGCGCCTCGAGCATGGAACACCCGGATCGATGGATATTTTAAAAGGAACAAGTTCGAGCAATGTCCATTCGAACATGCCCTCTACATCAAACGAGAAGGAGAGGAAATGATCATCGTCGCCCTTTATGTTGATGATCTAATTTTCATGGGGAGTAGCGAGAAGATAATCACATACTTCAAGAAGGCGATGACGAAGGAATTCGAGATGACGGATTTGGGACTGATGAAATATTTTCTCGGTCTCGAAGTCGAACAAAGAAGCACGGGAATCTTCGTCTCACAAGAAGCGTACGCGAAGGATATATTGAAGAAAAATAAAATGGAGGAAAGTAAGCCGGTAGCTACACCGATGGAGCTCGGAGCAAAATTGTCTAAGTTTGAGGGAGGACAAGGAGTAAACTCAACCGAATATCGAAGTCTCGTAGGAAGTCTGCGATACTTGACGTGCACCAGACCCGATATCGCTTACAGCGTTGGAGTTGTTAGCCGTTACATGGAAGAACCGAGGCAGTCACATCTTAAAGAAATCAAGAGGATTCTTCGATACATTCGAGGAACACAATCACTCGGATTATTCTATTCAAAGACGAGTGACAACAAACTGATCGGATATTCGGATAGTGACTGGTGTGGAGATATTGACGATCGAAGAAGCACGGGCGGCTATGTATTTTTTCTCGGGAGCACTGCATTTACGTGGCTATCGAAAAAGCAACCAATCGTGACTCTGTCAACCTGCGAAGCAGAATATGTAGCAGCATCGTGGTGTGTGTGTCATGCAATCTGGCTGAGAAATTTATTGCTCGAGTTAAATCTTCAGCAACTCGAGCCAACCGAAATTCGAGTAGATAATAAATCGGCGATCGAGTTGGCGAAAAATCCAGTTCATCACGAGAGAAGTAAGCATATTGATACTCGTTTTCACTTTATTAGAGAACACGTGAAAAACGGAGATGTGAGGATGGTACATGTTGCGAGTCTGGACCAGGTTGCAGATATTTTGACGAAGCCGCTACCGACAAGTACGTTCGAAAATTTGAAAAGGATACTCGGAATGAAAGACCGGAAGGCATTGAGCTTAAGGGAGGAATTTGTTGGTTAATCTCAATGCGGGACCTAAAGGAAGAAAAAAATAAATAAAAACAAAAAAGGGAGACCACGTTTTTGAGGAGAAAACAAAGAAAACCAAAATCCTTGATTTGAGGAGAAAACAAATAAAACCAAAATCCTTGATTTGAGGAGAAAACAAGAAATAAAATTAGAGTAAAACAAGGAAGAATTCAAGAAAGAAAATTGAAACTTGCGTGTGATTTTTTTACTTGTCTTGTAGTGGGTGTCTTAGTATTATAAAGAGATCATGTAATAAAAAAAAAAATGTGAGACAGTGTAAGAAAGAAGAAAATACATATTGCTAAGAAAAAATATTTTGGCTCCAAACGTGTCCAAACACTGATCAAGTATCAAAATACTCAAACACACATCACAATACGAAAGCAATAATAGAGAAGAAATCAACACGAGTGAGCTTCAGATAGTAACGGGATTTAGCGAAATACTTTAAAACAACAATTTCCTTCTTGAAATGTTTCGGTGACTATCGGATGACGACTGACTGCTGAGTGCCTTTCTTTAATACTTAACAAAATATCAGGGTCTCGAAATTCAACGCTATTGATTCGTTTTTGGCTTTGCCAATGCCATTTAATTGTCCCCCATTTAATCTCTAAAACGGGGCTCCACCAGATGCAGGGCGTCTTTAGTTTCAAGATAAATGCATTAGTGCACAGTATTAAATAATAATGTAAGCCTTAAGTCTCGAATTTACATGTGGTGAGCTATGCGTTAACTTTGTTCGTCACCTTATTATACAAAAAGGGTCTGTCGGGTTCGATTTGGTTTGGAGAATTATACATTCGTATTCGTGTTTAACCAATACGCTGTTCTCGAACTCTCAAACACAATTATGTGTTCACTATTTGCCCTCAAATTTTTTCTTTCCTGAATATAACGCGTATATCAATCAGGGAAGAAATCGTGCAATCAGTATCACTGAAGTAACTCAAACTGATGGAGAAAATGTTACATTAATAAGCAGCAAAAATATTAAGTAGAGTTGAGAAAATGACAATAAGAAAGGGGCCCACGGCTGGGTGAGGAGTCGTCGGCGGTCGTCGATTTGTGGAAACGCCAAGTTTTTCTTTTCCTATTGCGGCATTGATTCTCAACTCCCATTTTTAGAAAGTTTGTGCTGATTAGCCGCGGGCATCGTCGTATCGAATTCTTACGCCGGGTTTTCCTTTTTTTTTTGACTGTTCGAGATCTTCGCGCAAATAATTGTGAACAATCAATCGGCTTTATTTTTCGGTAATGTAACCCAACTTTTTTTTTTGCGAGCAGGCGCTTTATTTGCAATTCTGCGGTTTTTTACCTCGAGCCCACTAATTGTTCGAGATTGATTTCATGATCGAGAGAGTAATTTTTCGTTTATTTAGCGAGCTCGCGAAATCAACGCGTCGATCGGGATAAAATAACTAGTACGGTTCAAGGAATTTACGCAAGATTTACGCGCAAAAAAACGATCAAGAAGTAATTCGTTGGCACGCTTAGCTATAATAAGAACTTTGCAGAATTGGTAGAGACGGCCAACATAGTACAACCAACAAACACAACATGAGATGGCTAACAACTCGTTCAAAACCTCGTAACATTGGTCTCCTCCGTCTCCAAATCTCCGAGCGAAACAAAACTCGGAGCATACAAACATGCGCTGAAGTGACAATCAACGTCGTCACTTAAGCTCAAGTCGATCAAATCGGTTGTCTTCTTAGTACTGCTCGAATAGCAGAACAAGTGAGGCTGCAGTAGCTCTTGCAAGGCCATGAAGACATCGTCCTCTCCGAAAACGTTTAGCAGATCATTTCAGGGCTTCTGCCTAAAATAACGCACTCTTTCTCCCAAGTTTTGCTTTCGTAGCAACTCATGCGATATATCACAAATTCGCCCGGAGACGTATCGTCGCACAGACACAAACATCCCTTTAAGACGAATATCTCCTGAAAATCCCATCCAGATTCTATTACAGGAGCGCGAAACTTAGTGAAACCCTCGGTTTCGAGATCGAAACAAGAAACCCACCAAGAGCCATCCTCCGTGTCCATGGCCAAACAGTGAAGATTCCCGTTCAAGAACGTGCCTTTAGAATAATTATCATTGTATTCTAACAGCTCTTGATCACCTGTTGTGACGGCGATGTTCCTCCACGATCTCTTCCCCAGTGTGTACACTTGGCAACGAAACCTCAGGTTCCCAACCGCGTTACGGCTTGCTTCCATTTCGATCTCGTAGTACATCCTTACAACCTTGTACTGTGCACTCGATCTGCTTACACCGAACCCGTAGAGGATTTGCAAGGGATAGTGCATTTCAGCCTCCGGAGGCGGTGCGGGAAAACTCATGCACTCGCGGGTGATGGGATTGCATATGTAGTTTTGTTGCTCGGGGCTATCGCTGGTGCACATGGTTCGGTATAAAATCAAACCGTTGATCGAGCCCTCGACGTTGATCCACGGGTTCGGTGGCAGCCCTTTTGTGATCTCCGTCACGTTTAATTCTATGAGCCTCTTGGGACGAAGCTCGTGATTTTCATGTTCCACCTCGAAGATTTTGAACACGGTTGATTTAGAATCGTCGTCTATGAACTGGCTGATGAATAGCCATCCCGTGGCTGGCTTGGATTTCTGCTGGGAATGTGATCGAGTGAAATGGGGAGTTTCAAGCAGGTTTTGCCATGGCTTGCACACACACTTGCAGGTGAAAACGTCAGTGACTTGGATTCTTGAGAGGATTTCGACGATGATGTCCTCTGGTAGATCTGCGAGCCTTTCGAGATTCATATCTGCTACTGATGTTTTTTTTTTTTGTTGTCGTTGAAAATATTTGGGGTGGCGGGCGCTTGTTGTAAGAGAATAGAGAGTGCTTTTTGCTTTAATAAGAATATTAGGGTTTTGAAATCCAAATGAAGTGAGTGTGTTACTATTTTGACCTCGATGTTAATTCAACTTTCTCTGAAATTGATTTTGGCAATTCTATTTAATGGTCCCTTTTCAATAATTAATATATTTATTCTCAAAAATTGCATTCTTTTAATATTATAAAAATTACAATGGAATAATGTATTTTTGTTTTTATTTTCATTATACTGTATTATATGTTATTTTATTTAACATGGTTAATTTTTTTTTGTGAACGAGAAGATCCTTCCGCGTCGGGTTCAGATCTTCTACGCCATTTTTGTGCGCCACTTTTTGTCCCGCACTCTTGCTTCCGTGTCTTACTACAAAATTTAGTTGTCGCTAACCGATATTTCAATCATTAACCGTTTCCCGCCCAAATAGGCCTCGACAATTTATTTGCGCTAAATATTGCCTAATTCAACTATCATACGAGTAAAAAAAATTCGTTAATAGGGATTTCATGTTTGACGAGTTCTCTCATCAAGAAAGATTAACTACATAAACCTTGTCGAGACCAATTTTCCGAATAAAACTTATCAATCAGAATGGGAATGAGATCGAGCAGGTTTAGCATGACTTGCACACGCTAATATTGTTAGCTAGGGGTGATAATGACGAAGATCTATGAGCTATATCGCAAATAATTTGCGTTGTTCGCGTAATATTTTAAAACAGCGCCCATAAAAAATAAAATGCATCATAACCATCCCGACGTTGATCTCGATTCGTCATCGATGAATTGGCTGACAAATGACCATCCCGTGGCTGGCTTGGATTTCTGGGAATGTGATCTAGTGAAAATAGGGGAGATTCGATTAGGGTTTAGCCATGGCAACAGAATGCTAACGAGCACAGCCTTACTTAAAAAAAAAAAAAACCGAATCTTCAATAACTAAGAACTCATTCAAAACCTTGTAATAGTGGTCTCCTCCGTATCGAAATCTCCAAGTGAAACAGAACTCGAAGCATAAAAATATGCTTTGAAGTAACAATCAAAATTCATCACTGAGAGGTTCGAGCAGATTAACTCAGTCATCTTCTTAGTACTGTTCGAATAGTACTGCAAGCGAGACTGTGGCTCGAGAAAAATGTTCGCAAGCATCGGTGCTCTCGGTTCAAAGAATATATATATATATATATATGCATTAGAGGAATATATATATATATATATATATATATGTTTATTTGCAGTGTAAACCTTGCAGTATGTAATGCAAGCTTTGGTCTCGACTCGTGTTTGAAATTTTTCTCTTGCTCTTGTAAATATGGCGTTCGCTTTATTTACGTGTATTTTAGTTGTATAATAACTAGACACTTGGTGCCACGATGTGGCGGAATCAGAAGTGAAGTATCGACAAAATTATACTCAACAAACATGCAATTTGTTAAGTCTACGTGCGAAAAAAAGAGGTACACAATATGTTGGATACGCCTTTATAATTATACGGTAGATAATTTCATCCCAGTGATGGCGAAGATGCCACAAATGATGCAAACGTTTTGCAGTAACTAATTATATAGCAAACACCATCACACTCTAAAAAAAAAAACTACACACGTACACATAGCCTGCAATAACTACAATTAAATTCATTCAAAACCTTGTAACAGTGGTCTCCTCCGTCTCGAAATCTCTGAGCCAAACAAAGCTCGGAGAGTACGAAAATGTGCTAAAGTGACAACCAAGACCGGCACTGACGTTCAAGTGGATTAAATCGGTTTTCTTCTTAGAACTGTTCGAATAGAAGAACAAGCGAGACTCTCCCACTTGCAAGGCCATTAAGACATCACCGTCTCCATCTCCGAAAATTTTTACCAGATAAACTTTCCCGAACATCGCACCTAGAACATCAAGGCCTCTGCTTATAACACGCTCCTTCTCCCAAGATTTCTTTTCGTAGCAGCTCAGTCGATAAATTACAAACTCGGTCTCAGATGCATCGTTGCACGGGCACAAGCAGTCCTTTAAAACTACAATCTCCTGAAAAAACCAACCATATTCTATTACAGGAGCCGGAAACTTAGTGAAGTCCTCGGTTTCGAGATCAAGACAAGAAACCCACCAAGAGCCCTCCGAGTCTTTGACAAGAAAATGAAGATTCCCGTTCAAGAAAGTGCATGGATTTTCAGGATTGTATTCCAACAACTCGTGACCCAGTGCAACATCATCAATAATGCTTCTCCACGATCTCTTCCCGAGAGTATACACTTGGCAAACAAACGTTGGATTTCCAACTACTGCTTTACCACTGCTCACTTTATCTTTATCGAATTCCTTGTACATCATCCTTACAATCTTGTACATGGCACTCGATCTGCTTACACCGAATCCATAAAGGGCCATCGAGGTATTATCATACATTGCAATATCTTTACGAGGCGGTGAAGGAAAACTCATGGACTCGCGGGATATGGGATTGCATATGTAGAGTTGATCGGAGCTCGACCTCGTGCCCGTGGTTCGATAGAAAATCAAACCGTCGGTGGAACCCACGACTTCAATAATCGGTTCCTGAGTTAGACCGTCAGAGATTTCCGCCGCGTCTAATTCAATGAGTCTCTTGTGACGAAGCTCGTGGTTTTCTTTTTCGATCTCGAAGATATTGAACGCGGCTGATTTTACTTCGTCGTGGATGAATTGGCTGAGGACTAATAACCATCTCTTGGCTGCAGGTTTGGAGTGTTTGGAATAATGAGATCGAGCAAAATAGGGAGATTCGATTAGGGTTAGCCATGACTTGCACACGGATTTGCAGGTGAAAACGTCTCTGATTAAGACTCTTGAGAGGATGTTGACGATGATCTCCTCTGGCATATTAGAGAACTTTCCACGATCCATTGCAGATGGGAGTTAAAAATTATTGGGTGACTGATGATCACTGCGGAGAAAATAGAGCGCCTTGCTTTAATAACAATATTAGGGTTGGTTTTAAAATTCAAACGAAATAAAGGTATTGGCAATGAACCTTGCTTATTCAACATTTTCTTAATTCGACTTGGTCGTTGCTATTTAATAGTATCTTCTTTATTTACAAATATATACAAGTTTTACTTGAGGGAGTTTTACTTAATGAGCTATCCCACCAATATTTTTTATTTGCAAAATGAATCTTTAGTGATAAAATTAATATCAGAATGTGAAACTTTTAACTTTAATTATATCCCACCAAACCCTAAATCCACCGTATCTAGTCATGACTGATGAGAGAATTCCAAAGTAATAGGGTAGGGAAGAACTACCATATCCAGAAATTTCTTCAGATAAGACCAGGTATATTCTTGATCAAGGTAAGAAATTCTTCAAAGTGAATCTTACATTTTGAATAAAAATATAAAAGCCATCACTTAATGTGGCAATTGTTCCGTTATGGATTCAATTTAAATTTCCTCAGTTAGATCTTAATATAGGGATGGCTGATTCATAAAATCAACAAGGAATGTAGTATTCAACATGGCAGTAGTTGCTTCAAAAGAGAAAAACATGCAATGGTGATGGTAGAGATTACCTCTCAATAAAGAACTCAAGGTCCCTGCTGGTCGTCTTCATTCGGGTTGGGTTTTCGTAGCATAAAGCCATGAAAGAATTAGGTGAAATTCTTGTTTACAAAAAGAGAAAAAGAACAACAAAACAGATCAAGAAGTGCCTAAAGCCAGCGAGTCAATTGTATTACCACGCCGTTATGGAAAATAATCCAGCATAGATGGAAAAAAAAAAGTTAGTTCAGTTCAAAGAAGACACACTGATCATAGTGTTCGATTATCAAAGAAAAGAAAAGCTAGTTCAATTCAAAGAAAAGAAACATAATTTTCTCTAGCACAAGTTCATGGTCGAGAAGAAGAAACGCTTGGTGCACTTTGGGTGCTGCTGCTGCTGCTGCTGGGTTCACGACCACCATCGCCCATGATGTTTTCTTCGTCAAACAATCTCGAGCGTTGCATTCTATAGCGAGAATTAGGTTATATATGGATTTAGATATCGAAGAGAAGAGATGATATCTCAGAGAATATTTATTTTGCGAGAGACACACTTATACACATTACACACACCTGACGGGGGACGATGGTGGTACTGGTGAAGAACTCCTCTTCCTCCTCCTGCATGCCAACGTTTCCCTCAGACAATGTGAGGCGTTGCATTCTTGCAAGGAGGTTGACATCATCAGCTTGTTGTCTTCGTCAGACTGGAGGAGACGTTCCACGGTGCGCCCCTGTAATCGAAATCAAACAAGGGCCGCGGCCAAATTTAACATCAAACCATTAAGGAGGATCCATTAATTGAGGAAACAAACAAGTTAATTTTTTTTAATTTTATGTAACCTTATTACCTCGTATTGTGTTCATTACAGTCTCTTGCAATATCACCTTCTTAGCCGCAATGGAAGCATCTTGCTGGTCCCCGGCAATTGCTGTCACTGTGTCCACTACGGCCACAGTTGTAGCAGCGCAAAATAACTCCTATAGGGTCCTGAGACACCTAAACACATTAGAAAACACACACACACACAAAACACATATTAAGAGAAAATTATTATAATATATCTGCTAGAACATGATCACTTAACTCCTCGATTTGAGGAAACCGTTATACGTGTTCCGTTCCATTAATTTCTGCTCCATTCATCCTTAGTCTTGCTTCATCAGCTTCGCGTGCATTAGAAAATTCCTGAGCGAACGCAAAAGGAAGCAAAAAAAAAAAAACATGATGATGGCACACGCAAGTCGGAAAGAACACAAAAAAGCAATAACAAAAGCGTACTAATACGTACAACGTGGGAAAAGGAGATGGCATTTCTTAGCACACGTACACTATATATGAAAAGAAACAACCATCATAATCATATTCATACAATATAGCATCACATTGGCGAAAGGAAATTTAAAGTAAAATTTTACCTCCCGAATCTACTGAACTCGCGCTCCAAGTCTCTATCGTGGATCGCTCCAGTCAAGCATCCAACAAACAGGCAGGGGGTTAGGCATTCGTTAGGACCCGTCTTCAAAAATTTGGAATAATATGTGGGACAAGCAAGGATTTCAGTTCTTGATCATTCCATCGAAATGAACCAAGAAAAATTATAACATATATATAGTTGTAAGTTGTAGTAAATAATTTGCTGTTATTCCATTTTACAAGAGAAAAGTGGAGCTTGCTAGTGATATTTACAAACGAAACCGTAATGAAAAAAAAAAAATCAACAAAAGCACCAAAGAAACAGATAATTAACAATCACGTCCTCAATGGAAAATTCTTGAGACCAATGGAAAAAAGTTTCCAATAAACGATGACCTTCATGATCATCAGCATACACGAATCAAGAAAAACGCGTAGCGATATGAACAAAATTCAAACCTGGGGCTCGCGTGCCACCTGAGACACAAAAAGGAAATTAGAACACACACACACACATATTTTAAAAACTCAAATGCCATTATAGATAGAAGCAGGTTCACTTAACCTCATTAGGGAATTTGACAGCTATACGTCTCCCGTGAAATTCTGTTCCGTCGAGATATAATCTTGCTTTAACAGCTTCACGTGGATCCCTAAAATCCTGTGTGACGCACACAAGATGGAAATCATTGTAATGATGATAATAATAACAATAATATGAAAAGCGGGGCCATAACAAATGATACGTACAACGTAGGCGTAGTCGCTTGCGCACCTTATCACACAGCGTACTCTGCGAAAAAAAAAGTGTTTTCAGTGTAAGATGTATTCTTGAAGATCAACAGCATCATCATGATATAACGTCACATTGGGTGGATTAATAATAATATTATTAGGACGACATGAAAATAAGCAGCAAATTACTACCTTCCAAATCTATTTAATTCGAGTTCCAAGTGACTATCAGAGATCTCCTCGGTCAAGTTTCCAACATGCAGATGGGTTAGGCCTTGGTGACGACTCATTTTCAAAATATTGCAGGACAAATAAAGATCTCAAAATTCATATGTACAAAAGGAAACTTAACTAAAAAAAAGTTAACAAAAGCACCCAAGAAACAAATATCCAAAACGAGGGTAGTACATAGTGAATATTTTTATTTGCAAAATGAATCTTACTTTGAATTGATTCAGATATAAATTCATTACGGTGGCTCTTCAAAAGTCCTTTTAGGGTATAAATAAAATTACTTTTTTTTTCACAAACTTTTGGGAGTGACCCTTTTATTAGGCCTTTTTGGACTTCTAATTTATACTTTCGCTACTTATCATGAGGCAGCAGCTGTGCACGATCCAAAGGAATCATATAATGCAAACCTCAGCATTTTATTTTCTAAGTCGTCGAATGTCTTCTTACCAAGGAAGCGAATTAAAATAAAATATCTATTCTATTATATAAACGACCATCATAAAAATTGGTCTGATTTGGTTTGTCGCTATTAACGGTTGATAATTAGTTCCCACGCTTTGATTCATCGTAGTTGTATGACCAATTTCGTCACCTTTTAATTTTTTTATTCCAATTTTTACCTTCAATTATTCAATTTAAAGTAATAATATAATCTAAGATATAAACTAATATTATATATTTATATTTTATTAGTTAGACATCTATGAGTGTGGTTACTGTTAGCTACTGTAAATGGTTTTTGCTATGAAATTGAAATACTTTTTCGATTGGGAAAAAAATAATAATGAATTAGATAACGGAAAGTTTATATGCAACTAAAGTCTTTCTACTCTTGGCCACTGGCCAGTCTTCAATGAAATTACCATAACACCCCTGCTGCCCCTATTTATTCTGATTTAGTTAACAAGGCCTTCAATTTCTAGGGTTGTGGTTCAAAGCTCTCTTCCGATTCATCAAGCTGAGGTTGCAGCTCGACTTCACTTCATGTTGTGATACATACGGCGATTATATGCTCATCTGTCTTGCTTCTGACTTAATTTTTCTTTTTCTCTTCGAATCTGACATTTGCCTTTTGGCTTGCAGCAGAAGAAATCGCGTGAAGTTTCAGCTTTTTTCATTCCCGTCGTTACGGTTCGAATCCAGTGCCAGGTGTTAACCCGTTCGAGGTAAATCGAAGCGATTCAACAGGATTAGTATATGATTATTGGTTTTTATTTGTGGAATTCTTGTATCGTTGAACGATTGTTTGTTTCCCTCAGATTCTGAGAAAACATGACTGTGGACGTTGAAATGAAGGAGCAGCAAGCTGCAGTCTCCAATTCTCTCTCAGGCACTTCGACGCCTGTTCTTCAAAGTGAGTGTTGAGTTACCACGCGTTGTTCTATGTCTATATATATATATATATATATATATATATATATGCTTGTGACTTTGTAGGTATATGATCATTAATCTTTTTTGTTTTTTGGTATTGATTTTTTTAACCTTTTGCTTTTGTAAGTATCAAAGGTCATGGCATCTGTGATTGTATCATAATTTGTTCATTTCTTGTCTTCAATTTGATTTAAAGAGAAAGTTGTTTCGTAAATCTGTACGGGTTGCCTAAATTTGATTATTTCCTCTTTTCTTGCTCTCTTTGTTTTGATAGATCTGAAGGATATAGCTGATCTGATTGAAACTGGGGCTTACACTCGTGAAGTTCGGAGGATAGTGAGGGCTATTAGGTGGACAATTCAGATTAGAAAAAATCTAAATGCTTCTGTACTTTCTGCATTTCTCAACTCTGCACTTGTACCGGGATCTGACGTGCTTTCCCGCCTGTCTTCATATGTTCCAAAAGTAAGATATATTTGAGAATGTTCTTGATCTGTTTTAGTAGGAAAATTATTTTGTATTAAAATGGACTGAGAGATGCCATTTTTTTTTTATGATTGTAGGAAGATGAGATGGAAGTTGACACTGCAACATCTGCTATCCAAGTGCCCGCGAAACATCTTCTGCCGGAGATTGAGATGTATTGCTATTTGCTTGTTTTGATATTTTTGATTGACCAGAAGAGATACGATGAGGTATGCAGTTAAATTATTGCAAACTCTGCTAATTATTCCGATGAATTATGGGCATGCGATTAATACTCATTAGCTCCGTGACTTTTAAGGCGAAAGCTTGTTCATCTGCTAGCATTGCCCGTCTAAAGAACTTCAACAGGCGTACAGTTGACGTCCTTGCATCCAGGCTCTACTTTTACTACTCTCTCAGTTACGAACTTACTGGTGATCTTGCGGATATACGTGGGTATGTTGATGTTCTTGCAAGTTTAGATCGTTTTAATCCTTTTGCTTATGTAGTTTTCAGTCACTATATAGCTCATTGGACCGTGTGATTATACATGTCTGAAGAAGTATAATTTTTTTTCAGTAACCTTCTATTGTTGCACCGAGCTGCAACCTTACGTCACGATGAGTTGGGACAGGTTTTTAATTCTTTACGGACTGTTTATTTATTATGTTTCTTAGAAGATATATCGTGATTGATGTGATAATGAAATCGATGCAGGAAACTCTTCTGAACCTCTTGCTGAGGAATTACCTTCATTACAACTTGTATGATCAAGCAGAGAAACTAAGATCAAAGGCCCCCCGATTCGAGGCTCACTCAAACCAGCAGGCAAATTTCATTAAGTTCCTCAAAGTTTTAGATTTTGCTTCTATTTGATTATAAGATATTGCACTATGAGAATACCCATTAATGCCTTGACAAGAAATTCTTTTTCCCCCAAATTTAATGAATATTGATATATCGTAACTTCATGAAAAACGTATGCATGACTTGCTCGTGTTGCTCTATACTCCTCCATGTGATGCAGTTCTGCCGATACCTGTTTTACCTCGGGAAGATTAGAACGATCCAGTTGGAGTACACTGATGCGAAAGACTCTCTCCTCCAAGCTTCAAGGAAAGCACCTGTTTCTGCTCTTGGTTTCAGGGTCCAATGCAACAAATGGGCTGTGATCGTGCGCCTCTTGCTCGGAGAGATTCCCGAAAGGACCGTTTTCATGCAAAAAGGGATGGAAAAAGCACTAAGGCCATACTTTGAGCTTACAAATGTGAGTACTAACTATCATTTAAAACTCCTAAATGCACAGATTATCTGTCCATCCATTCGTCTTTATCCTCGTCTCATGTGCATCCGCAACATCTTTGTTTCTTATCTTGTTTCTCTCGTGCATAAACACATTGTATATACACACACTTTACATGGAAGGATATTGGCATTTCCCTCATCTTATTTTACATTGTCCATAGCATAAAGTTTCTTGGGTTTCATTTGATGATGGGTAGCTTGAAGTTGTATGCAAGCTGCTGAAACCACAAGGCTTTATCTAAGCCAGTGTTCGGTTATAACCCCCATATTAAGGCCCTATTTACTTATAATTAAGCCCGTTATATTTTCTCTCACCCCTATTTCAGTCAGACCATTTACATAGTCGAGCCCGCAATATTTTAGTGTGATGTCTATTAATCTCGGGACTGAAAGGAAAAAAAAAAAAGAAAAACCAAACAGAAGTAAATGGGTTATTATTTATTAGGGCAAACAAACATGCCCTAATAATATAACTTTTCTTTTTCCAGGCGGTGAGAATCGGGGACCTTGAGCTCTTCAGGGCCGTGGCGGAGAAATTCTCGGGCACCTTCGCCTCGGACAGAACCAACAACCTCATCGTGAGGCTCCGGCACAACGTGATCAGAACGGGGCTCCGCAATATGAGCATCTCCTACTCGAGGATCTCCGTGGCCGACGTGGCGGAGAAGCTGAGGCTCGAGTCGGCGGCGGACGCGGAGGGCATCGTGGCCAAGGCGATCAGGGACGGGGCGGTGGACGCGGCGGTGGACCACGGGAAGGGGTGGATGCTGTCGAGGGAGATTGGGGACGTGTACTCCACCGACGAGCCTCAGGCGGCATTCAACTCGAGGGTCGCCTTCTGCCTCGACATGCACAACGAGGCGGTTAGGGCCCTGAGGTTCCCGCGGGACCCGCACGGGGAGAAGGAGGGGGCGGAGAAGAGGAGGGAGAGGCTGATGCAGGAGCAGGAGCTCGCCAAGCACATCGCGGAGGACGACGACGACGATGACTTCTGATGATGCTTGTGTTGTGTGTGTGTGTGTGAGAGAGAGTGAGGGCTCTTTGCGGTCTCGTGTGCTTTTTTTTTTTTTTTTTTCCGTGTTACGGACTTCTTGTGGCGCTTGTTTTTGGGGACTCTGTTGCCTTGATGAACACTTGTGGGCTTGCTGAAGAGGGGCTACAAAATCAGCATAAATAGATGAAGAGAAACCAAAACGGGCTAAAATGATAAATGGGCCTAAGAATCCAAATTATAAGCAGGCCCACTAAATATATGGCCCTTCAGCGTATTGACTGTCGGTGCAGTGCCTGTATTTCCTCACTCCCAATGCAGCATCCACGTGGCTTGCATCGCTCTAGTCATCCACCAGTCATCCAACGGTGTGAAATTAGACGAAAAAAAAAGAATACACAGTTCCCCTCGCCTCGCATCATAAGCTGTATCGATATATAAAAAATCATTAACAATTAACACATATAGACAAAAGCAAACTGTGACCAAATCCAAGCAAAACCAAAACAAGTGAACTTCCCTTCTTCGCCTGTCATAAATCGTTCGGCGAAAATAAGGAAAGACACAACTCACTCTTTTAACATCTTTCTTTCGCTGTAATCATTTCTCCTGCCCAACTTCTCAGTGCTTTAAGGCAAATAGTTAAGTTAACTCACGGAGAAATAAAGAGAGAAATCCGAGGGCAAATCATGGGTGCTTTAGATCATCTCTCCCACATGTTCGATTGCTCCAGCGGCCACTCAAAGAAGCTCAAGAAACGCAAGCAGCTACAGGTTTGTTTCATGGGCTTGATCCCTATTTCTTCTTGAAAAGGTCTTAAAAACTATGTTTGTCTTCTGCTTGTAGACTTCTGCTGTAGTAGTAGCTCTCTTACTATTTATAGAAGCATCTTTCTGGTTAAAAGCATGCTAAGGTTTCAGATCTGCGGGGAATCGCTTGATGAAATTATTGCCACTGCTAATATCAAGGGTTATTTTGGGGAATTGGTTATTAAAAAATAGCCACTACTAAGTGTATAAAGAAATATTATATCCTTACTAATTACTGGGTTCATAGCTGCTGAGTTATGTGGTTATGTTCAACTCGAAGTGTCTATGAATAGAGTGTAGAACAATACTTGTGTAGTCAGTGTAGTTCACTTGGTTTGAATCCTTATTACAAAATCTTGTAACGGGTTTTCAGCTATATAATGTGTTCTCAGCTCCAATTATAGTGTTGAAAAACCAGTATAAAGCTGATCAATTTTGTAGTTTAGTAGCGAGTATGGAATTGAGAACCGACCGTAAAATGGCAAAAATACCCTTAAAGTCAGGGCCAATGACTAAAAAAGACCGGCCAACGAAGCTAATTTTTTTAAAACATTTTTTTTTTGCTCAAATACTATATTCTTAAAAACCCCTAGTAATGAAACATGGTAATATTTTCAGACGGTGGAGATAAAGATAAAGATAGACTGCGAGGGATGCGAGAGGAAGGTGCGAAGGTCCGTGGAGGGAATGAAGGGAGTGACCTCCATCGACATTTCCCCGAAGCAGAACAAGCTCACCGTGGTGGGCTACGTCGATCCCGGGAAGGTGGTGGCCCGCGTGGCTCACCGCACCGGCAAGAAGGCTGAGCTGTGGCCCTACGTTCCCTACGACGTGGTGGACCACCCCTACGCGCCGGGGGTCTACGACAAGAAGGCGCCGGCCGGATACGTGAGGAGGGCCGAGGACCCGGGTGTGTCGCAGCTGGCTCGTGCCAGCTCGACCGAGGTTCGGTACGCTACCGCTTTCAGCGACGAAAATCCTCAGGCGTGCGTCGTCATGTGATTGAATCGTATGTCTTTATGTTGTTGGTGGTTTTTTTTTTTTTTTTTATTAAGTTTGAAGTGTGATGTGTGTGCTATGGTAAGAACTTAATGAAGTGTGTGATTCTTTTGGATGTTAAGGGTTTGATTGAAGTGTTGTGGTTTCGATGAATAATATTTTCGATATGCTTGTGTAATGAATGGTTATTTTTTTACATCATGTGAATATCCCCACTCAACCGGCTATGAGCTACACATTGGGGATGAAATTAAATCTCTCGGGGTTAGGTAGGCAAGTCTCATTCTTCACCCAACAACGATAGTCAGAGCCGTTAGCATGATTCGAACATGAGACATCTCTGATGAGTGACAACATTTCCAACCACTCGGTCAACTTGTGTAATGGTTTTTTTTTTTTTTTTGCAACTCGGGGTACCCAAACTCGACTGACTATGGACCTGTGTCGCAAACTTCGCGAACGAGACTAAATTCCTCGGGATCAGGTGAGCATTTCTCACTTTCCATCTAAAAACGATAGTCAAATTTGTTAGAATGATTTGAACCTGAGACCTCTGATTTGAGCAGTAACGTGTCCCACCGCCACCACAAGGTCGCCTTTTTTGGAACCGTGTGATGGATATGACTGAAACTTTTAGCTGAAAAGTCGAGAACAAGACTATTGAAAGGTTAGGGGGGGATCCACATTGTGGGTTTGGTTGGTTTGGTGCTTTTTGCTTTTGGGCATATAAAAGCAGGCATTATTGTGCGAAAAAGCTGTGCGGAAAGTTTTTTTTAACAGCAACAACTGTCTTTGAAATGATCTTCAAAGGATATATATTACAATGCTAAAATTGGAGGGAACCAATTGGACCAACGAAGCTATTTATTATTATTATTATTATTATTATTATTATTATTATTATTGTTGAGACTCGTAGTATCTTCACTCAACCGATTGGGACCTTGTGCTACACACACTCTGAGGATGGAACTAAATCTCCCGAGGCCAGGTGATCAGGTCCCAAGTCACAGCCAACAACAATAATCAAAGTCACTAGTAGGATAAATTGGTCTACAAAATTAAATGGTTTTTCATGTGCTTGAAATCACATCAATCCAAAACAAAAAAAAAAGTTGTTTCTCCTCTTGAGACTAATAAAAAAATAAATCGAATTACCGCTGCCATGATCATCAGTGCAATTGAAAAGCAAAAGATATGCTCTCTGCATATCCACTAGTCATTGCAGTGACCTGCACCAGATATACCAAGCAGGATTACTAAGCATGAGGAAGCTTCTCATAAAAAATCAGAGAGAAAAAAAAAATTCCATCAAGAGTGTAATGATACTCACCTTAGGCTCTTGAGTTCTGATTTCCCAAACACCGAATATCATCGAACCCACAATCCCCAGGGCCATGACCTCCACCATTTACTGCAGTTCCCGATCCAACACAGAGAACCTCATCGTTACACTGCACGTTACTACACGGATTATTCATCGCACAAACCCCATCAATGTCAGCACCTGCAACGTTCGTGGGCTTCTTGTAAGGAAAAGAACCAAGCTCTCCCTCGATCCTCCCCCTCACATCTACGAGCAAACACCTCAACCGAGCTACTTCAGCTTCCAATGAAGCCTGCTTCTGAAGCCTCTTCATCAACTGCTCGTTTAGAGCCCTCAATCTCACAACCTCTTCCTCCAACGAAGCAGCCTTAGCCCTCTTCTTCTCCCTGTACTTCCTCACAGCTTCGCGGTTGCCCGCGGGCCTCTTTTGGCCCTTTTCACTGGAGGAATCCACCGGGATTTCGTCGCTCGAGGGGAAGAGCTGCGTGTGGACGTGGACGCAGGTGTGGGTGTGGGGGTTGTTGGGCCCCGAGGAGGGGTTGCAGGCGTGTGCGTGGCTGCAGGCTTGGGTTCGACCGAGGTCGTCTGTGAAGGCTTCTGTGATGCCGAAGGCATCGTTGCACGGCTGTGGTTGATCGAAGAAGTTGTCTATGTCGAAGGAGCAGTTGCTCAGGGTGTTGTTGGTGGAGTCGAAGCACGAGAAATCTAGCTCTCCGTCAATGTCAGAAAACATATCTCCTGGTGAACATAAAACCGATGATCTTATGGCAAGGCAAATTTTTTTCTTTTCAAAACGATAGTTTAATATATCAATAAACATACAGAGCTACATAGCTCAGCAATGGATACAACTATCGAACGTCTAGTAGGGACGAAATCTCTACCAAGAGAGAAGCAGAGAAACATCAGGCAAGAACTAAAAAGAAAAACTAACCCGAAAGAAAACAAGGATTAAAGCTCGGACAAGAAAAACTGAAGAATCTATTACTAATCGAGAAAACAAGTACTATAGCAAGGAAATACACTGAATACTTTCGTGATTTATCAATGGATTTTTCGTCTGCTGTTTCAGTTAGGAATATAAGCTCAGTTGCAAAGACACCACAGAGTCTGATTTTAGCTCAAACCAGTGAGAATTCACAAGCTGATCAGTGTACAACAACACAGGACGAATAGCACATTGTATAATCACACAGCTAGGGACATGACATGTCGATCTTATAGCAACGAAGACCGGGTTCTTTCGTGATTTATCAATGGATCTTCGTTTGCTGTTTCAATTTAGGAATATAAGCAGAGTGGCAAAGACACCACAAAATCTAATTTTAGCTCGATTTTGAGGAAAACGGAACAATAAACCAGTGTAATTCACAAGCTGATCAGTGTACAGCAACGCAGGAGGAATAGAAACTTATACGATCACGCAGCTGGGGACAAGTCGATCTATGAGCAAAAGACTAGAAGCGGAAAATAGGATTTATACGATTTCCGATTGAACATAGAATCAACTTACAATCAATTGACGAAGCCGTTGAAATACCCAAAGCGAAGAATCTCCAAGCGAGCAGCCGGAGTAAAAGAAGGGCCTCGGAAAGAAAGATGATTTATATGTAATGGCATTGGGGAAAATGGAACCTTTAAATTACATGCTGTGAAGAGCTTAAGAAAGCACCATATCCATAGATGGCAAAACTTTAATGGCAGAATCACTCGGTCTACTGTTGAAATTTCAGCCACATCAGACATGGGAATGAAAATAAATATATAAATAAATGCGGATATTCGTGGAAAATCACCTGTAATTTAGAGTTTCTTAATATTATAATGTTTCGATTTTTTTTCTTTTTTTTTTTTAAACGGCTTAATTATTTTATTAGTTTTGTGGTGCCATTAGCATTTTAAGGACGTTGAAATAAAGGAGTGTCAATTTTAGGATAATAAGTTTTCAAATGAAATGACAGTTAACGCTGCAAACTAATTTCAATCTAGAATTAACACATGTGGCGTTGGTCATGCTGATATGGATCGAATTTTTCTCGATGACACGTGGTATTTTTTCCAAATTAATTGTCGCGTGCACATCAAATGTGTTAATTTTTCTAACTGAAATTACGTTGCCGAATGTCATCAAATTTGTTCATTTCGCACACTTGATTCAGTTTGAAGCGAAGTTCAATGTCGATTGCTGCCATTTGATTTTTAATCTTTTTCAATATCCCACACACTAAAGCAAATTTGAAATTTGAGAGCTCATTGTTTGATTTTAGATATCTTTTTACAATGCCGTCACAGTCTCCAGTTGTCCCCCAACTTTCAGCGAAGAGTGAATTGTGATTATTTTTTTCTACCTTACATTTTAAAAATTCCGTGTTCGAACTCAGGAAAAAACAGAAAAGGGAAAAAGTTCATCGAACTCGAGTAGAACCCCCCACATGCATTTCAAGCTTGAACCTCGAAAATGATTACACCCCTAAGTTGATCAAGAAAACATTGTAATGGATGGTCAACGATTTTATTTATGTATTTATAAATGTCTCCAGAAATGCATACATACGCATATAAGAAGCGAAGATATAAAATGGTAGAGATGATATTAAGTGCCGAAAAAAAAAAAAAAAAAAATTCCTAGTAGTAATTTACACGGCGGCTTCATACAAACAGATGAGAGGAAAATACTCAGATCATCCTGCAGACAACACAAGTTCATCAGGTTCTCAGAAACAAAAAAAAAATTGCAGAAATCTCACAAGAAATCGAAAAACTTTAGCAAACCTTAGACGATAGCTTCGAGCACCGTTTGCAATAACCGTCGATAGTCCCAAATGTTTCTCACGACAAATCAAAGGACCCTTGTCCTTCACTTATGGCATAAAGCAGCTTCTTGTACATAATTTCCTTAAAAACACACAACAACACAAACAGTTAAAAAAAAAAGGCCCGAAAAAACGAGGAGAAAATTCTGGGTCTGAGCTAAAATGGTGGGCGTGGTGCACCTTTGAGGAGTAAGGCGGGAGTTTCAAGTAGTTTGCACAAGTCATCACGCTCGGCAAATCATCGTCTGCAGTAGACTCGCCCGACCCGTTATTTGCCGCTGCGTTGCTGGTGCTCGAAGGATGCTGTTTTCAAGTGTTGGAAGTAGTTGTGAAGAATATATATAACAAGCAATAACACCCAGTTGCTATCACTAAGGGTGCGTTTGGTTTGCGGAGTTCGTGTGTGGAAAGCACGACGGAAAACTAAGTTTGCGCATCAAACAATTGAACTTCACGCTTTCCTTCTGTTAAACATACAGAATCCTCCATGCCAAACGCAGCCTAAATGAACTGTACAAAAGCTCACCTTTCGGACAATTGTTAGCTTCGGATTTAAGACCGCGAGGCCCCCGGATGGAAGCCTCGGAGCACCCGTAACGAACTGACAAAAGGCTCGCTGCTGATCGGGGTTGAATTCAGACAAGATCTCCAGAAGCTGTTCACACACAAGGATGGAATCATTATTAGTACAATATTTGTTGAGATTATTTGTCCCACATCGGGAACTAACTTCACTAGGCTCAATATATAAATCAAAAACTAACTTCACTAGACCCAATATATAAAAGAGGCTTCTGCGTGCATCACCAATTGGTTTTAGGATGAAACCCTCAATTTAAAACGTTCGAACAACTCAAAAGAAGTAGCTGAAAAAACCCTTTTTGAGTTTTCCAAAAACTCAATTTAACATGTTCAAATTACCCTCAATTTAACATTTTCAGTATTTTTTTCTTTGGACGAGACAGCAAGGTAAATTTTGCAACAATCCTTGAATATTCACGATCGTTTTACGTACATTCACGATGGGAGGACTCCTTGCAGTATATCCGTGGTCAAACTTGATGTGTGAAGCCAGCGAATCGGCCTGCGTTAGTAGCCAGTCATATACAGGTGAGAATTGGGACTCAGAAAAAAAGAAAGAAAAGAACATCAATTGATTAAAGGGAGGAGAAAGACCTTCCATAGCTCTCTGTGTCCACATATCAGATAATCTAGCTCGTTCGGAGAAAATATCTGCAGCGTCGAGATGTCGAAAACCTGGTTGAATCCCAATCTGAACGCTTCAACTTGTCGGGAAATCCCGCTCCCAACAGTTGCATCGACCACGAGGGAAATGTATTCTTCCAAATTGCTCATATCCACCTGCATATTGTACCAGTGTAAATGGTAAGTGCTGGAAATAGACTATGTAAATTTGCGAAAATGATACACGTCTAAGAGCCCAGGCCAAGAGGCCACAATCCAAGAGGCCACGGTCCCCATTAAAGGAAAATTCCACGTCTAAGGCTAGATAAGTAAAAAGTCAGCTTAGACGTGAAGGGCGTGTAAATAAAATATATAAATTTTAAAAAAATATTATACTCCCTTAAGCTTAAGCTTTTAGGTGAAGTGGTCATTCATCGGGAAGGAACATAAAATATAGCAGATGAGAGATTAGTGTTAGTCTAGAGCAATCAGCTGACGTATACATAAATTAAGTTACATTAACATCTCCTGACTTCAAAGAGTATTCGGGGTAGCCCGGCACGGAGAAATCTAAACACAGATCCTCGATTGAAGCCCCACGAAAACGTAATTCCTCTTCGTTATAAATTCCTTTAGATTCCAAATACTGTTTTAGCCTGACGAGGGCATGCAGCTCTCGCAATGTTGCTCCCAACTCCGCATCGAAAGATATAATGTCGTGCAAGTCCAACTCCTGCAGAAGTTACAAATCTGGAGTAAATTACTAAGTTAAAACATAGAGATGAGAGACAAAATCAACACACAACATTACTAAGATTCCTCGCTTGACAAGAAACAATAAAATTTACTTGATGGCGAAGAAGCTTATAAAAGGCAGCCGAGAGCGGCAAATCAAGAAGCCTCCCGTCTTGAAGAGCCTTCGCCATAACCCTCCCCAACAGGCGAAAATAATCAATCACTTTCGAAAATCGACTGCCACTGGAGCTATCGGAGCTCGGTGACCAAGGACGAGGGAATAGCCCCAGAGGTGCGTGTACAACATCCTTATCTTCTCCCCCCCCTTCATCGACCTCTGTTGAGTGTTTGCCAAATGACGAATCTGCCCTCCACAGCCCGAGCCCAACTTTCTGAAGGTCATGGCTCAAAAGGGTGTAGAACTCCAAAGTGGGACCCAAACCGGTCCCAACTTCACCGAAGTATTCAACTTCAAGAACAGTCTTTTGATTGCAACACATCTCCATGACTTTGGCTGCAGAATCAAGTATCCTGTTTCTAGAGACACGAACTTTCTGACGATCTATTCGACTAACCCTCGCCCTTCTCTCGTATGCTGAGCTACTACCGTCAGCCCCTTGCTGCTGCTGGAGACGATTCAGTGCACGAGACAACCCAAAAGCAGTTGAATAGAAATATTGTCTACGGGTCTCGAATGGAAACAAAAAGGGGGAAGCTTTCGTCAGCTGATAGCACCACGATGGGAGGGACCCGCTGCAAAGTGCGAGCACATCCTGTATTTGTCGGGCCAATTTAGGAGTAAGCTTGCTGCTTATAAAATCATCTGAAGGAAGTTTTACAGAAGAAGCATTCGCAAGTTCTTCGAGACCCGCAATTTTACCCTCCGAAAACCCATCGATAACAGCCTCAGCCCTCAACCATGGGGCTAGTTGATTTAGACCTTCCAAAATTCGCAAAAGGGCCAAGCTTTCGTATGTGGGATTTGTTCTCTCAAGATCACAAGGAAGGTGACCTCTAACAAGACTATCTAACAATGATAAGTGACGATGGGGCCCATCGGAGTGAGAACTTCCACGGGAACCGGCTTTTGCAGACCTCGATGAGGGTGCCGAGGAGGAAAATTCAAATCTTTCGGTTAGAGCATCTGCTTTATCGTAAGTTATAGTGTAAATATCACTCCAAAACCTGCTTCCACCACCACTAGATACATGATCAACGGCAGATAAACTACTATCGTCGTTTTCATCCAAAGCAAATTGTGTCTGAATAGCCTGATAAATGGTGAAATTCTTGCTTAGCTGCCTCCCAGCAGCAGTAAAAACTAGCCTCGGGGGATTGTTAGAACCGGTTAAAGAACGTCCGTGAGGATCTCTAAGTCCCCTGATACCTCTAGCGTTCCCTGCTGATGGTAGTCCACTCATAGCTGCAGCTGCAAAAGACATGGCACCCCTCGAACCAAATGAAGTTCTACTTCTGAGATCCATGGAATCTGATCCTCTCGCAGAACTACTACTTGCTGGTGTTTTCTTGTCATCACTCGCTGCAGGAGCAGCAATGTCTTCGGTAGATTCACCCAATTTGACATCATGAACTTCACTTGACATCCAAAGTGGAAGTGAATCATCTCCCATTACCTGAAGAAAAATTTCTTTCGAGCTTCAGTAGCAATAATTCACGAACAACATGAGAAACACACAATGGCAACTCTAAAACATCATTTCGAAAAGGATGACAAGAAGAAACCAACACAGAATAAGCTGACAATACAGTAAAAGTATAGCAAACTAAAACATAAAAACCAGTGTAAGAAACATACATCCTCATCGTCAATGTCATCATCTTCATCCTCACCATCCATATCATCAGAAATATCTTCATCAATCATCAGGGTGTCATCCATCTCTACCTGCGACATATCCAACTCATCCTCCTGCAACATACGAAGCAACAATCGAATATAAAATGATCTTGAAAGCTCTAAACTTCAAAAACTTGTGGGTTTCACGTCAACAAAAATACTTCCAATTCACTTCTAGATGCTTTTATTTGTTAGCATCAAGGTAAAAAAAAACATACCTCAGAATTTAGGTCTCCATCCAAAGCCTTCATCTCGTTATCTTTGTACAGAGCAGCTCTCTTACGAGCAGAATTTCTGGTCTGTGGTCCACTTCCCTCCTCCCGAGTTTGTTTCAGCACCGTTTTCCCCTTCGTCTTTGACAAGCTAGAGCTTTTTCCTGATGACAACTCTTTTTTAGCTACCGCAGTTGAATCAGTAGAAGATCTCGATCTTGTCGAAAGACGCCGTGTAGCTGTAGCAGGAGTTGCAGCAGATTGCGATGAAGTTCCAGCGGCTGCAGTAGTTGTCACAGAATCAGAGTTCCCGGGGTCATTTCTCTGTACCCGAGGCCAGAGGAATTCTTCAACAGCAGCCATGGTTGCTAAGGGATCAATCAGCACTATATTAGAGGAGTAGTCACGAAGGGTTTTTTCACCTTGTGCTCTGCAAAGACGAAGCTTGATAGGCTGAGAAAGAACACTTAGACCCGAAGAGGAGCGAGCAGTTCCACTTCCACCTGAGGAGCGCGATGCATGGCTTAACACAACAGGGAAACGCTCCAATGAGGATACCGCATCCTGAAGCTTTTTAACCAAAACGTTCATTGGGATCTTGCTCCCTTCTTTTACATCAAGAGGAAGTGAGATAGAAAGAAAGGATTTGTATCTTCCAATTGCTTGTTGTCGAAGCTTTGCAAGGGTTTTCTCAGATACCTTTTCCTTGGAGAAACACCCACACGTAAAGTAACCAAGTAACGACGAAACAACTCCACTCCCTATAAATTCAAAATTTGACATGCCACCATCTCTGATAAGCTCTCTCATAATTTCACCGATCACTTCAACCATTTGCTCCTCATTAGAAGCAAATTCATCAGCAGATGTAGTACAGGAAACTTTAGATTTCCCCTTGGATTTGGCTTTCTGATCACCAGTACCCAAATTCAACTGCGAGCAAAGATTCTTCAACCGAACTAAATCATCTGTAAGTCCAGCTTCAAAACCATCCAGAGGTGAAGAAAAATACTTTTCTTTAAAAGCTTTTGCAGACACACTCACTGTTGCCCGAAGATCAGATAACTTCGTATTTTCGGCAACATTAGAAGATAAACTTGGGATTCTGCTATGGGAATCATCATCAAGATTTGCATCGGAAGTAGTAGCACCACCTCGCCTTTGATTCCTCCTAGAACGACTCGAAGATCCAGTAATGGAATCATTTTCCTTCTTACTAGAGGATGGCTGTGAAGTTCCACTGGACCCACACAAGATCAATGCATCTATGGCATGTACAACACCTTCCCTCACAAAAATCTTAGAGAAAGTCCCAGAAAGCTTTTCCATCAATATATCTGCAATTTGGAGAGCTGACATCATGACCTGAGGATCTTTCCAAGAAAGAACTCCAGCCAAGAAACTAAACAAAAGAAACAATGTAAGCATTGCAATCGATGCATACTAACAAGGAACATATACAGCAAAATGGATGGTGCAACAGATAGATACCTTGAGATGTTTGTGCTATTATTTAAGGATTGGATCACTTCAGCAGTACTGAAGTACATCAATTTTGAAATGACTGAAAGGCACTTGTGGCGAACAGGACCACTAACACTGGAACCATAAATCTGCATGCAAGAATCATACTGTGTCATAAATCGGCAAACCCATAAAAAAATATAAAGCAGTGTCCACACTGAATACGGACCTGGACTAGCATAGGAAGAAGATCCACACCAAATTGCTGCAAAATCTCGGGCTGATCTACTAAAAGCTGCTCACGACTAGACACCTCATTATTGTTACCTTTTGGATCGTCCTTCCTCGTAGGGTTTCCAGCTGGCCCCTCCTTAGGAAGAGATACAATTCCTTCAGGAAGAGGTGGGAGGAGTTCGTTTGCCAGGTTTACTATCTCGAAGATCTAATACCAAAAGGGGAAAAGGTTATGATGAAGCTTGGGTTAGTTAAAATCTTACCCTGCTCCTTGTATATTCAACAGAATATTAGAAACTAGGCAAGTTCACGAAAGAACTCGGAAATGACCCACAATTAGAATTTGTAGATCCTAACATCTTTTCTCCTGGGATAAAACTTTTATGCTGAAGTTAGGAAAGTAGACAAAAGTGCCATAGTGACACTTCAACTTGAAAGTTGTCTCCCATTGAGCACCACACGTATATGAATTAAGAACCCAGCAAATACACGCAGGGAGAAGAGATGAATCACATGGCAATTACTGAAATGGCTACTAATCACTATACTAAAAAGCAAGCAAATCAAGAAAATCACACATACCTGCTCAGGGGGTCTGCTTAAAGAAGGAGAAGCAGACATGCTAGAAGGAGAGCTTGAACATGATAAAATGCCCTTCAGAATGCCACTAATTCCGAGAAGTAGCAGGGACTTCGCTCCTAAATCGGAACCACTTGCGCAGATGGAAAGAATCCGAATCAATCCCTAAAACCAAACTATGTCAGATAATAAATTCTACCACAGAATATAAATGACCACGAGAGGGCGTTTACTCACCGTATATGTCGATGTGCTGAGGGAAGCTTGACCACCTCCGGCATTGCTGGATGAAATTAAGGCAGCTGCCTGAGTTACAAGACCGTGATTGCAGAGATCGTCGAGTTTCTCAGTTGATGAAGAAAATGCCTCAGTGATCCGATTAAGACACACAGAAGCGTGCTCTAAAAGCTGCAAATAAGACAATATTTTGAGTTCTCAAGAGAGGATATAATATATTTATAGATAATTCTTAAGCCTGGGTCAAAAGCCCAAAAGGCCAACACCAACGGCAGATTTCCAGATTATGCCTCACCTTTGCATCTTGGTAGTGCAAGATATTAGTCAGCAATGGCACGGCTTCCATTACAAAATCAGAAGCATCTGAAGGCAGCTTTTTGCACATGTTTTCAGCAGTCGACAAGGCCACCCTCTGACAGACAATTATACGAAAATTGTGTAAAACATACTCCAAAAGTCAGTGACTATAAGTAAGCAGAATCAAACATACTATGCTCACCTGGACCCCTGTGGAGAAGAAGTCAATATATGAAAGCACAGCCATAAGAGCACCAGCACGTAAGCAAGCTGTTGGATGTTCCTGAGACACTTTTTTCAAGGCTTGCAGCGACTGTGCACACACATCAAAGGTCATCGTTATATTCAACAATAAATCAAAATTAGAGCCTCAACCCACAAAAAAGTGCCAACTCAGTAACAATAAATAACCTGCTCAGCCAAGTCCATGTACTCAATCGTCAGAAGCCTAGCAACAAAACACGGGACAGCACCATAATGCACCACCGCAGCACACGAGGAAGGCAACACGTCCACAAGGTGAGTTATAGCCCTAACAGCCAAGAGCATAATCTCAGGGCTGTTCTCTTGATTGAGCAGCCCCACAAGCACGGGCACGAACGATTCCACCGAAAACGTGCTCAAAGACTCCTCCGTCCCTATCGACAGCATCTCACATAGCTGAGTCAACGCTGTGATTTGCTTCCCTTCCTCACCATCAGCCCTCAAACCCGACAAAATCTTCTTCAACCGCCCGCTCTGATGCGAAGACGAGCCCGACCCGATTGTCGAGCTCGGGAGCAAATCGTCCAATCCCGCCCCCAACTTCCTCAGCAAACCCTGAAAAGCACTCGCGTTGCCCAACGAAACTCCACCGTCACCGTCCACATCTCCACCGTGCAAATCAACTTTTGGCCCTAAATTCCTTCCCGTTTCTCTAGGCCTAATGCTGAGCTCCTTCTGCTTACCTTTGTTCAAATTGGGATTATCCTTAGTGTTACTGTTGCCACCGTCGTTCTTGTTCGTGGTAGGGTTCTTCCCACGCCGACCACCACGAGCGGTGGAGGCACCGGCGGAGGAGGGCTCGGGAGTGGAGTCCATGGCAGCAGCGGCTCGCGAGCGGGTGAGGATCGGGCTAGTAGTTCCAGAGGCGGCAGAAGCGATGCGTGAGCGTTTGTTGGCTCGTGTCGATGGACCGGAGGACGATGCTGATGTTGACTCCTCGGCCCGTTTACGGCCCCGAGTTTCCATACGAAAGAAAAAGCTACGGCTGCGGATGGTCCAATCGCCGGTTAATCGGCGATCGGCAGGGCCCACGTTTCCACCATATCACTGGAGAAATCAAACTTTGCCAATGAGATCAATACCGATTGAATGCAGCGAGGGAGGTACAATCGCGAAACCTAATCGCCCAAATGAACATATATATGTATTAGGTTAAACAACAAGAACAAAAATCAAAACCGCGGACCCTAACAGCAGAAGACTGCGTAAGCAAACACGAACGTTGTGATACGCAGCAAAGAGGATAAAAGATACGTTTAACGAGAATAAAATAGCGAAAACCCTAATTGCACGCTGTTAGGATTTGTTCCATTTCGAAATTGGGAAACTCTCACCTTCAATTCATTTCGTTAATCATACGATCACTTTCAATCTTCTTCGTCAGCAATCTCGATTTATGCAAAGATCGGTAGGCGGTGCTTAGTGCATCATACATACATAGGTCCCCGTGCTTCGGCTTCTTGTGTGTTTCAAGTGGGCCGTTGTTTATGGGCTCTCTTATTGAGCCAATAATATTGGGCCTTAGCTAAAACGGAATTAGTGGGTCCAAAGCCCAGCCCAACAGAGTGACTTCTCACACACAAAAGAGGACACATGGCATTTAAAGCAAGGGATCGCCTCGACTTTACACATTCCCATATTTTGTGAGATCAGCTTCCAAATGTAAATGCCAAAAAAGGACACGCAAAGCCGCGAAAGAGAAATGTCGGCAAGGACGATGTGAGGGCATTTACGTCTTTGAACTTCTCTGGTTGTATAACGTGTCCACTGTTTCAGCGGAAAAATCAAGACGCCTTTTTATAGTTTTATTATTGTGTATGCGAGGTGAATAGGTGTGGGGTGCTGATTGAGGTCTTCTGCTAGGAGCAAAACGGTCGTTGGAAAACGAATTTCTAGGGATTTGAGTTCGCTGTGTTCGTAGGTTTTCGTGGGCATGGGTATTATCAGCACAATTATGGGGTTCGCTGGATTTGGAGTGGGAGTTTCTACTGGGCTTGTGATCGGCTACTATCTGTTCATCTACTTCCAGCCGACTGATGTTAAGGTAGTAATTCGCATACTTGTTTTTCTTTCTATTCGTGCGCTGTTTCGTCTGTGTTTTTGTAATCTGTAGTTCCGTTGTTTGTTATGGTCCCAGATGAAGAATGATGTAATACTCTTCAATCCTCTGTATGATTGATGTTGTGGTCGTTTCTGCTGAGGTGTTTTTAGTCGGTTGAATACTTGTTTGCTCCGTTGTTTGTGATCATGATTAAATATAGTTACTGTTTCCACTTCATTTTTTCTGCTAATTCAGGGTTTGATCCGATTAAGTTATTCGGGCTACGTATAGCTCAAGTTGTATTTTGTGTCTGAAATCCGTGGGATTCCTGATTCTAATTTCGTATGGATTTGCTTGTGTGCGGAAGCATGATATTAGCCAAGAACGGTTGAATTGATTTTGTGTATTCTCTTATCAGGATCCAAAAATCCGTCCTCTGGCTGAGCAAGACACTAAAAACTTGCAGAATTTACTTCCCGAGATACCTCTTTGGGTGAAAAATCCAGACTATGATCGTGTAAGTTCTGTGCAAAGTAGTTACCGTTATTATCTGTAGTTAACTTAAATCACATCTACTGACATGTGAATTCTTGTCTAAAATCTCTCTCCGTTGGTGCTTAATGAACCGGAAGATTGACTGGCTGAACAAGTTTCTTGAAGTTATGTGGCCTTATTTGGACAAGGTTTGAGTTTTCAAGAATGGTTCTTATCACGATTTGCTTTGTTTATCGTATTTTCGTCTGAAAACCTTGTGCATGTTTTAGGCAATTTGCAAGACGGCAAAGAATATTGCTGCACCCATAATCGCCGAGCAAATCCCCAAGTATAAAATTGAATCGGTTGAGTTCGTATCGCTTACTCTTGGATCTCTGCCACCCACTTTCCAAGGTGAAATACCCCCATAGTTGTAAACTTGCAAGTTGTTTTTCATGTTGTGAACTTCAAGAATGAAGGCAAAGTTGAGAATATTAAGTCCAGAAAGTGATTTAAATGCCTTAAATGAATTATATGCTTGTATTTTTAGGATTAGAATTAGAATTTTCTATACACGGCAAAATGATTAGAATTAGAATGGCTGTATACAGGTATGAAGGTGTATCTCACTGATGAAAAAGAATTGATTATGGAGCCTTCCCTCAAATGGGCCGGAAATCCTAACATTACGGTAGCTGTGAGAGCTTATGGGCTAAAAGCAACAGTACAGGTAAGTTTTGTTATAATGATTTTCGACGAGGTGCAAATTATATTTTATGGCCAATGTTAGAGCTACTATTTTAACTGACTCCTGTTCTGGTTTAATAAAGAAATTCTATCTATCCATGTTGCAGGTGGTAGATTTGCAGGTTTTTGCTCAACCTCGAATCACCTTAAAGCCCCTTGTTCCCAGCTTCCCGTGTTTTGCTAAAATCTGTGTGTCTCTTATGGAGAAGGTCGGTGACGATGCCATTTGAATAAATAAATCCAATCGTTTTGTATGGTGCAAATAGCTGGGTCTTGATTTGGTACTGCGTAAATTTACGGGATTCTTGTACCGTGTTGAGTTTTTCTGTGTGTAGTTTTCTTTTTACGTGTTGACCTCTCAATTAAGCCAATTTTGTTATATGCCCAATTGTTGCGTTAATTACGTATGATACGCATTATGATATCTTGCATTTGTTGCAGCCGCATGTTGACTTCGGGTTGAAGCTTGCCGGAGCCGACCTCATGTCGATTCCGGGTGCATACAGGCTTGTGCAGGTACGACGTTTTCATGGAAAATATCTGCTTTGACATCGTGACAAAGATTCACCAACTCGAATATCATCCATTTTATAACTTTCATTAAATGTTACCTGAGGCAAAATAAATATTACAGGAAGTTATCAAAGATCAAGTGGCTAACATGTATCTGTGGCCTAAAACCCTTGAAGTCCAACTTCTTGATCCTTCAAAGTAAGTCTCTTCATGTTAATGAGATTCAAAAATCTTTTCTTACCTAAACTTTTACAAGAATATCCAACACCTTTACAATCATCAGAGCTATGAAGAAGCCCGTCGGAATCCTCCACGTGAAGGTGGTGCGAGCAATGAAGCTGAGGAAGAAAGACCTGTTAGGAGCATCCGATCCCTACGTGAAGCTGAAGATAACCGAAACAAAGGCCCCGTCAAAGAAAACCACGGTTAAGCACAAGAATCTGAACCCCGAGTGGAACGAAGAGTTCTCGATAGTTGTGAAGGATCCATCGACGCAAGCCCTCGAGCTTATGGTTTACGATTGGGAGCAGGTTTCCTTTTTAAGCCGCATCTTTAGAATATTTCCTCCGACGTTTTTTTTTTTTTGCTGAAGGATTCTTTATTTTTCTGCAGGTTGGCAAACACGACCGAATGGGGATGAGCGTAGTCCCTCTAAAAGAGCTTCCCCCGGACGAATCGAAACTCATGACCTTAGATCTTCTCAAGAACATGGATCCAAATGACAACCAAAACGATAAGATGCGTGGGCAACTCGTGGTCGAATTGATTTATAAGCCTTTCAAGAAAGGCGACGCGGGAAGTAACGTTGAAGATGATAATGCGGTGCAGAAGGCTCCCGAGGGTACGCCACCTGGCGGAGGAGTGCTCGTTGTTAATGTCCACGAAGCTCAGGATCTCGAGGGGAAGCACCACACAAACCCGTACGCCCGCGTTATTTTCAGAGGAGAGGAACGCAAAACTAAGGTGTGGGCTTTTACTGACTTCTTTTATTGGAAATTGAAAGCTTCATCATTAAATCATTTGGTGATAGGTAGTGTTGCGTCTTGTTTTATTAGTTGAGTATGAGAGTTTAGTTAACCGATGTGAGACAACACCCAGTTTTATAATCTCAGCACGCCCCCTCACGTGTGGCGTGACTGGAGGCCTAACACGTGGATATATCATTCGGGTGACTATTAGGAAAACATCTGCTCTGATACCATATTAGAAATTGTGGGGTTCATCCTAAAACCAAATGGTGATAGGTGAAGTTGAATCTTATTTTATTGAGTCTGAGAGCTTTAATTAACCGATGTGGGACAATACCCACATTTATAATCTCAACATCCTTTACTTCGTGCTTTTTTTTAATTCTTTATTCACATTATCTGGTCTTTCCAATGCGCTTTTATTGCATGCTCGGTGCAGCAATTTAAATCTTTATTTAAGAAAGCTCTTATTGATCCGATTTCAGGGGCTAATAGCCTGTTTCGTAGAGGATCTTAAAAAATAAAGCATTAATTTAACTGGGCATTTTTTTTAAATTTTCGAATGTGAAATGCAGCAAGTTAAAAAGAACAGGGATCCAAGGTGGGAAGAAGAGTTCACGTTCATGTTGGATGAGCCTCCTTCCAAAGACAAGCTCCGCGTTGAGGTGCTTAGCACCTCCACCAGAATAGGCCTGCTGCATCCTAAGGTATGTATGCCTTCTCGTTTTGCTCTTTCTTATTGAAGCAAAGACTCGGGGTTAGATCTCTATAGTTTCTGGACCGAAAACTTGATGAGTTGATAGTGAAACAGCTACCAACTTGGCTCTAGTGGCCGATTCTTCAAAGATTCTCGAAAGCATTTGAGGACAGTTAACACCGGAAACCTAATTTGAGTCTGAAATTAACACATGTTAATACGTGAGGCGTGCTCAACACTTAAATTGGGGCGAAATCCTACGCGGCGTCAAATATGCTGATTTGTACCGAATTTTTTCCGATACCACGTAGGATTTTTCCCCTTTAATTGTCACGCGTGGCTCACCTCACGTGCGTGGATTCCAAGCTTCAATTTGGTTTTCAGCACTAATTGCCCTAAAATTGCTTCAATTCCAAAACTTATTGTCTTAAAATTACCACTCGTTAATTTATGTGTCCTTAAAATACCACTCTCTTAAGTATACCTGGCTAAAAATAATAATTAAGCCTTATTTCAATGTTATATCCACATTCCCAACCCTTAACTTTTTGTACCCACCGTGTTATAACTTTCTTGATTGCTGAAGAGTGGCTAAACAAGTTCTAATGAACTTTCTTGAGCTTTTATAGCACCGATTAGTTGCTAATTCAGATAATTTCATCTCGTCTTTCTTCTTCCCGTTCAACCTGCAATAACCGAGCGTGTTCGATTCTCCAAAAAAAAAAAACAGGAAAATTTGGGCTACATCGATATCCCGCTAGCAGACGTGGTTGCGAACAGGAGGATAAACGAGAAGTTCCATCTGATAGACTCGAAGAACGGGAGAATCCAGATAGAGCTTCAATGGCAAACGTCTTGAAATCAAAACAGTAATGTATGTATGAGTATTTATTTACTTCCTCAGTTCCTTCCATCTTTCTGTTCAGTGATGTGTGTCCCCTAAACGACTTACATAATAGCATTGTGCTTTGAGTCCTTCTGTAAATTTAATAAATTGTTAGTCGTGTGCTTTAGTGTGAAGTTTCTTTCAGTTTCAAGAATACTTTTGCAAGCTAACTACGAGTTTTATTGCATTTGTTTGCCCGTGTTAAGATCTCACACCTCGGCCACTTGGGCAATACTCGATAATCATGTATAAAATAAATAATATAAACCATAATACAATCGTTAAAAAAATATGGAGACACACAAGAAACATCAACACCCCATGAAGAAGATCATGAAATGAATAATCATAAGAACGTTGATCCTTAGGCCCAAATCAAATATCACACAATAAGCTTTTCCATGCTTAGGAATCATAGTGAAGAACCGTTACATTGTATTGGAAGAACGCATCTCCCGTCGAGCTATTCGCGTACACCGTCCTCACCCCGATGAACCCGCGGGCCAACCGAAAGGCACCCGACCCGCCCACGACCGCCAGCTCGCGACGGTCCCGAAGGTAAGGATTTCGGCCCACCACGTTCAGCACGCTGCCGTTGTACTCCCCGCCCGTGAGCACTATATCGAACGACATGTGCAGCGATTGCTCTTCGAGCGACGAAAAGACAAAAATGCCCTGGGCCCGCCCGATGACCTCGGAATCGTTCGTGGGTCCCGTCCTCACGGGGTCGTCCAAGACCGCCACGAGCCCGAAGAACGTGGGAGAGGAGAAGGTGGACCCCGCGTTGGCCACGCGTATGTTGGACGGAGTGGGGCCCGATAATACGTCTTGCACGTAGAGTTGGAGCTCGGTGGTTGTCTCCTTAGGGCGGGGTAAATCGTGGGCCCCGACACGGACATAACTGGCTTGATGACCCGTTGTTAGTGATGCTATTATTACAAGGATGGTAAGAGATGTGAAATGTAGCTGCTGCTGCTGCTTCATGATGCTGTGTAATAAGCTACTACGTAATGTATTTGGCACTTGAATGAATATTAATGAGACTTTAGGGTTTGTATTTATAGTTTGTACGATATATGAGGGGTGTTGATCACGTTATAGGTATGTATATCAGCTTAGACGGGGAGGCACATATTTTGAAGTGAAGGGCGATTTATTTTATTACCATTAAAAGTAGGGAAACTAGTTGTAATATTCAACATTATTGTCTTAATTAATCTCGGGAGAGAGACATATGGGGGATTATTTAAGTAAATGGCCTTTGACTGGGTCAATTTTAAAAAAATGACCTCCATAATGTTTGAAGTCTATTCTACCCTTACTAACTCAGGGAAAAAGACGTCTTTACCCTTATTTAACCCATTCAACTACCCAAGGTAAAATTAATTAGGTTTAATCGATTCTCCCACTGTAGCGTCACGGGTCGTCTTCTTCTTCATAACCGAGTACAGTACAATAATTGACAGTTAAAAGTGAAGAAAAACACATAACGGAAACGAAGCAGTAAATTTCCAGATCCACGAAACAACCTCTAACCGAAGCAGAAAAATCTCCAAACCGACTACAATGGCAATGAGCGCGCGTCCCGAAAGAGTGCCGGTAAATTTCACTGTTACTTCGTCTTCCTCAGGAGCAGGTCTCGTGCGTCGAATTGATTGGGTCCCAAACAGTCGCGCAAATCAGGGTACCCGTGATAGCAGGCTTGGGACCCGAGCACAGTCGCATGGTACCCATACGCACGGTACCCATACGGGCAGGTACCTTGCGATTGTGTGCGGGTACCATGCGATTGCGCGCGGGTACCATGCGATTGCGCGCGGGTACCATGCGATTGCGCGCGGGTACCATGCGATTGCGCGCGGGTACCATGCGATTGCGCGCGGGTACCATGCGATAGTGAGCGCGGGTACCATGCTCTTGTGTGCGGGTACCTTGCGCGCATGCGCGGTTACCATGCTCGCAAGCGCGGGTACCATATGCGCATGCGCGGGTACCATGCTCGCAAGCGCGGGTATCATGCGCTTGTGCGCGGGTACCATGCTCGCAAGCGCGGGTACCATGCTTTCCTGTGCGGGTACCATGCTTGCCAGCGCGGGTACCATGCTTTCCTGTGCGGGTATCATGCGATAGTGAGCGCGGGTACCATGCTCTTGTGTGCGGGTACCTTGCGCGCATGCGCGGGTACCATGCTCGCAAGCGCGGGTACCATATGCGCATGCGCGGGTACCATGCTCGCAAGCGCGGGTATCATGCGCTTGTGCGCGGGTACCATGCTCGCAAGCGCGGGTACCATGCTTTCCTGTGCGGGTATCATGCGATAGTGAGCGCGGGTACCATGCTCTTGTGTGCGGGTACCTTGCGCGCATGCACGGGTACCATGCTCGCAAGCGCGGGTACCATATGCGCATGCGCGGGTACCATGCTCGCAAGCGCGGGTACCATGCTTTCCTGTGCGGGTACCATGCTTGCCAGCGCGGGTACCATGCTTTCCTGTGCGGGTATCATGCTTTCATGTGCGGGTACCATGCTCGTACTAACTGGTTATTTACTCTTATGATTCCCAGGTTGTGCTGAAGAAGCAATTGTCATCCCGAGACGACGACTTCGAGTTCCGATTGACAATGACCGGGATGTACACGGAGGCAAGCGCGAAGATCAGGAACAATCTAAATGGAAATGAGTGGGAGAGTTATAGGGCGGGGAGTCCATTTGGTAGACTCGTCGAGGCTGCCGCCGATTTCAATTTATCCACCCAGCTCATTACATTTTTGACGAGGAGGCAGACTACTCTTCACGACCGCGAGGAGCTGTGGATGGTCATAAACAACCGACCTCTCCGATTTTCTAAAGCGGAGTATTGCGTGATTACCGGGCTAAGGTTCTCCGATCATATCCCGGAAGTAGACCCCAATGGCGATTTCGCTGAGAGAAACTTCCCGGGAAGATCCACCATCCGTTTGTCGTACGTCGAGGATCGGCTGCGAGAGTTGGGAGCCAACGACGACGGAACCGTCAACTTTGATAAGTTGAAGTTGGCGGACATTCTCTTTGCCGCATCTGTGGTGCTTCCTCGACCGTCGAAGAAGGACACCATTCTTCGGTCGTGGCTGCTTTCGTTGGTCGAAGACGAAGTCGCCTTCGCCAACTATCCTTGGGGCAGCGTAGCGTTCAAAGAGGTGATACGCTCGCTGAAGATAAACCTCAGGGAGAAGCGAGATTTTGTGCGCGAACGAGCCCGCAACGGGGGCAGCGAACACTGCGGGCTACTGATTAGTGGCTTCGTTCATCCGCTTCAGGTCGTTCATTATTTAAAATCCTTATAAATATATATTTAATCGTGATTATATTTTGCTAAGTTGGTTTCTTTGCATTCTAGGTTTTGGCGTACGAGTGCATACCAGGCATTCGGTACGCATTCGCCTATCGTAGAAACGAGGCGGATGTGGTGACCCCGCGGATATGCCGGTACGTCACCAATGATTGGTCGACGAAGGGAGCTCCGAAGATGGAGACCATCCTCCAAGCCGTAAAGGGGTCACCTGTCTCGGGGATGTTGAGCCCGACTGTATCGGAGATGAACGAGCCGTATTTCCGATATAGTCGGTTCGAAGTGGAGGAGCGGCACGAAGTCCTCGACCGTATAACGAGTCTCCTCGAGGATGGTGTAGAGCTTAAGTGCGTACGGCATCTGCCGGCCGCGGAGGACGTCGTAGCAACGCAGCCTTCGCCAATCATGCCTCAACTATCGCAGCGATCGTTCTACGAGGAAGAGGCGGACCAATTTCGTCCCCCCTCACCTCCACGGTTCACGAGCCCTCCTCCACATCATAACTCGGGCCCTTCTCACTCACGGTACCCGTCCCCTCCTCCACAGCATTATTCGGGCCCCACTTGGGAGCAATTCGATGAGTTCACAAGACGCGTGGACCAAAATTTCGAGACGGTGAATCATCGGTTCGACGACGTGTCTACGAGCATCTCGCAGTTACGGGACTCGTATGACGAACGATGGTCCACGGCTCAAGAGTGGGGCGCGAGTCTATTCGGGTTGCAGCAGTCGATGGCTGAATTGCAACAGAACTTGCAACAGGGGTGGTACAGGCCCAATCGAGACTTTCCGGCACACGCGTCGCACGGTACGTCCCTATAAATAATTTGCTGCAATTTTGATAGTTTTTGACGTTGGAGTTTTATCTTGTTAGATTATGAGGCCGGTGGATCCAACCAGGCGTTCTATCCGTCGGAACCTGAGGCAGCTCGAGAGGCCGAGTTCTCGTGTGAACCCGAGACCGCGGAGGAAGCCGCTGCCGCGGAGGAAGCCGCTGCCGCTGAGGAACCCGAGCCCGCGGAGGAAGCCGAGGCCGCGGAGGAACCCGCGGCCGCGGAGGAACCCGAGCCCGCGAAGGATCCCGCGGCCGCGGAGGAACCCGAGCCCGCGGTGGAGTCGACGCCGCCTCGGGAAACCAGGCCCTCCAAGTACCAGGTGACCCCATTCACCGATCCGAACCAGAACCGTGTGCCGAACAGCATAAACCCAATGCTGGAACGGCACATGAAGAGAAAGCTGAAATTATGGGGACGTCAAAAACAGAGGATCGATACGATGGAAGATAACGGCCGGGTCCTTTGCTTGTCCAAATCGTATCGAACCAAGACGTGGTTTCAGGAGCTCTACACCACTTCGTATTGGCTCGACGACGCGGTAAGAAGGATTGATAACTTTAATACGTGTAAATGCATTAATACGTTTTATTAATTAACTTGTTTCCTTTTATTTTATAGCACATTGACGAATCCATTAGAGGGTTCATCGAGATGCAGAGGATTCATACCTTCTGTTCTCGGGCCATCTCCTTCATGAGCGTTGCGATGAAGGAGAGCATCGATCGGGACTGCATAGAGAACGGGAAATTTGTCAAGGGGATGCTGTCCTTTTTGGTCCACTTCGCAGAGGGACGGGATCAAGACTGGCCGTCCGTGTCGTGGCAAGTTGCGGACTTTATCGTGGTCCCGGTGCAGACCATCGCGCATTGGGTTCTTGCAGTCCTCGACTGGAAGAACAAGACGATCCGAGTATTCGACTCGGATCCGTCTTGCGATGTGGACATGCGCAACATGCACGCAGCCCTCGCCGGTCTCCAATTAGCTGTCCCGATCGTGCTCAAAAAGCTCGGTCTGATCGCAAACGCTTTTAGGAAATGGAAGGTCGAGCGGATCCCCAACTTCAAGAAGCAAGAAAATTCGTAAGTGTTTCATATTTCGATATTAAGTTGTCTCTACTACTTTATCTCATTATTAAATATTTGGTTGTTTTCAGCGGCGATTGTGGGGTTCACGTGTTGCGGGCCGCATTTTCAATGTTATTCCGGGGCGATAGCGTCGGCGAGCTTACAGGGCGGCAAGTGAGCCAATTTCGTGAATTTTTATGTATTACCATTCTCATGAACGATTGGGGTGCTTGGTATCAATAATTTATATGTACTTGAATAATTTTGTATTTGGATAAATTGTAAATATGGGTAAATTTTATGTCATAATGGAATTTCGAGTTGTATATTCGGTAAACTGTATTATGTTATAAGTCTTTCGAGTTGTATAGGCACGGTACCCGCGCACAAGCGCAGGGTACCCGCACATATGATGCACGGTACCCGCACACAAGAGCACGGTACCCGCGCACAAGCACAGGTTACCCGCGCACAAGAGCACGGTACCCGCGCACTGGCGCAGGGGACCCGCGCACTGGCGCAGGGGACCCGCGCACATGATGCACGGTACCCGCACACAAGAGCACGGTACCCGCGCACAAGCACAGGGTACCCGCACACAAGAGCACGGTACCCGCGCACTGGCGCAGGGGACCCGCGCATTGGCGCAGGGTACCCGCACATATGATGCACGGTACCCGCACACAAGAGCACGGTACCCGCACACAAGAGCACGGTACCCGCGCACAAGCACAGGGTACCCGCGCACTGGCGCAGGGGACCCGCGCACTGGCGCAGGGGACCCGCGCACTGGCGCAGGGGACCCGCACACATGATGCACGGTACCCGCACACAAGAGCACGGTACCCGCGCACAAGCACAGGGTACCCGCGCACAAGAGCACGGTACCCGCGCACTGGCGCAGGGGACCCGCACACATGATGCACGGTACCCGCACACAAAAGCACGGTACCCGCACACAAAAGCACGGTACCCGCGCACAAGCGCAGGGGACCCGCGCACAAACTCATTTTAGTTGTCATCATGTAGAGCACATGTTTAGATATCATATTATAGTAATTCACTTAAATACAAGTTGTAACATTATAGCAACTCACACAAAACTCATTTAAATTTTCATTACATTTACCCAACTAATTAGACATCTTCATTAAACATTGTCATAACTAATTATAGTATTTCATTGACTATTATTTGATATTAATGACTTGATATTATTATCATAAAATTACAAGTATTAATTATACTCTTATTTGAATTCGAATCATGGTCTTTTGGGTTCTAATAACGCTTATCCGAGTTCAAATGGAATTATTCGAGTTCAAATGGACTTATTCGAGTTCTAATAAGGGTTATTTGAACTCGAATAGGGTTATTGGAACTCGAATAGGACTTATTCGAACTCGAATAGGGTTATTCGAACTCGAATAGGACCTATTCGAGCTCGAATAAGGCGTATTCGAATCCGAATAAGCCTTATTTGAACTCACGTAATGATCAACTTAGTATGTCTAACTACCGTAACGCACTCACGGACCGAAATAGGCCAACTCTATTTTGTGATACCAAAATAAAGAAATTTGTGCTACCAACTCTAATAAGGCTCGGTACCCGCACATAAAAGGCCTGGTACCCGCACACTTAGGCACGGTACCCGCACAGTAGTATACAGTTATTTTATATAGATAAATAATTATTTTATTTCATTTTCAGAATAATTGGTTAATGATTGTCCCGATCATTTGATGTGACTGATACAATTATTTTTACGAGTTAACGTACAGACAACTACTGACTTGATTGATGTAACGTAAAGTACTGACATGATTGAATTAATTAAAATCAGTTGACAGTTTGCACAAGGCACACAAGGCGCGGTACCCGCACACTCAGGCACGGTACCCGCACAGAATGCGCATGGTACCCGCACACTTAGGCACGGTACCCGCACGCAATGCGTACCAAACATTACAACATATCGAATTTCCATATAAATTACACCTGTACAAATCAAACTCATAGGATTTAACCCCTCCTACCAAATTCTCCGACGGATGGCATTCTATTTTTTTGTGCTCTTCCACGTTTTGGGTCAATGAGTGGTGGTAACATATTAACAATTCCTTCAACGCGCTCGGTCACAGGCCATATGGTACCCTCGTACGCTGATTTCCATGTCTCCAAGCTGTAATACGCATGGACTAGCGAATATACCCCTACATTAGCGTGTCCACAAGCCGCAATGGCGTGCGCACACGGGATACGATCGATATCAAACATCTTACAACTACATGACTTCGTCTCGATATCGACCACCTCGTTGACTCCATGCCCGTATACATTATACCGTTGAATGCCAATTTCCGAGACGTGTAGATTTTGAGAATTTATGTAGTGAGACCGTAGGATTGACTCGACCTTCGGCGTAAATGACGTAACATTGGCTGTCATCGAAGCTTCGCAAGTTCGTCGATGCTTACTAAACCAACTAGTTGTCAAACGTTGTATCGAATCCAACAATCCTATGAGGGGAAGCTCTCTATCCGCGCGTAGAGCGGCATTTATCGATTCCGAGCCGTTTGTGGTCATGATGTTGTACCTCGTTCTCGGGCAATACGATCTCGTCCATTTTGCCTTCGTACCATCCTGAAGATACTTATGCACGTTTTCGTACCGTTCCTTTAGCGTTTCCAACAATCGATCGCAATCGCTCGTCTTGTAGGCGTACGCAATATTAAGGAATAACGCACACGCACCTTTCTCCTTCATACGGGTCTTTATATTTTGTTGAATATGCCACGCACAGAACCCGTGAAACGCATTTGGGAAAACTGCCGGTACGGCTGTCTTTATCCCGCCATGTCTGTCAGAAATTATGACGAGGTCATTTGAATCGGCCACGATCCGTTTCAATCTCGTTAAGAACCATGACCAAGATTCGGTAGATTCGGTGCTCGCAATACCCCATGCGATAGGATATTGGTGGTAATCGCCGTCTTGCGCCGTAGCAACAAGCATCACCCCTTTATATTTTCCCTTTAAAAAGGTGGCGTCGATAGAAATTACCTTACGCATGAAAGCAAATCCCGCTATGCATGCACCGTATGCCAAAAACAGATATTTAAATCTGTTTTCCTCGTCCATCTCCCAATCCGTGACACTTCCGGCGTTCATTTGCTTCACGGCCTCCAAATACGCCGGGATCAACGCGTAACAATCGTCCCCGTTACCGACCAACTCCTCCGTAGCGATATTCTTCCCCTTCCAAGCCTTGTAATAAGAAACATTCACCCCTCTATTTTGCATCATAGACATGATAGCCTTTGGCGCGGGAATGTCTTTAGGCCCGCTAAAATTGTCAAGAAGCATCCTAGACACAACCGATGAAGTTCCTTGACGATGACTTCGACGTCGATGAGACACGCCGCATGTGTGTGTGCCGCAATATGTCCGTACCGAGAAAAAAGGGGAATCTCTATCTTTTGCAGCTCGAAAGCGCCACGAACATTGCTCCATCGCACATCTTACTACATACAAAGTCTTGTTCGACTTTACTAATTTGCACTCGAACGACGCAGCCAACGCGATTTTAGATATTTCCTCGATAACTTCCGCCTTATCACGAAACTGCTGCCCAACGTGTAGGCTTGAACCGTCCGGAAATGCAAAAGTACCATCGGCAGCCTCTTCTACCGGGTTTCGATCTATATCGTCATTGTGATCACGGGCTACGAATTCCTCTTCCGACTCGTCAGTGTTTTCAATTGCCTCATCTTCATTTTCATTCGAATGCCAACCCGAGTAATCCCTACCCCCAGACGGTCCAGCGATATCTTCAAGACCCTCAAACGGTTCGATTTGCGCATTTTCATCGCAATCGGCTATGAGCCCGGTATTATTACTAGAAGAACCAGCAAATGCGTCCGACGGAGCCACAAGCGCACATTCCACCACCTCGACATGAATCACGGGTCTCGATTGAGGGCCACCAAAACCCAAGTACGCACGTAGAGCATAGTCGTTATCGATGTATATGGGCCTCGGATAACTATAGGGTACATTTGGCATATAGCTTAGTGTTAGCCTCGCATTGTCGTTGCGAAACGCTAACACGGATACAATTTGCTCCTTTACGTCTTCTAACGTGCATGCGTCCTCATCCACCAAAATTGAATGCCAGCTACAATTTGACGCAGGAGACCAAGTCGAGATATTGTCCTCGCCGATTAACCACCGACCGTCGAATTGAAATACAATGTTGGTAATTGTCATTTTGAACACCTGCAATATTATGCAATGTTACTGTTTAGAAAACGATTCTCGTCATATATCGTGCTTATATATGATCTTCAGCGCATGGATCCCGAACATGGGATCACGGTACCCGCACACAACGCAGGGGACCCGCGCACTGGCGCATGCTACCCGCACACTGGCGCAGGGTACCCGCACACTGGCGCAGGGTACCCTCACACAAGCGCATGGTACCCGCACACTGGGCGCAGGGTACCCGCACACTGGCGCAGGGTACCCTCACACAAGCGCATGGTACCCGCACACTGGGCGCATGGTACCCGCACACTGGCGCAGGGTACCGCACACAGTGTGCGGGTACCATGCGCTTGTGTGAGGGTACCCTGCGCCAGTGTGCGGGTACCCTGCGCCAGTGTGCGGGTACCCTGCGCCCAGTGTGCGGGTACCATGCGCTTGTGTGAGGGTACCCTGCGCCAGTGTGCGGGTACCCTGCGCCAGTGTGCGGGTAGCATGCGCCAGTGCGCGGGTCCCCTGCGTTGTGTGCGGGTACCGTGATCCCATGTTCGGGATCCATGCGCTGAAGATCATATATAAGCACGATATATGACGAGAATCGTTTTCTAAACAGTAACATTGCATAATATTGCAGGTGTTCAAAATGACAATTACCAACATTGTATTTCAATTCGACGGTCGGTGGTTAATCGGCGAGGACAATATCTCGACTTGGTCTCCTGCGTCAAATTGTAGCTGGCATTCAATTTTGGTGGATGAGGACGCATGCACGTTAGAAGACGTAAAGGAGCAAATTGTATCCGTGTTAGCGTTTCGCAACGACAATGCGAGGCTAACACTAAGCTATATGCCAAATGTACCCTATAGTTATCCGAGGCCCATATACATCGATAACGACTATGCTCTACGTGCGTACTTGGGTTTTGGTGGCCCTCAATCGAGACCCGTGATTCATGTCGAGGTGGTGGAATGTGCGCTTGTGGCTCCGTCGGACGCATTTGCTGGTTCTTCTAGTAATAATACCGGGCTCATAGCCGATTGCGATGAAAATGCGCAAATCGAACCGTTTGAGGGTCTTGAAGATATCGCTGGACCGTCTGGGGGTAGGGATTACTCGGGTTGGCATTCGAATGAAAATGAAGATGAGGCAATTGAAAACACTGACGAGTCGGAAGAGGAATTCGTAGCCCGTGATCACAATGACGATATAGATCGAAACCCGGTAGAAGAGGCTGCCGATGGTACTTTTGCATTTCCGGACGGTTCAAGCCTACACGTTGGGCAGCAGTTTCGTGATAAGGCGGAAGTTATCGAGGAAATATCTAAAATCGCGTTGGCTGCGTCGTTCGAGTGCAAATTAGTAAAGTCGAACAAGACTTTGTATGTAGTAAGATGTGCGATGGAGCAATGTTCGTGGCGCTTTCGAGCTGCAAAAGATAGAGATTCCCCTTTTTTCTCGGTACGGACATATTGCGGCACACACACATGCGGCGTGTCTCATCGACGTCGAAGTCATCGTCAAGGAACTTCATCGGTTGTGTCTAGGATGCTTCTTGACAATTTTAGCGGGCCTAAAGACATTCCCGCGCCAAAGGCTATCATGTCTATGATGCAAAATAGAGGGGTGAATGTTTCTTATTACAAGGCTTGGAAGGGGAAGAATATCGCTACGGAGGAGTTGGTCGGTAACGGGGACGATTGTTACGCGTTGATCCCGGCGTATTTGGAGGCCGTGAAGCAAATGAACGCCGGAAGTGTCACGGATTGGGAGATGGACGAGGAAAACAGATTTAAATATCTGTTTTTGGCATACGGTGCATGCATAGCGGGATTTGCTTTCATGCGTAAGGTAATTTCTATCGACGCCACCTTTTTAAAGGGAAAATATAAAGGGGTGATGCTTGTTGCTACGGCGCAAGACGGCGATTACCACCAATATCCTATCGCATGGGGTATTGCGAGCACCGAATCTACCGAATCTTGGTCATGGTTCTTAACGAGATTGAAACGGATCGTGGCCGATTCAAATGACCTCGTCATAATTTCTGACAGACATGGCGGGATAAAGACAGCCGTACCGGCAGTTTTCCCAAATGCGTTTCACGGGTTCTGTGCGTGGCATATTCAACAAAATATAAAGACCCGTATGAAGGAGAAAGGTGCGTGTGCGTTATTCCTTAATATTGCGTACGCCTACAAGACGAGCGATTGCGATCGATTGTTGGAAACGCTAAAGGAACGGTACGAAAACGTGCATAAGTATCTTCAGGATGGTACGAAGGCAAAATGGACGAGATCGTATTGCCCGAGAACGAGGTACAACATCATGACCACAAACGGCTCGGAATCGATAAATGCCGCTCTACGCGCGGATAGAGAGCTTCCCCTCATAGGATTGTTGGATTCGATACAACGTTTGACAACTAGTTGGTTTAGTAAGCATCGACGAACTTGCGAAGCTTCGATGACAGCCAATGTTACGTCATTTACGCCGAAGGTCGAGTCAATCCTACGGTCTCACTACATAAATTCTCAAAATCTACACGTCTCGGAAATTGGCATTCAACGGTATAATGTATACGGGCATGGAGTCAACGAGGTGGTCGATATCGAGACGAAGTCATGTAGTTGTAAGATGTTTGATATCGATCGTATCCCGTGTGCGCACGCCATTGCGGCTTGTGGACACGCTAATGTAGGGGTATATTCGCTAGTCCATGCGTATTACAGCTTGGAGACATGGAAATCAGCGTACGAGGGTACCATATGGCCTGTGACCGAGCGCGTTGAAGGAATTGTTAATATGTTACCACCACTCATTGACCCAAAACGTGGAAGAGCACAAAAAAATAGAATGCCATCCGTCGGAGAATTTGGTAGGAGGGGTTAAATCCTATGAGTTTGATTTGTACAGGTGTAATTTATATGGAAATTCGATATGTTGTAATGTTTGGTACGCATTGCGTGCGGGTACCGTGCCTAAGTGTGCGGGTACCATGCGCATTCTGTGCGGGTACCGTGCCTGAGTGTGCGGGTACCGCGCCTTGTGTGCCTTGTGCAAACTGTCAACTGATTTTAATTAATTCAATCATGTCAGTACTTTACGTTACATCAATCAAGTCAGTAGTTGTCTGTACGTTAACTCGTAAAAATAATTGTATCAGTCACATCAAATGATCGGGACAATCATTAACCAATTATTCTGAAAATGAAATAAAATAATTATTTATCTATATAAAATAACTGTATACTACTGTGCGGGTACCGTGCCTAAGTGTGCGGGTACCAGGCCTTTTATGTGCGGGTACCGAGCCTTATTAGAGTTGGTAGCACAAATTTCTTTATTTTGGTATCACAAAATAGAGTTGGCCTATTTCGGTCCGTGAGTGCGTTACGGTAGTTAGACATACTAAGTTGATCATTACGTGAGTTCAAATAAGGCTTATTCGGATTCGAATACGCCTTATTCGAGCTCGAATAGGTCCTATTCGAGTTCGAATAACCCTATTCGAGTTCGAATAAGTCCTATTCGAGTTCCAATAACCCTATTCGAGTTCAAATAACCCTTATTAGAACTCGAATAAGTCCATTTGAACTCGAATAATTCCATTTGAACTCGGATAAGCGTTATTAGAACCCAAAAGACCATGATTCGAATTCAAATAAGAGTATAATTAATACTTGTAATTTTATGATAATAATATCAAGTCATTAATATCAAATAATAGTCAATGAAATACTATAATTAGTTATGACAATGTTTAATGAAGATGTCTAATTAGTTGGGTAAATGTAATGAAAATTTAAATGAGTTTTGTGTGAGTTGCTATAATGTTACAACTTGTATTTAAGTGAATTACTATAATATGATATCTAAACATGTGCTCTACATGATGACAACTAAAATGAGTTTGTGCGCGGGTCCCCTGCGCTTGTGCGCGGGTACCGTGCTTTTGTGTGCGGGTACCGTGCTTTTGTGTGCGGGTACCGTGCATCATGTGTGCGGGTCCCCTGCGCCAGTGCGCGGGTACCGTGCTCTTGTGCGCGGGTACCCTGTGCTTGTGCGCGGGTACCGTGCTCTTGTGTGCGGGTACCGTGCATCATGTGTGCGGGTCCCCTGCGCCAGTGCGCGGGTCCCCTGCGCCAGTGCGCGGGTCCCCTGCGCCAGTGCGCGGGTACCCTGTGCTTGTGCGCGGGTACCGTGCTCTTGTGTGCGGGTACCGTGCTCTTGTGTGCGGGTACCGTGCATCATATGTGCGGGTACCCTGCGCCAATGCGCGGGTCCCCTGCGCCAGTGCGCGGGTACCGTGCTCTTGTGTGCGGGTACCCTGTGCTTGTGCGCGGGTACCGTGCTCTTGTGTGCGGGTACCGTGCATCATGTGCGCGGGTCCCCTGCGCCAGTGCGCGGGTCCCCTGCGCCAGTGCGCGGGTACCGTGCTCTTGTGCGCGGGTAACCTGTGCTTGTGCGCGGGTACCGTGCTCTTGTGTGCGGGTACCGTGCATCATATGTGCGGGTACCCTGCGCTTGTGCGCGGGTACCGTGCCTATACAACTCGAAAGACTTATAACATAATACAGTTTACCGAATATACAACTCGAAATTCCATTATGACATAAAATTTACCCATATTTACAATTTATCCAAATACAAAATTATTCAAGTACATATAAATTATTGATACCAAGCACCCCAATCGTTCATGAGAATGGTAATACATAAAAATTCACGAAATTGGCTCACTTGCCGCCCTGTAAGCTCGCCGACGCTATCGCCCCGGAATAACATTGAAAATGCGGCCCGCAACACGTGAACCCCACAATCGCCGCTGAAAACAACCAAATATTTAATAATGAGATAAAGTAGTAGAGACAACTTAATATCGAAATATGAAACACTTACGAATTTTCTTGCTTCTTGAAGTTGGGGATCCGCTCGACCTTCCATTTCCTAAAAGCGTTTGCGATCAGACCGAGCTTTTTGAGCACGATCGGGACAGCTAATTGGAGACCGGCGAGGGCTGCGTGCATGTTGCGCATGTCCACATCGCAAGACGGATCCGAGTCGAATACTCGGATCGTCTTGTTCTTCCAGTCGAGGACTGCAAGAACCCAATGCGCGATGGTCTGCACCGGGACCACGATAAAGTCCGCAACTTGCCACGACACGGACGGCCAGTCTTGATCCCGTCCCTCTGCGAAGTGGACCAAAAAGGACAGCATCCCCTTGACAAATTTCCCGTTCTCTATGCAGTCCCGATCGATGCTCTCCTTCATCGCAACGCTCATGAAGGAGATGGCCCGAGAACAGAAGGTATGAATCCTCTGCATCTCGATGAACCCTCTAATGGATTCGTCAATGTGCTATAAAATAAAAGGAAACAAGTTAATTAATAAAACGTATTAATGCATTTACACGTATTAAAGTTATCAATCCTTCTTACCGCGTCGTCGAGCCAATACGAAGTGGTGTAGAGCTCCTGAAACCACGTCTTGGTTCGATACGATTTGGACAAGCAAAGGACCCGGCCGTTATCTTCCATCGTATCGATCCTCTGTTTTTGACGTCCCCATAATTTCAGCTTTCTCTTCATGTGCCGTTCCAGCATTGGGTTTATGCTGTTCGGCACACGGTTCTGGTTCGGATCGGTGAATGGGGTCACCTGGTACTTGGAGGGCCTGGTTTCCCGAGGCGGCGTCGACTCCACCGCGGGCTCGGGTTCCTCCGCGGCCGCGGGATCCTTCGCGGGCTCGGGTTCCTCCGCGGCCGCGGGTTCCTCCGCGGCCTCGGCTTCCTCCGCGGGCTCGGGTTCCTCAGCGGCAGCGGCTTCCTCCGCGGCAGCGGCTTCCTCCGCGGTCTCGGGTTCACACGAGAACTCGGCCTCTCGAGCTGCCTCAGGTTCCGACGGATAGAACGCCTGGTTGGATCCACCGGCCTCATAATCTAACAAGATAAAACTCCAACGTCAAAAACTATCAAAATTGCAGCAAATTATTTATAGGGACGTACCGTGCGACGCGTGTGCCGGAAAGTCTCGATTGGGCCTGTACCACCCCTGTTGCAAGTTCTGTTGCAATTCAGCCATCGACTGCTGCAACCCGAATAGACTCGCGCCCCACTCTTGAGCCGTGGACCATCGTTCGTCATACGAGTCCCGTAACTGCGAGATGCTCGTAGACACGTCGTCGAACCGATGATTCACCGTCTCGAAATTTTGGTCCACGCGTCTTGTGAACTCATCGAATTGCTCCCAAGTGGGGCCCGAATAATGCTGTGGAGGAGGGGACGGGTACCGTGAGTGAGAAGGGCCCGAGTTATGATGTGGAGGAGGGCTCGTGAACCGTGGAGGTGAGGGGGGACGAAATTGGTCCGCCTCTTCCTCGTAGAACGATCGCTGCGATAGTTGAGGCATGATTGGCGAAGGCTGCGTTGCTACGACGTCCTCCGCGGCCGGCAGATGCCGTACGCACTTAAGCTCTACACCATCCTCGAGGAGACTCGTTATACGGTCGAGGACTTCGTGCCGCTCCTCCACTTCGAACCGACTATATCGGAAATACGGCTCGTTCATCTCCGATACAGTCGGGCTCAACATCCCCGAGACAGGTGACCCCTTTACGGCTTGGAGGATGGTCTCCATCTTCGGAGCTCCCTTCGTCGACCAATCATTGGTGACGTACCGGCATATCCGCGGGGTCACCACATCCGCCTCGTTTCTACGATAGGCGAATGCGTACCGAATGCCTGGTATGCACTCGTACGCCAAAACCTAGAATGCAAAGAAACCAACTTAGCAAAAATATAATCACGATTAAATATATATTTATAAGGATTTTAAATAATGAACGACCTGAAGCGGATGAACGAAGCCACTAATCAGTAGCCCGCAGTGTTCGCTGCCCCCGTTGCGGGCTCGTTCGCGCACAAAATCTCGCTTCTCCCTGAGGTTTATCTTCAGCGAGCGTATCACCTCTTTGAACGCTACGCTGCCCCAAGGATAGTTGGCGAAGGCGACTTCGTCTTCGACCAACGAAAGCAGCCACGACCGAAGAATGGTGTCCTTCTTCGACGGTCGAGGAAGCACCACAGATGCGGCAAAGAGAATGTCCGCCAACTTCAACTTATCAAAGTTGACGGTTCCGTCGTCGTTGGCTCCCAACTCTCGCAGCCGATCCTCGACGTACGACAAACGGATGGTGGATCTTCCCGGGAAGTTTCTCTCAGCGAAATCGCCATTGGGGTCTACTTCCGGGATATGATCGGAGAACCTTAGCCCGGTAATCACGCAATACTCCGCTTTAGAAAATCGGAGAGGTCGGTTGTTTATGACCATCCACAGCTCCTCGCGGTCGTGAAGAGTAGTCTGCCTCCTCGTCAAAAATGTAATGAGCTGGGTGGATAAATTGAAATCGGCGGCAGCCTCGACGAGTCTACCAAATGGACTCCCCGCCCTATAACTCTCCCACTCATTTCCATTTAGATTGTTCCTGATCTTCGCGCTTGCCTCCGTGTACATCCCGGTCATTGTCAATCGGAACTCGAAGTCGTCGTCTCGGGATGACAATTGCTTCTTCAGCACAACCTGGGAATCATAAGAGTAAATAACCAGTTAGTACGAGCATGGTACCCGCACATGAAAGCATGATACCCGCACAGGAAAGCATGGTACCCGCGCTGGCAAGCATGGTACCCGCACAGGAAAGCATGGTACCCGCGCTTGCGAGCATGGTACCCGCGCACAAGCGCATGATACCCGCGCTTGCGAGCATGGTACCCGCGCATGCGCATATGGTACCCGCGCTTGCGAGCATGGTACCCGTGCATGCGCGCAAGGTACCCGCACACAAGAGCATGGTACCCGCGCTCACTATCGCATGATACCCGCACAGGAAAGCATGGTACCCGCGCTTGCGAGCATGGTACCCGCGCACAAGCGCATGATACCCGCGCTTGCGAGCATGGTACCCGCGCATGCGCATATGGTACCCGCGCTTGCGAGCATGGTACCCGCGCATGCGCGCAAGGTACCCGCACACAAGAGCATGGTACCCGCGCTCACTATCGCATGATACCCGCACAGGAAAGCATGGTACCCGCGCTGGCGAGCATGGTACCGGCACAGGAAAGCATGGTACCCGCGCTTGCGAGCATGGTACCCGCGCACAAGCGCATGATACCCGCGCTTGCGAGCATGGTACCCGCGCATGCGCATATGGTACCCGCGCTTGCGAGCATGGTAACCGCGCATGCGCGCAAGGTACCCGCACACAAGAGCATGGTACCCGCGCTCACTATCGCATGGTACCCGCGCGCAATCGCATGGTACCCGCGCGCAATCGCATGGTACCCGCGCGCAATCGCATGGTACCCGCGCGCAATCGCATGGTACCCGCACACAATCGCAAGGTACCTGCCCGTATGGGTACCGTGCGTATGGGTACCATGCGACTGTGCTCGGGTCCCAAGCCTGCTATCACGGGTACCCTGATTTGCGCGACTGTTTGGGACCCAATCAATTCGACGCACGAGACCTGCTCCTGAGGAAGACGAAGTAACAGTGAAATTTACCGGCACTCTTTCGGGACGCGCGCTCATTGCCATTGTAGTCGGTTTGGAGATTTTTCTGCTTCGGTTAGAGGTTGTTTCGTGGATCTGGAAATTTACTGCTTCGTTTCCGTTATGTGTTTTTCTTCACTTTTAACTGTCAATTATTGTACTGTACTCGGTTATGAAGAAGAAGACGACCCGTGACGCTACAGTGGGAGAATCGATTAAACCTAATTAATTTTACCTTGGGTAGTTGAATGGGTTAAATAAGGGTAAAGACGTCTTTTTCCCTGAGTTAGTAAGGGTAGAATAGACTTCAAACATTATGGAGGTCATTTTTTTAAAATTGACCCAGTCAAAGGCCATTTACTTAAATAATCCGAGACATATGCATGCATATATTTTTATTTGTTGATATAATATAAACATCGGCAAGAGTTGACGAACTTTAACTTGGATTTTGCTCCAGTGAAACAGCTAGTTTAATATAATTTAAACTCATACTCCCAACCAATTAAAATATTATATATTTATCTTTTACAGCATAAGTACAACATTAGTGACGGGCAACTTGATGGAAGCGACCGACAACAGATCAATTCACTCTTTATATATGTAAGATAATATATATATATATGTATGTATACAATGATCATAATGGATTCCATTAAATTTAATTTTCATACATACGTAGCAATAGTGACATTGTACTTCACCACAGCATCGCCAGTGGTCGGGTCAGCCCGAACCGTCTCTGCAATCGCATAGCCCCGACCCATTCGAAAAAGACCGGTCCCACCCACAACAGCCATCTCACGAACCGGAAACGTAACCGGGTTCACGCTGAGCATACTAAACGAGCTGCCATTATAAATCCCGTCAGTGAACCCGTAGCTCACAGCCATTATCAAGCACATATCGCTCTGCCCCGCGGATCCGTACATCCCCCTGGCGTGGCCCACGGTCTTCGAGCTCGGGTCGGGCCCCACCGTGAGCGCGTCGTCGATCATCACCAAGTTGCCGAACAGGGTCGGGGAGGAGCCGGCGGCGGTGCCCGTCTGCAGGGGCTGGGCGATTTGTACCGCGGTGGGGTTGGGGCTGCTGAGCTTGTCGTGGAAGTAGAAGTGGAGAGTGGTTATGACTTCGGAGCCGGTTGGGACCCGGCTGGCCCACGTGGGTCCGTCGTCGTTGGTCTGCTGGGCTCGAAGGGTCCAAACGTGCGCGGCCGTGAGGAGGAGGAGGAGGAGGACGGAAACTGAAAGGGTTTTCTGCATTTTTTTCTGTTCTTGAATATATGAGTGCTGTTGATGAAGGATAAGAATAAGAAGACGATTTTCAGCAGAGTAGTTAACTAGTTGAAGAAATTATTACTAGACAAAGGTTAACTACTCCAAGTCCTTCATTGACTTCTAGGTTCTAACACACCAACCCCATATAAAGTGGAAATTGATCCACGCCCTATTTCTAACATGAGGATTTGTTTTTTTTTATTGTTTCCTTCTTTTTGAGGTAGATATCCCACACAATAACATCACGATCCCAACATTCAGACTAAGTTCAGTCGAATCTGAACCTCAACGTCGGTTATGAGATAACAGCTTCCAGTGGGACTAGTCCTCTCATGTTCATGTGCGTTTGTACCAAAGACACATAAACTTCGATAATCATGGGATTTGAACCTCATCGCCGGCTATGAGGATTTGTTTATTACAGATAGAGAGATGCGCCCAAGAAAACAAAGGTTTGGGTTATTGTTCCTCTACTCGTACATGGTGGGTGTTCAAACCCGATTCCACATCGATCAGATGAAACAATTGTGACCTACACGTAAGCTTTATGTGGTGATATTATCCCTATCGTCAGTGGTTTTTTCAGTAGCAACCACACGGGCTTACACGGAGTTGGCAGAAATCTTATGTTCTCAACAAATTATGTGGTGTGCATGGAACGAAGACGTGATCAATAAATCAGGAGGACCGGAGGAGTATCAAACTCAATTCCACATAAATAATTGTGACATACATATAACTTGTGAACTATGCCCTATGTGACTGATTGGTTTTAAAATGAAATCCACATGGACTTATTATATTAACGCTCATGGGTTTGAGCTATAAAAAATCTATTTATACTCTCCTACCCATGGGGAACACAAAACCCAACTCGTTAGATTTTTGATACGTTATCAAAAGTGAAAATCAAAATTTTCGATGACATTTCGAAAATTTATCAAAGTTGGAAGTTGGAGTGTTACCCAAGTGGACACGTGTTAAGCAAATATTTTTACCAAACGGCTCAATTTTTTGCTGTGGTCGGTGGGATTTGTTGTGTGTAAGATCTGTCGGCCATGGAAGAATCGACGAACTCTTGGCGTTTCCACCATTGTGAATCGTCGGCAATGGCCCGGTTCTTTATCAAGCAATGAACCCCTGGAATTTGGAAACAAAAAATCCCCAAAGACACTTACAAAAAAATTAACACAAACTTACCACGACAAACAATCATACGACATTTATATACAAAGTAGTCCTCCCTCTCGAAAAACAGAACCTCTCGCAATTGCCGTTTTCCTTCCTCGTATGAGTATGATTTAACATTCCACCAGAAAACCCGACAGCGTAATGTCAAGAATTACTCTCATTACTTGGTGTAATCCGAGTTGTTCAATGCAAGAAAATGAGCCTCCTCTAAGCTCTTCAACTGATCCTCACTGTACCAAGTTATGCTCCCTACACAATTTCAACATCGTAGCGTTCAAAATCCAGTAATAACGCACAACGGAGAGGTTTATTTACGATTATTAGCCCATCAAGCATATTTACCGGTTGCAGCCGTTGGCTCCTCTTCTCGGGTCATATGAAGTATCACCGTCCCCGTGAGGACTATAATGAACCCGCAAATCTCCGATATTACGCTGCTCGCGTCTTGTCCCGACCAGTCCTGCATAATGTAATAAGAACGGTTTTCGTTCTATTCACAAAATGGGGAGAAAAACCCAGAACGGTCCCCCTATAGTTACCCTGTGGACCGGTTCGGTCTCCGATGTTGTCATTTATGGACCGGTTTGGTCCTTCCGTCGCGATTAACCTTCAATTTAAAGCAGGAAATATCGTGTGTGCCCCATTTTCAGTTCAAGTTAAAATTGACGTCAATCGCGACTAAAGTACCAAATTGGTGTAAAATCGACAACATCGGGGACAAAAATGCTCCACAGAGGAAACACTGGGGAGAGCATTTCGGGTTTTCTCCCCACAAAATGCAACAAGTGTTCGTCTCCATCATACACTCCGATCGTTTTCGTACCTTGAACATGATCACGTTGGCGATTATGGTCAAAGTCGTGAACATCACGTAGTAAATAGGGGACACGATCGCCGTGTTGAACGTGTCCAAAGCCTTGTTTAGATAGTTCAGCTGCGTGATGACGAAGATCACCGCGATCGAAAAGAAGAACCATGTCTGAGGGTAACCGAACTGATTGAAGCCCTCAAGCGTGAGCTTTATCGCGATCCCGATGGCCTTAATGCTCACGATCTGCATTAAACGCAGGCGTCGCAACCAAAAACGAGAATAATTCAATTTTATTACCGAAACTCGGAAGAGTTTTATTACCGTTAAGGCGCCCATTAAGGAACATATCCCCAAGTAGATAAGGATATTTGTCTGCCCGTAAAGAGGCTCGAAATGAAGCATTAACACCAGCACTATCGAGAGAGAAACCGCCGCGTAGATCACAAAAGCTGTCAACGTAAAGAAATCTTCGTCAGATGCATTAGTATTTAAAGGGCCGAGCGCAAAAAGGCCCCCAAAACAAAGGCGCAATTTTGAGGCGCGGGCCTCAAAAATTAAGGCGCGCCCTATATTTACGCGTGAGAAAATTGTATGAATTCAACCAACATATTGGTGCAAGTGCAAGATATCTTCATCATTTTCTCATCAAGAAAATTATTTTCATTGCCACAAAGATAAGCATCATCAGACTTGGTGACCTCATCGTTATCATATTCATTATCAACAAAATCAATATCTCAACCTTCTCCATCTCTTTCTCCACAAGACAATAAATGGATTTAAATTTTAGACAAGAAAACGTCCCTTTGTTCCTAATATATGATCACGTCTCTTATTGCGCCTTTTTGGGCGTCTAATTTATACTTTGGCCACTTTATACATAAATTCATACCAATTTTTCCTTTTTTTTTATGTTTATATAAAAGGCGCGCCTTAATGAAACTGTCGCCTTGCGCCTTTAAACACTACTAGTATTTCTGCATTGCCTAAATATAAATATTTAATACTAATTTATATTTTAAGTTATTTTTAATTTATAATATTTAATAGATGAAATAATATTTAAAAGAATTATTTGTGAGGATGTGATTGCAATAAAGAAAAGATTGAGGTCTAAATACATATCAAATAAATTATAAAAAGAAGGGTCAAATTTGAATATATTTTTTATACGCCAAATTGGACAGTTTTTATCAACCCTTCACCATTAATATAATAGAATAGATGATGAATAATAACTGCTAAAATGAAAAAGAAAAAAAAAGGGGAAAAGGAAAAGTGGGATACGAACCCGGTTGAGTAGCCAAGCTCCACACCTCCTGCAAGGAACTCGGTGTGTGTTCTTGAGGAGCGTGGATCACGATTATTACAGACCCCACGATGCAAGAGAGGCACCCGAGGATTCCCATCTGCTTCAATCTTTCCTTCAGCAGGAAATGTGCTAACACAGCACTTTTTATGATGTAAGAAAAGGGCTACCATATAAGTAAGTTGTCTCATCGTGAAGTAATTAGCTCGATATAATTCATCAGAATTTTTTCGAAAAATTACCTCACGATGATGCTCAAGGCACCGAGCGGGGTTACAAGAACAGCTGGGGCGTAGATGTAAGCCACAAAATTCGCCCCCTCTCCAACGATCACTGAAATTGAAGCACAAACCAGCAAATTACTAAAAACAGACATCCTTAATTACTCCGAGCAATCGAAGAGAAGAAAAAAAAAAAGTATAATCACACACAAATACGCACTTGTTATCATTCCTGCCCACCAAAATGGCTCTAACAAGTACGTGTAGCCTCCAACTCCTGCAATGCTAACAGCAGACACAGTGAGCATTCAAAAGCATTAAGGCTCATGATGAATTAAACGACAAATCCTAAATCCTTACACGAATCAATCATATCTCTAAGCAGAATTCTTAAGCATTAGAAAGAAAATCGACAGAGAGAGATTAAAATTACCTGCTCGTGTACCAGCTGCACCAGCACGCCTTAGGCCTTTCTTCTTCAAGATGAAGCTCGTCCCAATAAACAAACCCGACAACATCGCTAGAATCAACCCTCTAACATTGTCGGAAACCCCCATTTTTTTCCTTTTTTGTGCAAAAAAAATATATATGAATCTACCTGAGCTAGCAATAATCAGCTATGTCCGCGTACTAAACGCGATTTACCAGAAAATAAGACGAACAAGTCCCCCGCTTACAGCACTCAACCCCAACGGATTAAAACCCCAGGGAAACAGAATCAATTATTGGACGCCGGCCGGAGAAACTTCGACTTGATTAAATGTCTTCACTGCTTCCCAGATTTTTTAACAGGAATTTTCAGTTCAAGGGGATACGAGACGAGCGATGAAGGATGATTGTTTGTCGTCGCTGTTATCGAAGGGAAACGGACGTAAATTGAGCAGTCAACGCCTCTACATCACAGAAGCTGTATTATCGATTTGTTTTTTGTTCTTATTTTACTATTTATTTCGTCGTAATTTAAGGAAAAGCTCAAATATATTTATGTGATTGGTGGATGCTTAACGAGATGGTGTCGTACTGTGCCTCCACGCTGGGCCCACGCGCTTAGCTGTCGATGATTGTTTTCGAATCAAAAAGCATCCGCGGTATTTTTTGTAGTATAAAATTAAGACAAGACGACAACCAACAATTGGCATAGTAAAAATGGTATGAAGTAATTGATTTTTTTTTTTTAACTTTGGCCAATAGTGTTATGTAGTAAGCTGCCGATGCGGCTCTGGTTTTTTTTATTTTTTCCTATCAATTAGTTGAAACTTGAAACCCAATTTCCTTAAAATCTTTGAAAAAGTGTGTTGATATCCGTTGAATTTTTTTAAATGCAATAAAATATTTGAAATTTGTTATGAGGTGTAAAAAACACCAACCAAGTTTTGTTGATTCTGACTTCAATAGGGAAGAATTAATCGTCGATTAAAGAGCCAAATCCAAAAAACTTGATTGAATCGTAGACCTCACTGATTTATGTATAGAGTTTCAAGCCCACACCAAACAACACAGCCTAAGAGTCCAAATCAAAGAACTCTTGATCACAAAATGCAGATATTGGGAGCTTCACCACTCATTCCATTGAGACGACAACGGCGGCTATAATAATAGCATTAGTATTCGTAGTTATTTATTCTTGGACCAAGAATGGGCTCAATCAAGTAGAGTACTTAATGGCCATAACAAGAAATCTTAATATCATTAAGCCCAAATACCCAACACATTGGCATCTTTTACAGACAAACATGAAGCCCACATTCAAGTCTCTGCTTGGAGGAGCTTCTTGTGTGCCGCTGGGAAAAGTTTATGAAACTGCAATAGCTCAACGACTCTAATTCAATTATATCAATCATGTTATTCCACTGTTGAGGATAAGGTTGAGAAGAAAAAAAAAAGAAACAAATAGCAAAAACGAAGCAAATCCTCATACGCTAATTATTCGATTAAAGGACAAGTAAAAGACCCTTCTCCTTTAACTGGGGACACAACACAAGCTAATTAAAGCATCACACACTCCTCCTTTCTCTACCCCTCAAGAACCCTAAAACACAGAAGAACACAGCCACCCTACCACACAGAGCCCAAAACAAATAAGACACTGAAAGATAAATAAAAACACACGACAGATAGATAGATAACGTTGACCAAAAGGGTCAGTCAAGATCTAGGAGAGTTGACCGCAATCAGCGATCGTCACGGGCTTCGAGGTCCTCCCGGAGCCCGATCCAACCTTCTCGATGGCCTTGACGACGTCGTATCCCTCGACGACGCTTCCGAACACCACGTGCTTCCCGTCGAGCCACTCGGTCTTGGCGGTGCAGATGAAGAACTGGGATCCGTTGGTGTTGGGCCCGGCGTTCGCCATCGACAGGACTCCAGGTCCGGTGTGCTTCTTCGAGAAGTTCTCGTCGGCGAACTTGGTGCCGTAGATGGACTCGCCTCCGGTCCCGTTCCCGGCGGTGAAGTCGCCGCCCTGGCACATGAAGTTGGGGATCACGCGGTGGAAGGTGGATCCCTTGAAGTGGAGGGGCTTGCCGCTCTTTCCGGTGCCTTTCTCGCCGGTGCAGAGGGCGCGGAAGTTCTCGGCGGTCTTCGGGACGACGTCGGCGTAGAGCTCCATCACGATGCGCCCGGCGGGCTGGCCGCCCACCGCCATGTCAAAGAAGACCTTAGGGTTCGGCATTTTCCGATCTCGCTTTGGTTGCTGCAGTGAGTTAGTGTGTGTGTGATTTTTCTTTCGATGTACTTTGTTAGGGTTTTGAGGGATTATATATTGCAGGCGGTGTGAGGGAGAGAATTGCGACCGTTGGATGGGGACACGTGGTGAGATCCGAATTTATCGTGGCTTTTGTGGCGTAAGGTTCACGCAGGATATGCTTTTTTCAGTATATCTTTCTTGAAAAAGATAATTATTAATCGGTAAACACGAAAAAAATAAATGAAAAGTTAAAACAATTAAAATATAAATATTAGTTATAAATAATATTGATATATGTTTGTTTGCCTAAAATAAAATCACAAACGACAACGAGAGATGCAACGACGTAAAAGAAAATCTAGTAAGAATATTCGTTGCAAGGATATACTCCGAAAATCAGTTCGAGTTTGGTATATGGACTGGGCTTACCTTAAAGCCCATTTAATTTTACTTTTTTACTGCTGGAAGCCCAAGATATTTGCACGGGCTCAAAACTTAGGATGTACATTAATTTTCTACACCAGAGAAAATAAACACATATTGAATAATGGATAGTCGAGTAGATATTTTGTAGCGTGACAAGTTATTAGAGCAATAAAATAAGATATCATTTACTTGGTGGGTAGAATTGTGTTAAGAAAACATTTACTTTATTGGCTGGAATTGTGGTTGTGGGGTTGCCTTTACCCGACATGTAATTTCGCATTAGTTTTTTAATTTTGCCCCCTTTTCCTAAAAAAAAAAAAGTATTGTGTTAGGTGAGCCTGAGGAAAATGACGAAGGAAAATGAATCCAGGGACAACGGAGAGGGATCCCACGGGCGGAGCCGAAATATATACACAAAAAGTTAATTAGACCAACATATCAAATAAACATGTTAAATCATTACTAAACTCCTCTCACAGAGTGTATTAAAACACCTCTGCGAGGAAAAATAAACCACACCATTATATATTACAATCCCACCCCGAAAAGAATAAACAAATCTTGTGACTTGGGTGAGAACGAAAACGTTCTCACAAACAGCCAAAAAAAAAAACGAAAACGAAGATAAAAAAGTCAACCACAGTTTCCAAAGAAAAAGATGCTGAAAAAAAAAATTAAAAAAAGCAGACACTCTTCTTCGTCATGACCATCTCTTCTCCAAGAATCCTCCTTTCTCTATCCAAGCATGGAAGTTAGAGACCTAAAAACGACCTCTTCACAAGGAATAAAGAGCCCCATCTCATGAACATATCCGAATTCTTCCTCAGCTTGTCTAAGCAGGGATTGAAACTCAGGGCAGGCCAAGAAAGAGAGGGGCACAATGTATCTGCTTCTGTTCTTACCGACGTAGACAACAAAGTGCCCCTTTGGCACGTCTAAGGGAAGCCCATAATCATCATCGCTGTTGATGAGGCCATGTTTTCTGCCTAAGCTCGAACACCTTTTCAAGATTTGCTTCAACGACGATGCATGTGCTAATCTATTATTTGTTTTCTTGATAGCCATTCTTTTTTCTTTTCCCTTCTTTTCTTGTTTGAATATTAGGAAGAGTATGAGAAGTATTTTTAATTGTTTGTGGAGAGAATTGCGAGGGAGGTGAAGCTATTTATGGAGAGATGTGAGGCTGGTTTAAGGTTTTAGTGTACGTATTCGGAGGACAACATGGGGACCAAAAGCCCATTTTCCTACAGTGTTGTATGCTTTATGATCCTCCAACACTTTGGTGGACCCCTTTCTATTCATGAAATATTTCATCTATACATAAATTGAAGGCCTAATTAATTATTTTAATCATGGATATTTAGATAATTGATATTTTAATGACATCTAACTTATTAACACTAAGAGGATGAGAATAATAAAAAAAACATTTTTTCTATATCACAAAGTATTCTATATATCACGCTTTATACTATCACTATAGCAGCAATATTTCACTTTAGTCCCTGCAAACTTATTGAAATACAGAAACTACCCTCACATTACCACTAAGATTACATTTGAAACTCACTACATAAACCACGCAATCCTCATTCATCTTGACATTCCCCCGCAAGTTTGGTATGGAATAAGTTAAACATACCAAACTTGTTCAGCAAATACTCAAATTGACACCTTCCTAGAGCCTTAGTTAACAAATCTGCAGGCTGCTCTTTAGAGGGAATGTATTTGACTTTAATTACCTTTTCTTGAATCTTGTCCCGTACGAAGTGGCAATCCACTTCTATATGCTTCGTCCTCTCATGGAATACTGGGTTTTCAGCTATTTGTAAAGCTGATTTACTGTCCGTGTAGATCACCACTGCTTCTTGACTCGCGATCCCAATGTCTTTCATAATGCCTATCATCCATATGATTTCAGCGGTTACCATTGATAACGCCCGATATTCTGCTTCAGCCGAGCTTCTGGATACCGTGTTTTGCTTCTTTGTTCTCCATGATATCAGCGAGTTCCCCAAGTAAACTAAATAACCTGTCAAAGATCTTCTTGACTTGGGACAAGATGCCCAGTCTGCGTCGCAATAAGCATTTAAGGTTAGTTTACTCTTGGCATCAAGGAAGATTCCAATTCCCGGTTTGCCTTTCAGATATCTTAATACTCTATGCATAACATTAAAGTGAAGTTTCTGGGGTTCATGCATATTTTGTGAAAGAACTTGGACGGCATATGAAATGTCCGGCCTAGTTAAGCATAAATAAATCAATTTTCCTACTATCTTGCGGAATGTAGTTACATTCACCTTTCCAACATGTGCTGGAGATTCTGATTCATCATGGTCCGCATCTATTAGCTTTATGTTCTGTTCTACAGGTATGCTGAGAGGTTTTGAACTCAACATCCCAGTCTCCCCAAGTAGCTCAAGTACATATTTTCTTTGACTTAAAACAATTCCTTTGTGGGATCTAGCCACTTCAATGCCTAGAAAGTACCTGAGCTCCCCTAAATCCTTCATGTGAAAGATATTGTTTAAATAGCATTTCGTTTCATTGATCATGTGGTCATCATTCCCGGTGTCACAATATCATCAACATACACTAATAGTATAATAATATTCCTCCCCCGGGATTTGACAAACAAAGAATAGTCATTCTTTGATTGTTCAAATCCAAAGGTACTCATAGCCATAGTAAATTTGTGATTCCATTGGCGTGAAGCTTGTTTTAACCCATATAGGGATTTCTCAAGCTTACACACTTTAGGACTTAAATTACCTAAACCTTGAGGCATGCTCATGTATACCTCCTCATGTAGATCTCCCTGTAAAAATGCATTAGTAACATCCATTTGCCATAAGGGCCAATTATGTATAGATGCTAGTGCTATGACAAATCTCACAGTAACATGCTTAGCCACGGGTGCAAATGTGTCAGTGTAATCTAATCCTTCTATTTGACTGTAGCCCTTTGCTACAAGCGTGCTTTATATCTCTCTATACTACCATCAGCTTTATATTTAATAGAATACACCCATTTACATCCAATTGGTGTTTTACCTTTAGGTAGATCAACTACCTTCCATGTCTTGTTCTGTTTAAGTGCCATGATCTCATTCTCCATGGCTTTTCTCCAATTTTCAAATCTGATCGCTTCTTGAAAGGTCCTTGGAACTTCCTCTTGTCCAATGGCAGCAAGGAATGTTTTGAATCCTGGTTTGATGCTGTCATACTGCAATGAAGAAGACAAAGGATAAACCACAGAATTAGTTTGATTAGTATTATTGTCAAATGGAGACACAAACTCCTTTAACCAATTTTGTGGCCTACTTTCTCTGCTGGATCTTCTTAGGGGCTGATCTGAATCTCTGCTTCTCTCTTCATGTGATTGATTATTTTCCTCACTTAACAACTGATCTCCAGCTTCATAATTATCAGTAGGTGTATCATTTATATCATTCACCTCATGATCTTGAAATACATCATCATTACTCAATATTCTACCTTCACTGCTGGAATATAATTTATCATACTTGTTAGGTACTGCAGATTGATCCAATCTCTTTCCATCATGTAAATTGAATGGAAATTTGTCTTCATAAAAAATCACATCTCTTGAGACTATAAAATTTTCAGTCTCAGGTTCAAGAACTCTATAGGCCTTTTGATTAGCTGCATAACCCATGAATACACATGGTTTAGATCTTTGTTGAAACTTGTCCTGTTGAGGCAAGATTTTAACAAAGCACAAGCAACCAAAGACCCTCATATGCTGGAATTTTGGTTGTTTTCCATACAAAACATAGAAAGGAGTTTTACCTCGTAATAAGGGAGTGGGGGTTCTATTTATTATATATTGCAGTCTTAACACATTCTCCCCAATATTTATTGGGGCATGTGACTGAAATTTTAAGGCCCTAGCAACATCTAATATGTGTCGATGTTTCCTCTCCACCACACCATTTTGTTGTGGAGTATATGCACATGAACTTTGATGTGTAATTCCTAATGATTGAAGGAAAAACTTACAATCTTTGCTAAAAAATTCCATGGCACTATCAGTCCTCACTGTTTTAACAGTTTGGGAAAACTGATTTTTCACATAAAATAGAAAGGCGTTGATATGATCATATACCTCTGATTTGGTTTTCATAAGAAAAGCCCATGTTGCCCTGGAGAAATCATCTACAATAGTGAAAAAGTACTTTTCATTGTTGTATGTTGGTTCCCTATATGGTCCCCAGACATCCATATGTAGTAGTTCCATAATTGAACTAGTTACATTAGTCCTCTTAGGAAACATAGTTCTAGCATGTTTTGCTAAGGGGCATATAGGACAATATACATGGTTTTCTACCAATTTCAGCCTCAATTGAGGCAAAAACTCAAGCCTTTTGAAAGACATGTGACCAAATCTCTTATGCCATAAGAAAATTTTATTATCTTCTGCTTTATTTAGTACATCATGTAAAAAATTTCTTTCACTATTCCATGAATTTATATCTAGGCTAGAACCTAGATTAGCAGATTCATTTCCAATATTAAGCAAGTAATAAAGGCCATTCCAAGTTTTACCAATCCCCTTTATCTTGCCAGTCCATTTCTCCTGGATCAAGCAAAAGAGTGGATAAAAGGTAATATATGCATTAGCTTCTACAGACAACCTAGAAACTGATAATAAATTGTGCTTGAAATTAGGAACAAATAATACATTGCTGAGTTTCAGTCCCTCAGCAAGTGTTACTGCCCCATATTTAGTTGCCCTGTTCTTCTCCCCATTTGGTAGTTTGATAAATATATCATTATTTGTTCTAACAGATCCTATATCAAATATCGATTCATCACAGATCATGTGGTTGTTTGCCCCCGTATCTATTATCCAACAACCAACATTAATGAGCTTAGGGTTGAATATACCTGAAGCTCTTACCTGCTTGGCTAGTAGATGTCACAGCAGCCATGGGGCCTTGCATAGATGCTCCTCCGAGGATAGCTATTATTTGCTGATATTGGAGTGGAGTCAAATTGGGCATCATAGGTCCTGCAGCATTCACTCTTTCTAGATTATGCTCATTGCTTGGAGTGTTAGTGGTTGTTGAATTTGCTATGTTCTGGTTCTCATTCCACTGGAATCCTGAGGGCCTATTCTGATTCCGATAGTTGGATCTTCCCCTTTGTCCACGACCTCTAGATCCTCATCTACCGCCTCTAATGTATCCTTGGGGGTATCCTTTTAACTTGTAACAGTTTTCTCTCGTGTGACCACCAAAATTACAGTGATCACACCACATGGTCATCTTATCACCTTGTATATTCCATGCTTTGTTTTGGCTGGCTCCTGCTTGCAGAGCTATAGAAGAAGATTCTGAATTGTTCCCTTGTAGGTTGATATTTCTCTGAGCTTCCTCGTTACAGATTAATGAATACACTTGTCGATGAGATGGCAAGGGCGACATCATGAGTATCTGCGACCTCATATGAGAGTATCCTTCGTTGAGTCCCATTAGAAATTGCATCATCTTCAATTGGTCCCCAAATTCTTGATATTCTTTTGATATATTGTTGGATGGTGATGGAATAAGGCTGTCGTACTCATCCCATAGCTGTCTCAATTTAGAATAATAATCCGTAACGGAGCTTGCACCTTGACTGATCGAATTGATTTGGTGGTAGAGCGCGAAGAGCCTTGCACCATTAACCATATCGAAACGTTCCTTCAGGTCCTTCCAAATCAAATAAGCGGATTCACAATAAATCACACCTTGAATTAAATCTCTTGACAGAGAACGATGGATCCACGATCGCACTAGTGCGTTGCACCTGTTCCACTGCCCAATTAATGCCTTATCCGTCTTTGGTTCTTGACAGGTTCCATCTATGAACCCTAGCTTGTTCTTTGCCTGAAGTGCAACGATCATCTCGCGGCTCCAAATCTTGTAATTCTCGGCTCCCTTCAATACCTCGCTCACTAGGTCAAGATTTGGGGTATCGGAAGGGTGGAGATAGAGTGGATCGTTGAAATTGATAGCCGCTTGCTTCTTTGGCTCTTGCTCTTTCTCTGATTCGTCATCGGCCATGGCCTTCGAGAGGTTTTCTCTTTTCTTGTTTTTCCTTTTTTTTTTTTTTTGTAGGTCAAAATTCGATTTTAGGAGCGTACAGCTCTGATACCATACTAACACTAAGAGGATGAGAATAATAAAAAAAAGTTTTTTCTATATCACAAAGTATTCTATATATCACGCTTTATACTATCACTATAGCAGCAATATTTCACTTTAGTCCCTGCAAACTTATTGAAATACAGAAACTACCCTCACATTACCACTAAGATTACATTTGAAACTCACTACATAAACCACGCAATCCTCATTCATCTTGACATAACGGGTGACCAATTTAGGACACAATTAATTCCGAAATTGAAGCAATTGAAGACAATCAACGTTGTAAACTTAAATTCTAGAGTTAACTCAAACGAACTGCATGAGAAAAAAATCTTATACATAAAAATGACGCGGGGTGAAGATTTCTCGCATCGAAAGAGACCCTGACAAATCTCCGGGGATCGGGTGAAATTTCTCACTGTGTGCTTATCGGTGACACGGGATCAACCCTCCACCCTCGCCCCGCCCAATCACGGAGAATGTGGGGTTCCGGCATTAAGAGTTGCACTGCCTTTGAAAATCTTCGATCAAATTCTTACACATTAATTAAATACCATTTAACAGCCCCAAGAGTGAGTAGGTTTGGAAGCAAATGCGGTTCATAGAAACCCTAATCTTTAGTACCGTGAAGTACGTACGACTTTATCTAGTCCTTTTTTAATCTGTATACTCGTTAGTTCTTCCAGTAAGTTATTGTCATAAAGAAAAAGACAACACCTTATGCAATTCTTATGCTACACATGTCCATGTGCCAACACAAATGTAGCATCCATCATACGTGTCGAGAACGAGAAGCACTACGTAATATTCTTTTTGGATGCTTATGTGTTTATGTATAATTTAGTTATACTTTAATCGAGAAACTAGAGAAGAATCAGAACTAAACGAGAGCCGCAGAAATGGTTTGAGACCTTAGGCATGTTCTATGGCTGAGAAGCCATATATTACATGCGTCGATGGACAAATTGAAATTACATCACGCAGATATATTCTATCGTCGTACCCCCGAATCTTGTCTTCTGGTTTTGTTTTACTCTTATCTTTTTTCCTCCCTTTTTCAAATTAAATGCACATGACTAAAACTGGTCTCTCGATATAACTTTTCAACTTGTAAATGGGCATGTTGTTTGAATGACCCTTCGCCTAAATGCTTAAAAAAGATTAAGGGAATCTATTATTTAATCTTGTATATTACAATTTCGATACACCACTCATGTCTAGACTGATTTTATTTTTTATTATCTAGCACTAGAATGATAGTTGTTTTAAATGGGTGGTCGATGTTATTCGTACCTATTACCTCTTGGACTGAGATCTAATACCATATTCAATGACCGCTCACTTAAAAGTTTATGCTTGAAGAGAGTGTATCATAATTGAAATTTATATTTTTTTTCTTCAAAATATTCATCTAACTTAGATGCTGAATTTTAGTTAACAAGTTATCGAGATATGCGTACCCATTGCATCTAGGACTGAGCTCTGATATCATATTAAATGACCACTTTACCTAATATTTAAGTGAACTGGTTATTCAAGAGGACATAAATTAATGTGAAGTGGTCATTCAAAATGACATAACTTTTTGGTAAATTAAACACTCAACATGACATGTGGGTAAACTAAAAGGGCGAAAATGAATCGAGCTTCGATGCAACTGAGCCCACGAGCTGACATGTCAGCTTTTTATATATTTGATAATTTTTTACTCTAGATTTGAAAATTTCGAGCTTCAAGCACGAGCTCGTCGAGTAACCAAGCTAATTGTGGAGCTCGACCTGAAACAAAGATAGTTAGTCGAGCTCGAATTCAAGCTTATCTAGGCCGAATTGCTGACTCAATTCCACTTTATGACCCTAAGAATGGATGAGAAACCATTAAACGAATGAAAATGATTGTGGTGGTCCATTGTAATGTTGTTTCACAAATATGTTTATGCATATATGTGCACGTTGATGATATATATGTATGTGAGTGCGTGGTGAGACCGACGAGCACATGAAGCCCATGTTAGTTACTCTCTGCAATAACAATACAAACAGTGTAGTGAAAAGCCCTTTTAACTACTTATTAACCGTCTGGTGTAACCGCCACAAGCTTAGCTTCAAATTAGGAGTGTAAATGAGCTCAGCTTGAGCCGATATCTCGGTTATTTCTCCGGCTCGAGCTTGATGATACATAATTTAGCTCTAGATTTACCTCGGTTTAGTTTAAGGAAATTAATTGAAAAAGGAAAATGAAATGAAAAATGAAAACTCATTTTTACATTTAATTTAAGATAAGAAAAAGAAGAGAAATTATAGCTTAAACTTTATACTTATAAGTTATAAGAAAAACTAATTTATGCACCTAATGATGAGAAAAACGAATGAAAAACTTATTAATATAATTCTTTTCTCCAATTTTCTTTCTTCCACTACTTTCTTCAATCTAAACACAACATAAAGCCATAAATTTTTAAATTTAGTTTTAAAAAAGCATATAAAGAGCTCAAGATGAAGCTATAGCTCGAGCCGAGCTTCAAAAGAAATTTCGATCTCCTGCTCAACCAATTTGATTCTATAATAGAATATCAGAACATGTTAGAAAACATGAGAATGTGCAATGGCATCATAAGAAGGTCCCACGTGAACTTTATGCAAAGATGTCATGTAGTAAGGATAAGGGCAATTTTCTTGATGCAGATGATGAAAGTACATTTGAAAAAGTATTCCATTTTCAAGCAACAGATTACAGCGCATATTTCAAAACAAAAATGCTTACCGAAATTTCTTCGACGAATTGGGAGCTTCGATTATAACCGGCGGTGGTAACACGGTGTTCGTTCTTCCTTTTCAATCATCTGTTAAAATATAATCTATGATGGCGACTCCACTGCACCTTAAATAATACTTCAACTATTTACCAACATGAAGGAGTTTATAAAACAAACAAAGCATTTAATAGTTTTAACATTTTCATGCATATAAATAGGCTTAGTTTTTTCTTCGTCATGTAAGTTAAGAGGGTGTCAGTATTCAGGGCACCGAACTTAATAGATTGGATACTAACTTTCAACATCGAAGCAATTGTACAATAATCGCCAACCAGGTGCCACTGTCGCCTCTTCTGTGGCGCCCAATTAGCATCTAGGTGGACTTTTCCACGTCATCAAAGGATGCATGTTTTTGTCCTTGAATTGCTTTCGATTTTGAAAATCAGTGCTCTAAAATTGCAATCTTTAAAAGTTAGACAACCCATTGAGTTGGGTGTCCTAAACTGACGAAAAAATATTTAAGGAACAAATCCAACGTGAAAAGGAACCAAAATAAGGGAAGAAGAAGTCGCTAGTCTTCTTACCAAGCTAGAACGGTGCGTTACCGTACACAATCGGCTTGCAGATCTCAACATCTTTGAGCTTCTTCGTCGAGCTCTGAACCGTAGATTAAATCAATCATCTTAAACATACTTGCTGAACATTTAACAATTTTCTGACCCAACCTTTGCTGGTCTTTCTTTAACAGGCCTATCGAAGTGAATAACTTGTGTCAGGCATTTAGTCGAACACCATAGCTGCGTGAACCAAACGACGAAGTGAAACAAACGAGAGGTGTATGGTTAAGCCCTTTTAGAAATCGATAAGATCATGACTGATACAGAATCGGTACCATTAACATGGAATGGAGCTAAAAGTTAGAATCTTGATGTATTTGGTTCGATTGGAGAAGATTTCTCGGGAGATGTAATAATAGGTTTCATCATATCCTTCGAAGTTCAAAACTCGAAACTGACATTCTCACTTATTTTATATTATTATTATATTCATACCAATCATGTTCTAATTATATTTAATGGCGGGCCGGATCTCGGGCTACACGCCCCGTCAAAGCCCGCAACACGAGCGAGCCTACAAAGTTGCGGCCCAACCCACCCCTTCGCACGGGGGTGATCCGGCCCGCGGTTCACGGGCCTTTTGACCGCCCTAAAGGTGGCGTAGTCCGTTAGTGATACATGATCGGGAAATTGATGTGGGCTATTGACCCAATGGGCCCACAATTGCTAGATGCCGTATCACTAGAAGCCCAATGGGGCCCAATAGATCTTTGAATCTGCCCAATAGTTTTTGGTCCTCTGTTTTTAGGCACGTGGCTTACTTACTATTGTATAATGTATTCTTAGGCAATTAAAAGATATATAATATATTTGAAACCCTTAATTATTTTTTTAGTCATGTATATTTAGGAGGGTGTTATTTCACGGACATTTAAATCAAGATTTTGCAATTTTAGGACTGATTTTTCAAGATGAAGCAATTTGAGTATAGTTTAACGCTGAAAATCTAATTTAGTCCGAAACTAATACGCACGAGACATGCTTAAAATTAAATTAGAGAAAATTCCTATATGACATCGGACATGTTGGTTTGGACCAATTTTTTTTATACCACTTAGGATATTACTAAATTAATTATCGCGTGCATGTTTATTCCGAGCTGAAATTTAGTTTTCACTGGTAATTGTCCTCAAGTTCTGTTAAAGACGATGTTTTGGACCAATTTTTTTCAATGACACATAGGATTTTCCCTCAAATTAATTGCCGTGTGTGTCTCATGCGTGTCATGCTGAAATTAGATTTCAAGCGTTAATTATTCTCAAATTGTTTCAATTTCGAAACTTATCATTTTAAAATTGTCAGCAAATAATTAGAAACTTATCTTAAAATTAGTTCCACCTTTAATTTTTATCAAATTGCTTACGAAACTTATAATCTTAAAATTAGCACACATTAATTTAGGTGGCCTTATAATGTCATTCTCCAAATATACAGAACTAAAAAATAATCAAGCCTGTTTTAAATGCCTCGAAAAGAATCCTTGTTAAATGTGTGTTAGAAGCTGAATTTTAAATACTAGAATAAACTTCCTCCGAGAAAAAAAACTAGAATAAACCCTTTTAAAATTAAAAGAGCTCAATAATTATTTTATTTTATTTTAATATTACCTTCACAATCCTCTGAAGTCACAAGCTGAAATAAAATAATATATTTGCTTTGAAATTTAAAGTAAAAGGCTATGGCAACATGTGGATTCACATGACTTTGCTTTCCAACTCATAATCAAGCATTTAGACTTGCATGTTTGTTCAAGTACAGAAGACCCCACCAATTCAATTACTATAACAGCCGGCACGAACCCCTAAGACATTATATTACATATATGATAAGTTTTGATTAATATTTAATATTAATGGACGAACCCCTACAGACATCTTTATAAGAATTTACAAAACTTTTATACAGAAAACATGCCTTTGAGATCTTTGTAGACGATTATTTCAACTTGTATTGTTTTTCTAACAATTTCTGAGACAAAATACAGGATTATATAGTTAGTGAGGTTGTAAGATAATAATTTGTTTAATCTTATGCCGGTCTCAATAAAGTATACAAATGTAAAATCAGCTTACTTGCTTTAAGGGTTTTCATATCTAGAAGTATTTGACTATGTATAATTTGAATACTCAAATTATAAATAATCACTTACACAAACTTTTATGCCATATTAATGTTAACAGAAAATAAATATATCATTGTGTCAGTGACGATCACCATCTTCTAAACGAATAGAAGATCATGCCATAACCAAATCTAACTTTAGTTGCTTTATTTTCTTTAAAAAAGAATATCAAATGCTTGCATGCACATACATGGACATGGTATCTAAGTTATAGGACACTAACTTTGACTTTTAGATTTGCAATAATATATGCATCTCCTGATAAGAAGACCATGAATATATTATTACTTTACAAACATATAATTAATTTGATTAATTTCGAACTATAGTTATATTATAATATCATTTACATTGTACCAAGATGCTCATAGAAAACATGACTATAGGGACCTAATTTATATAATGTCAAGCTTAATAATATTCAAATCTTACATAATCAATGTCATGTGCCCTCAATCAATTCTTTGTATTTTGCAGATCCTTATGTTAAGTACGTTTCATCTGTGGCTCTTCACTGAGAGGAGACACAACTTAGCTAGTGTACTTTCAATTTGATCGTTGTCTTCTTATTTAATGTCTGGACGACAATGATAGTTACAGAACATTAGCAAGAGTCCGTTTCAGTACATGGTTTCTGTTTCTTAAAATATCTCTTACGCTCTAACACATTTGGAGAAGTTTCTTTGTGCGGTTATAACTTCAATGTTTTCGGCTCATTAAGTATAATAGCTAACGACAAATGATATCCATCCTCTTGCTTCTTGTCGAGTGAAAACCTTACAAGTTGATCATTGTTACATACAGTAACTAATGAAGGCATACACTAACAAAGAACAAGGAATAATCGACATAATAATGGGTCGATCCTAAGTATTATAATTCACCCGGTCAAAACCCTATACAACGCGAAAATAGTTCCAACAGTAATCACATTCAATTTTGAAATCACTGTCAGCGGAACTAATCCTCCTCACAAATATGTCCAATCCCAAGTCAACACAACCATAGGTCTCAAGGAGGCCAAGTGAAATAGAACCAATTATATTTTGGTGGGGAGTTATGTGTCCAACCACTTGCCTTATTTGTTCCACTTGGCCAATATGTTCAATCTCAAGTCAGCACAGACAACAATCTCAAGCCTCTAGAAGAGCAAGAGGAATCGAGCTCATTAGCTCCTTATGGAAAGGCATGTGCCTTAACACTTGATTTATGCGTAGGGACTCTTAAACTAAACTTAAATTTAAAGTCACCAAAATTCCAAGTTCAATGCTTCAGTAGTAACAGGTTATATCCAAAAATTTGTTGGTAATGGCCATGACACGACCGTTGACACCTATGTCCAGATGATAGATAGTGTAATGCGCACAACAGCTAGGTCCATATATATATAATATATATATATATATATATATATATATACGCACAATACTTCCAAGTGGTACTTTTTTGTTGCGAGTACCTTAAAGTGGTAGGGCACTCAATGTTGTGCTACAGATTAGTCAAAACCATGTGACCTATTGCCATTTATTTCCACCAGATGTGCTCTCACCAATTTTCCTTATTTTATCATCTCCACTAGATTTCACTAACATCTCTCCCCCTTTCTCTATATATAGTAAGAGAGTCTTTCTTGCAAATACAGTCACATAGTCTAGTACACTTTTATTACATCACCTCAAGCTGGGAATAATGAAGTTAGCTGGTGTGGCACATGCGAAGAACAAGCTACGTTCCCCGAAGAAAGGGCTCGTTGGGTTTTCGACGAGCGGTAATAACAATAGAAGCACTGACGTGCCAAGAGGCCATTTAGCGGTATATGTAGGCGAATCTTACAAGAGATTTGTGATGCCGATTTCTTACTTGAACCACCCTTTGTTCCAAGAACTGCTGCACTTAGCAGAAGAAGAGTTTGGATACAATCATCCGATGGGAGGCCTCACGATTCCATGCACGGAGGATTATTTTATGGGTCTCACCACTTTGTTGAGTAGTAGTCCATCGTCATATTCTTGATCTCTCTCTCTCTCTCTCTCTCTCTATCTCTCATTATATATTCATATACATAAAGTAGTGTGGCCATTGTAATTTCTTTGGACCGCCATGCGTTGTTTAGGACTTGATATCTCAAATATTCAAATGTAAATGTAATGATACAAATAACGTGACGTTTCTTTTTGATAAAGAAGTGTTCCCCCGACTCCCAACGGTTACATAAACTGTCACGGAAAAAATATTAAGAAACCTTCTCCGGTTTTATTTAGACAGTACTAATAATTACATGCGAATATTAAGGTAATATTGTAGTCTGTGTATTATGCAAAACTAAATGGCTTTTGACAAGGGCATGTGGCAAAGTCATACTGTAATATAGACATAACAATGCTGTAGTGCTGCTGGGACCCCAGTAATAATGGATACTGATTACCTCGATAAATATTTATATTTTCTTGTATATGATAAGAAACATTAGGACTCATATGGTCATAACCGATGAGGTTACATTTAGAAACACTTCGTTCTTCCGTAATAAAGTACCTAGTTGATTGTATCTGTTTGGATAGGAGAGAAGAATATGTGCAAAACATTGTCTAATGAGTTCTTTTTTTTGTACCAAAAAAAAAAAATCGACCATTATTCACTAAAAATGCACCAAATTTTTCGACGGAAACACCAACGGCGCAACTCATTGCAATATTTTCGACGTAATTTTCTATCGGCTTGTCCGTCGCAAATCGACGGACAAGCTGTTGAACAAATCAGTTTACAATACAATATTAGTAAAAAAAAAAATTTTCTAATACTTATTTTTAAATTTAAACAGTTAACAGATTTTTCGTCAATTTTCATTAAAAAAGAACAGCGTAAATTTCGACGATCTTTAAAGTCGATATGTTGTTATTTCGGCCGTCATGTCAGTCTAAATTCTCGTCGAAAAAACTACATCGCGACGCATATTTGACGGCATATACTGTCTTTTTTTAGTGACATTTACTTGTCCTTTCAATATCATAGAAAAACTCCACCTATTTCTTCCTGAAGAAACTGAACTATTTTCCTTTTCCCTTTTCATTCAGTAAGTTAATCAATCTTCATAATATATTTCTCATGTTCCTAATTAACTATAAGGCAGGAGACAGTTTAGCCGTTGAGTCTTTATTTTCAAAAGGCAACAAATACACACAACGTAGTAGCCATGTGACATTTAAGAAACAGTAAATCATTATCACCCACGATTAAGGACAAGATCTGTGTGATGTATGTGTGTGCGCGCGCCAGCATGAAGCATGGGTGACATAATAAATATTTTGGCTATTTGAGTTTGTTTTTACTATCATTCAATCAAAATAAACCAATTAAATTCGTGGTGTTAACTTCACCAAACGTGGCAAATTGATCAATAATTGATGCTACGCAATATTGTTGCTGCTCCATGTTTGTTTATATCTTAGTGTGAATTCATGGGAACACATAGATTGCGATCAAAACTGTGGGCTTCTAATCAGATAAATGAGTGGGAAAATCTGATCGCAACATTTCGGGAAATAAGATGAGGTTGCGATGAATGATGCACAAGACAATCGATCACAAAATATTTATTTTCTTGACAATGACATTGCAGTCAAAATTCAATGGTTTATCTGATAAATATCGTTTTAATGGTAAAATGATCACAAAACAAGTGGTAACACGTATTTTACGCGATATACAGAAATCAGAAATGTATCCATCGTCCCAGGGGACAGCTTAGTCGGAGTGTGGCCCGATTACGGTGGAGTTGAGTGATATACCTCTAAATAAAAAAGGGAGAAATATATGTCACCTTGATATTGTTGGGTATAATTTCCGTATGTACGTCTATATATATTTATATATAAATAAATATAATATATTTCTCGTACGTGGGATGTGAAACTGATTTTATTGTCGAGGCTAGCGTTGACGCTATGTCCTTGAAACGATATTGCCCCGCCCATGGTGCTTACGGAATACGGCAATCGTTTCCCAAGATACAACGACAAACGTCTCGTAATAGGAGCACTCCAAATTACGAGACCAATGAACTTAATCGATGCTTTTCGGACTCTCATACGTTTTTGAATACGAAATATATTTCACGACGAGAGAACAGAAACCTAAGGGACTTCACTAAGACTTTCATTCCGCAGAATGATTCGAGGTGTTGGAAATGAGTAAATGAAGCTTCCTATTTATAGATGGGGCTGGATCATGCCTAAGAGTTGCATCTTATCGTGGTTGGTCATGACTTTTCAACCTATGAGATGCATCTTTTAGCTTAAAGGGTATTTTGTGAAAAGATACATTCTTTTACAAAGGTTATAACCCTTTAACTAAATAAAAATTAATTTCTATTTAATTAATTTTCCAACAATCCCCCACATAAATAGAAATTAATGGCTTCATTCATGCTCACACTAACGAGAGTCCAATCGATAAGTCAAAGCATCGGGATAGATAGCTTTTGGCTTTGAATCTTCCGTAGTGGAATGCTATCGAGCATACTCGCTCTGCAGTGAACACGATGTCTTGAACTGCCAGCTTTTTGTGTATACTAAGACAATAACACCCACACGATGACTTATCTCACATCTTTTAGTTCTCATGATTTGTTCCATTTTGGCCATGGATACCGATCTTGGATTCATGAGTGTTTCGTTGAAGCGGCCTTCTTCACACCCACATAGGTGACACTTCTATTAAGAGTATCCTACCAATACCCCACCATATAAAAGTATAGAAATCATTAAGAGTCAAAACTCAACCTCACTACCTGTGATAGGACAACACCTATTCATCCTAAGAAGGGATAGAGACGATATGTCTCGTGTGTTGTAGCAACAACTTCTGTAACTTAGTTGTCCCATTGAACCAAGATCTTGGGATCTCCAGTCAACATGGTTGGGTGTCCGCTACAGTCGTTTTAGTGGTAGATTTTTAATCCCATTCCTCTCGATGTGCAGTTTAAATGATCTCGGGTTATCCTCTTCGTAAGAGGGTCCGTCAAATTATTCTCTCTATTTGACTTCGTCGATTGCAATCATTTCATTTGAGATCAACTGCCTAATGGTATAACGTCTACGACGTTTAAGTCGTGACTTACCATTTTACTTCTACTCGATGTCTTTCTAATTGTCAACTAACTATCACAAATAATAGTACTTGAGACACGAGTTTGTTCTAGCTATGAGTTTCCACTTAAGAAATTTCATAGTCATTCAGCATCTTCTCGGCTTTAGATAGGGTGATAAACTCGTATCCATATTTGATCGAGCAACAAACGTTTGCTTGTAGGATTACACTGTTCCACCACCAATTGTGATCGCATATCACTTGCTAGTTTGGATTCTTTGTATTTGATATCCAGTTTTCATTATAAACTCACCCTAACAATTAATGATACAATTCCTAGTATCATTTACATGTGCTCTTTGAAATAAAAATCAATCTGCACTATTATTATTGGCAATTCCAATAAATATTTCATCGACCATTTTAGGTTCGATATATTTTGCTTAGGTATTTAAACCTTTTACGGAGTACCCCCACACTTCTAAGCATTTATACGAGTGCTAGCGTCGAAAGGTTATATACATCTTCAAGAAAGATCATATCTTTTCGAAATATATACCTCTTAGTGAAAGATCATGTTTTTCCGAAAGATTATATACCTCTTCGCGAAAGATCGTGTCTTTCCGAAAGGTTATATACCTCTTCGTGAAAGATTCATATCTTTTCTCGAAAGATTACACCTCTTTGAGTCTCTTTGCAATATATCGCATGTCTCTAAATAATCGCACTTTTTTTTCGTCACAAATTATACCCATCCGTAAAAGGTTGTGTCTTTCTCCGAAAGGTTGCACCTTTTCGTGAAAGATCATACCTCTCATTGAGACCACACCTCGTGTCTTCGCACCTCTTGGTGAGATCACACTCACACACACACACACATATATATATTTTATATATACATTTATATATATATATATATATATATTTCTCAAACGAAGGACGTGACTTTTCATAATATCGTACCTGTTTCATCAAAATTTGAGATATCTTGACGATACCATTTCGTGAAAGGTCGCGTCTCTTCGTGACACCTTACCTTTTCACGAAAGCTCGTGACTATTCGAGGGATCTTACACTTTGCGAATGTCATATCTCTTCGTGTGAACACTTCGCAAAGTCGTATATCTTCGTGAAAATGTACTTCTACGAATATCATACCTTTCGTGAGATGTACCTTTTCCTTAAAGGTTGTATGGGATCGTACCCTTTTGTGAAGTATCACATCTCTTTTGTAAAATCAAATGTCTTCTCGAAAATTCATCCCTTCATGAGGTCGCACTTTTTTCTTGAAAGTGTATTCGTTCTCACACGAAATCAGCACATTTACGCGAATGTCGTATTTCTTCGTGAAAAGATCGTTTCTATTCACGATATCATATATGTTTTCCGTGTGATCGAACCCTTTCGCGAAAAGTTCGTGACTTTTCGTGAGATCGTATCTCTTCGTGAAAGGTCATGCTCATTCGTGAAAAGTTATATCACGATACCTCGTCGAGAAAGATCGTGACTCTTTTCTTCAATCGTACCTCTTTGCTAAATCGAAGAGTCCCCTGAGTACAACAACATGACGATGTACCCGATGGTGCTAATCCACCGTAGCCGCACGCACTCCCCTTAACAGCCTTGCACACCCACAAGCCTCGGCTCTTTGTAATGTGGATATCTCGCCCCCCACATCGCAGCCCTGCACCACAGCCCTCTTTGTTGTCGTGACACATCGCAACTCAGTGTAGTAACTCCGTAACAGATCCCCACGGGCCCGAGCCGCATCACCCAGATCTTGCTGAGGTCACTCCTGTACCGAGAAATTGGAGAAGAGCGATGCGAATTTCGAGACGTTGTCGCTGATCTCGTGGATCGGCGCGTCGTTCTTCATGAGAGGTGGTTACTGGTTTTTCTCCAACTTTCGAGCTGAGAGACAGCCGTTTCAGCGAAGGGTGACGAGCGAAGAGACGCCTCTTAACACTATTACCCTTGTCTTTCTATCTCATATTCTTGTCCACGCTACGAGCGTTTCAGATGCGTTGAAAAAGGAGAATTCTTTTTCATTGAGCAACAACCACCTCGCCTCAGGTCCAAGGTGCACCAATTGCTCAAATTGTGGTACCTGCTAGGATGGAGATCTGCTGTTTCGTAGCCTCCGATTCATTTGCTCTCATTCTTTTTTTCTTGTAGCGTCGAGAACAATTGCAAATTCCTCACAAACTTTAATATTTGCCAATGATGTTCCTTGACCTATCCTCTTAAGAATGAATATAAAGGACGTTTGTGCCGTAGCATCGATAAAAATGCCGTAATATCATCTTACGATTGTCGTCGACAAATAAAACCGTTTCACCACAAATATCGTTTCAAGATTGTTGGGTATAATTTCCGTATGTACGTCTATATATATTTATATATAAATAAATATAATATATTTCTCGTACGTGGGATGTGAAACTGATTTTATTGTCGAGGCTAGCGTTGACGCTATGTCCTTGAAACGATATTGCCCCGCCCACGGTGCTTACGGAATACGGCAATCGTTTCCCAAGATACAACGACAAACGTCTCGTAATAGGAGCACTCCAAATTACGAGACCAATGAACTTAATCGATGCTTTTCGGACTCTCATACGTTTTTGAATACGAATATATTTCACGACGAGAGAACAGAAACCTAAGGGACTTCACTAAGACTTTCATTCCGCAGAATGATTCGAGGTGTTGGAAATGAGTAAATGAAGCTTCCTATTTATAGATGGGGCTGGATCATGCCTAAGAGTTGCATCTTATCGTGGTTGGTCATGACTTTTCAACCTATGAGATGCATCTTTTAGCTTAAAGGGTATTTTGTGAAAAGATACATTCTTTTACAAAGGTTATAACCCTTTAACTAAATAAAAATTAATTTCTATTTAATTAATTTTCCAACAGATATGTGGCTTAAGATCCTCTTATTAAAGAATATAATGTATGTTATATATATATATATATATATATATATAGAAGTGCTATGATGCATAACTGTTGGGAAATAGTATGATAATATGACCGGATATTTCTCCAGAATCGCATTTGGAATTCACTTTCCAAAGACAATATTTCGTCTCGGGATAAGACTAAAGAATAATTCTTCTGATGTGTTTGTAAATTCAATGTGTTTGAGTTGGATGTCTCTGCACTTATTTATAACTCAAGATTCGACCAGTTGTGTCCATTCGTCAGTGGACACAACACCTTTAAGGTTGGTGTCTGTTCATCAACAGATACCGCCACTAGGGGCGCTGCCCCTAGGACCCCGCAAGGGGGCGCGACCCCCTTGACCCCCGCTTGGTTTTGGGTTCCGGAATAAATATTTTCCGCACCTCCTAACTCGTGTACGCTTTTATTCCCAATTACACTAAATTATATAACATATAACCACCGTGAGCACCTTAAAAAATGTTGTTTATTTTGTTTTTCCTCATCTCCAACACTGTCATTCAGCTCCACTTCTTCTGTTCGATGCAGGAGATGGAGGAAAAGAAAAATGAACGAGAAATTTGCTATGATGCTCACGGTGGTTATATACCATAACAATTCTCACATATATATATATATATAAATGATGTAAACAGCATTCACGTGAACACCTATGATGTGACCCCCACATATATATATATATATATATGGATATTTCTCGTCTCCACCATCTTTCGTCACTACAAAAACCCGTCGCTATATCCTATGTAGTGTCACCTCAAAACATTTAATTCTTCTCTAAATGTAATAAAATAAATGCATATTATACTCGAACTCAAAACCATGGGTAAATATATACGTGTATATATAAAACTGCTCGAAAAAAATAAGTGTAATAATTCACCCAAGTTGCTTAGGGGAAACAGGGATCATGAAGCCTGACCTAAATAATGCATGCAGAAAAAGTTACTAATACTTGAAAGTTGTAGGGATGGTGAGTGCAACTCAGGTCCTACATTTGTTACATGGACCCCTTCACTGTCGTCCAAACAGATTATTTCGAAAGCCTTTCAAATGCTATAAATAAGCCTCATAACTTCATAACCTCATCAAACCCTAAAGTACGTTCTCCTTCACTTGACATATAAATTACCTATACATAGATACATAAATTTCATAAATGGGGTTAATGCGATTCCACACTCTTGTTAATCATGCCAAGCACATAGCTCACCGCCCTTATTCAGCTTCTGCTTCTTCTTCTTCATCATCGCCGTCGTCGTCGAGATTAGTTCAGCCCGTTCCGAAGGGTCGCTTGGCGATATATGTAGGAGAAACTATAAATAAAAGCCGATTTATCGTTCCGATAGTGTATTTGAACCACCCGATGTTTCGAGACCTTTTGATGAGCTCGGAGGAAGAATACGGGTTTGATTATCCGATGGGAGGGCTCACTATACCTTGCAGTGAAAATGCATTCAATAATGTTACTGCTTACCTTGATCTTGAGTTTCAGCAGGCCTAGTAATATATACAGTAGTAGCAATTAAATAATTAAATAGCATTTTCGATAGGTCTTTTTCGTGTTTGTCAGATATGTGTAGCTACTGTAATAGACTAATTATTCACGGCGAGTAGCTTGGGGATTATTTAAGTAAATGGCCTTTGACTGGGTCAATTTTAAAAAAATGACCTCCATAATGTTTGAAGTCTATTCTACCCTTACTAACTCAGGGAAAAAGACGTCTTTACCCTTATTTAACCCATTCAACTACCCAAAGTAAATTAATTAGGTTTAATCGATTCCCCCACTGTAGCGTCACGGTCGTCTTCTTCTTCATAACCGAGTACAGTACAATAATTGACAGTTAAAAGTGAAGAAAACACATAACGGAAACGAAACAGTAAATTTCCAGATCCACGAAACAACCTCTAACCGAAGCAGAAAAAATCTCCAAACCGACTACAATGGCAATGAGCGCGCGTCCCGAAAGAGTGCCGGTAAATTTCACTGTGACTTCGTCTTCCTCAGGAGCAGGTCTCGTGCGTCGAATTGATTGGGTCCGTCGCATGGTTTCCCAATTCTGCAATTTGGGACCTTGTTCGCAAGGGAACCGTGCGTCGAACCAATTGGGACCCAAACAGTCGCGCAAATCAGGGTACCCGTGATAGCAGGCTTGGGACCCGAGCACAGTCGCATGGTACCCATACGCACGGTACCCATACGGGCAGGTACTTTGCGATTGTGTGCGGGTACCATGCGATGCGTGCGGGTACCATGCGATTGCGCGCGGGTACCATGCGATTGCGTGCGGGTACCATGCGATTGCGCGCGGGTACCATGCGATAGTGAGCGCGGGTACCATGCTCTTGTGTGCGGGTACCATGCTCTTGTGTGCGGGTACCTTGCGCGCATGGCGGGTACCATGCTCGCAAGCGCGGGTACCATGCTCGCAAGCGCGGGTACCATATGCGCATGCGCGGGTACCATATGCGCATGCGCGGGTACCATGCTCGCAAGCGCGGGTATCATGCGCTTGTGCGCGGGTACCATGCTCGCAAGCGCGGGTACCATGCTTTCCTGTGCGGGTACCATGCTTGCCAGCGCGGGTACCATGCTTTCCTGTGCGGGTATCATGCTTTCATGTGCGGGTACCATGCACGTACTAACTGGTTAACTCTTATGATTCCCAGGTTGTGCTGAAGAAGCAATTGTCATCCCGAGACGACGACTTCGAGTTCCGATTGACAATGACGGGATGTACACGGAGGCAAGCGCGAAGATCAGGAACAATCTAAATGGAAATGAGTGGGAGAGTTATAGGGGGGAGTCCATTTGGTAGACTCGTCGAGGCTGCCGCCGATTTCAATTATCCGCCCAGCTCATTACATTTTTGACGAGGAGGCAGACTACTCTTCACGACCGCGAGGAGCTGTGGATGGTCATAAACAACCGACCTCTCCGATTTTCTAAAGCGGAGTATTGCGTGATTACCGGGCTAAGGTTCTCCGATGATATCCCGGAAGTAGACCCCAATGGCGATTTCGCTGAGAGAAACTTCCCGGGAAGATCCACCATCCGTTTGTCGTACGTCGAGGATCGGCTGCGAGAGTTGGGAGCCAACGACGACGGAACCGTCAACTTTGATAAGTTGAAGTTGGCGGACATTCTCTTTGCCGCATCTGTGGTGCTTCCTCGACCGTCGAAGAAGGACACCATTCTTCGGTCGTGGCTGCTTTCGTTGGTCGAAGACGAAGTCGCCTTCGCCAACTATCCTTGGGGCAGCGTAGCGTTCAAAGAGGTGATACCGCTCGCTGAAGATAAACCTCAGGGAGAAGCGAGATTTTGTGCGCGAACGAGCCCGCAAGGGGGCAGCGAACACTGCGGGCTACTGATAGTGGCTTCGTTCATCCGCTTCAGGTCGTTCATTATTTAAAATCCTTATATAATATTATTTAATCGTGATTATTTTTTGCTAAGTTGGTTTCTTTGCATTCTAGGTTTTGGCGTACGAGTGCATACCAGGCATTCGGTACGCATTCGCCTATCGTAGAAACGAGGCGGGATGTGGTGACCCCGCGGATATGCCGGTACGTCACCAATGATTGGCGACGAAGGGAGCTCCGAAGATGGAGACCATCCTCCAAGCCGTAAAGGGGTCACCCGTCTCGGGGATGTTGAGCCGACTGTATCGGAGATGAACGAGCCGTATTTCCGATATAGTCGGTTCGAAGTGGAGGAGCGGCACGAAGTCCTCGACCGTATAACGAGTCTCCTCGAGGATGTGTGTAGAGCTTAAGTGCGTACGGCATCTGCCGGGCGGAGGACGTCGTAGCAAGCAGCCTTCGCCAATCATGCCTCAACTATCGCAGCGATCGTTCTACGAGGAAGAGGCGGACCAATTTCGTCCCCCCTCACCTCCACGGTTCACGAGCCCTCCTCCACATCATTACTCGGGCCCTTCTCACTCACGGTACCCGTCCCCTCCTCCACAGCATTATTCGGGCCCCACTTGGGAGCAATTCGATGAGTTCACAAGACGCGTGGACCAAAATTTCGAGACGGTGAATCATCGGTTCGACGACGTGTCTACGAGCATCTCGCAGTTACGGGACTCGTATGACGAACGATGGTCCACGGCTCAAGAGTGGGGCGCGAGTCTATTCGGGTTGCAGCAGTCGATGACTGAATTGCACAGAACTTGCAACAGGGGTGGTACAGGCCCAATCGAGACTTTCCGGCACACGCGTCGCACGGTACGTCCCTATAAATAATTTGCTGCAATTTTGATAGTTTTTGACGTTGGAGTTTTATCTTGTTAGATTATGAGGCCGGTGGATCCAACCAGGCGTTCTATCCGTCGGAACCTGAGGCAGCTCGAGAGCCGAGTTCCCGTTTGAACCCGAGACCGCGGAGGAGCCGCTGCCGCGGAGGAAGCCGTGCCGCTGAGGAACCCGAGCCGCGAAGGAACCCGCGGCCGCGAGAGGAACCCGAGCGCGGAGGAACCCGAGCCCGCGGTGGAGTCGACGCCGCCTCGGGAAACCAGGCCCTCCAAGTACCAGGTGACCCCATTCACCGATCCGAACCAGAACCGTGTGCGAACAGCATAAACCCAATCTGGAACGGCACATGAAGAGAAAGCTGAAATTATGGGGACGTCAAAAACAGAGGATCGATACGATGGAAGATAACGGCCGGGTCCTTTGCTTGTCCAAATCGTATCGAACCAAGACGTGGTTTCAGGAGCTCTACACCACTCTATTGGCTCGACGACGCGGTAAGAAGGATTGATAATAATAGTAGTAAATGCATTAATACGTTTTATTAATTAACTTGTTTCCTTTTATTTTATAGCACATTGACGAATCCATTAGAGGGTTCATCGAGATGCAGAGGATTCATACCTTCTGTTCTCGTGCCATCTCCTTCATGAGCGTTGCGATGAAGGAGAGCATCGATCGGGACTGCATAGAGAACGGGAAATTGTCAAGGGGATGCTGTCCTTTTTGGTCACTTCGCAGAGGGACGGGATAAGACTGGCCGTCCGTGTCGTGGCAAGTTGCGGACTATATCGTGGTCCCGGTGCAGACCATCGCGCATTGGGTTCTGCAGTCCTCGACTGGAAGAACAAGACGATCCGAGTATTCGACTGGACCGTCTTGCGATGTGGACATGCGAACATGCACGCAGCCCTCGCGGTCTCCAATTAGCTGTCCCGATCGTGCTCAAAAAGCTCGGTCTGATCGCCAAACGCTTTTAGGAAATGGAAGGTCGAGCGGATCCCCAACTTCAAGAAGCAAGAAAATTCGTAAGTGTTATCATATTTCGATATTAAGTTGTCTCTACTACTTCATATTCATTATAAATATTTGGTTGTTTTTCAGCGGCGATTGTGGGGTTCACGTGTTGCGGGCCGCATTTTCAATGTTATTCCGGGGCGATAGCGTCGGCGAGCTACAGGCGGCAAGTGAGCCAATTTCGTGAATTTTATGTATTACCATTCGCTTGAACGATTGGGGTGCTTGGTATCAATAATTATATGTACTTGAATAATTTTGTATTTGGATAAATTGTAAATATGGGTAAATAAATTTATGTCATAATGGAATTTCGAGTTGTATATTCGGGAAATTGTATTATGTTATAAGTCTTCGAGTTGTATAGGCAGTGGTACCGCGCACGCACAGGGTACCCGCGCACAAGCAAGGGTACCGCGCACAAGCCCAGGT